>CM040911.1:5755818-6118318 GCA_023029165.1 Gobiocypris rarus
GTACTAATACAATTCCATATCGCATACCGTTTGTAATAGCAGGGCATCGCAATACTTTTCTAGTACCGGTATATCGTGCAACACTAGTACACAGGTGATGATTTTTTAGTACACTTCACCAAAAACCACACGACAGAAGAATCGTGTAAAACTCAGTAAACCTTCATAATATTACTTGTGACATGAGAACAAAATATATGCACACATGTATACAACTAAATTAACGATCTCTTAAATATTTCCTTAAACATTTTAGTTTTGTGATTTATTTTTAATTAAACATGGATCTTTATTTTAAAGCGCTTATTTCTGCTTTTGCAGGCTCATTTTGTAAATATAAGCACCTAATTTGACAAACATACAAATTGCTCGGCTAGATTCGCCTAAAACTCGTTCATCTTCAGATGCGGAGTCGCGCGCTGTTACAAAGCGAGGCGTGAGAGAGTGAGGTCTGTGGTCTTGGCCAATAGTTGATTTACTTGTTTTTGCGTAGGTAATACATTGTCAAATATGTTTAAACTTAAACAGACTCCAATACAAGTAGGTATGTCTCTTTGTATTAATTTGTCCTGTTATTGATGTAGGCCTAATGCACGTCATTGACAAAATCAACCAGATGTTCGAATATTCGTGTTTTTTTATTCGAACGTCATTTTTGAGGAATTTTGACAGCCCTAGCGCATGTACATAGAAATGAGCACGGACCTGCAGCGCTGCTGCTTCTCCTCGCTTTCGCGGACGCTGAGCTCTCGGAGCGCTTCCCGATGTCTCTCTTCCGCTTGCTCCTGCCTCTCCACACTCTTCTGAGCCAAAGCCTCCAAATCAGGCTCCTACAGACACACACAACACACATTAAAGGGATCGTTTCACTCGCGACTAAAGACTCGCTCATCGCTACTGCTTCATGCGGTTCCAAACCTGTGTGAGGATATTTTGAGAGATGTCTCGCAGTTTTTTTTGCTCCATACTATGAAAATATAGCCCACACATGGGCCACACATATAGTCACACAGGCTTGGCGTGATAAGAAAATAACCATTTATTTTTAGCATCCTTGTAAATTGCGATGAAACAATACAGAAGAAAATACCTGTTGATTAGTTCTGTGATGTACTGTAACAGATTATGCAAAGAGAAAATGTTCTGTCGGTTCTGTGCATGGTTGTTGAGATGAGGGCGTGGCATCCTAAAGTGTATGCAGGAGAGCATGAGTTTGCGGGGCGGGGCTAAAGCGCACTAAATGATTGATATCCTGCATACGTCACCAGAGAGAAGACTGATGCTTCACTGGAAGATCCTGTTTTGACATTTTAATATAATGAGGTACAAATTTTTTATCTTTAATGCAAATGAGCTGCTGCTCCGTCCCGATTTACAGAAGAGGGCGGAGCCTGTATAGCTTGTGCCTCGGATACTCTGCCAAAAACTAAAACATCTGTTTGGCTTTGATGAACATCTCTATCACACTTATGTGACACAGGAGTTCTTCACAGGGTTCCTACACAATTTTAATTTCAAAATTCCATACTTTTCCATACTCAAATTTCCAGACTTCCCTACAGATTTTTCCGACCATATTTAACTTGTTCTGATAAATTGTTTCAAAATTCAACTGCTAACAAGTATGTTACATTCTAAAGATTTAGTATTGGCGTTTTTGCCTTTTATTAGGATAGGAAAGTAGCTTGACAGGAAGTAAGGTGGGAGAGAGAGGGGCGGGATTGGGAAAAGTCCATGAGGCAGGACTCGAACTTGGGTCACCCGAAGCACAACAGCACTTCATGGCGACGCACTTACCCACAATGCTATCGGCGCCGACAAGTATGTTACACTCTGAGTCAAAACCTCTATGTAGGCTATCATTTTAAATTTGTACATTTGAAAATTGTAGCTACTGTTGCTTGTACAAGTCAATTTAATACCAAACCCAGTCCAGTTCAAAGCACAGCATTTTATTAAAACTGAAATGCTAAATCAGTGCAATGTTATTCATATTTGTAATTTTGTACATTTAACTAACTGTAAACCCCTACAGAAACAGAAGGGACGTTCATGTACAATTAACCAGAAAATTAGAAAATAGAGCTAAAGTCAATTGACAATGCTTAGGTACAGCATTAAATTAATCTTGGAAATCTTGGACACATGGAGATATTTAAAGGATTAGTTCACGGCATTGGGGTGAGTAAATGATTAGGACATTTTCATTTTGGGGTATATTTAGAAAACAAAATAGGGACAATAGTCTGGAAACATAAATATTTTTCCATACTCTGATTTATTTTTTCCATACTTTTCCAGACCTGGAAATTACTCAAATCAAATTCCATACTTTTCCATACTTTTCCAAACCCCGTAGGAACCCTGTCTTCATCATCATGAACGCGTATTACCTGCATGTGTTTTAAAGCCATATCAGCCTAAACTTCTGATATACGGTTTTCTGAGCGCACACACCCGAAGCACGCGCACAAAGCTGTCAGACGGAGCGTCCTGTGAGGATCCTCCTTCATGTCTCATTGTGCTTAGTTATTAGTTCACTTCATAATAAAAATGTCCTGATAATTTACTCTTTCTTCAGTCGAAAATCAATTATGTTCAAGGAAAACTTGGCTTATCTAGACAAATCAAACATTTATATACTGTTTAACCTAAATTGCTCATTGCTTCTGTGGCGCACCACGGATTACGTGATCCCGTGGGAAAGGTCACGCTAGACGGAAGCACCGCCCCGTGTTTACAAAGAGCTCATGCAAAGACCAATACAAACATCCTATAGCAAAAAAAGGTAAAACAACAATGTCGGATGATTTTGAAGTTGGAGATGGAGTTTTTTGTAAAGGGTCTTTGTATTAGCACAGCGTTCGTAGCAATGACTCGCCGCGACTGTTTTCCAAGATGGCTCCTGTCTGTATACACGTTATCTTCTTATTAAACTGTTTGTACACTTACAGTTCTCAATGCTTCGGTTTGCATGTAGGGACCCTCATTATGCTCCAGTGTTAGTGTGAGGCTATTTTGAGCCTTGTTAGTGGTATTAACTAGCGATTTAATTGTACTTATTCTGTGCCCCATGTACCAGCGTTATAATTTAATCTGTTTAAAGAGATAAAACTCTTTACATTCGATTTTCATGAAAACGCATCCCAGAGAACGATCTGCTCGGTAACCGTGTGTTAATTACCCTTATGTTAATTTTTCACCGGAGTTGTCCTTTAATATGAATCAAACAACAAAAGAAAAACAGAAAATGCTCTCAACTGAATGACTTTAGTAGCTTTATACAAACACACGTCTTACTTGAATGTGCTCTGGTGAGGAGATAAACATGGCCGCCTGTGTACAGCTCACTCAGGGGCGGAGCTAAGCTATTAGCAGTAATGGGCGGGGCCTGTGCAATGTGATGTCACATTCCTGAACGGCTCATTTTGAGACAGTGTTTCAGATTCATGGGGAAAATAACAAAATGATGTTTTACATAATTATGTTCAAAATCAATATGAAAGTCAATTTTGCATAATATGTACCTTTTAAATACAAGAGCAGGCATAAAGAAAGAGGCTGAAGTAATCTTGATGGTCACTCACATTCTCCCGAGCGCTGCGGTGTCCGTGGCCCACAGACGTCAGGCTGTGCTCGTAGAGCGAGGATAAGTCCTGTAGTTTGAGCGCGCGCTGCTGCTGCCACTCCAGCTGTAGGGCGTCTGTGAGCATCTGCAGCTCCTGCTGTCTGCGCTCCTGCACCTGCCGGCGCACCTGCCGCGCGATGTAGCGCTCCTGCTCGCGCACCTGCCGCCACAAACACTGCATTAGTAGTGCTAGTGGATACTCACCATAAGCTTTAGCTCTACACATTGTTTTAAAGCAAACAGGAAACCATGATGTTTGGATTTTATTTCTAGATGCCCTATTGTCACATATAAGAGATCTGGGCGATAAAATAGCTTTGTTACGCAACGACAGGGCTGCGAGAGGCGTTACACGTTCTCCATACGTTGAATACAGAAGGCGATCTGGAATATTGTTCTTATACAAACCCATGGATTCGCTTCAGACTTCCTTTATTAACCCCCCGGAGCCGTGTGGAGTACGTTTATAAGGGATGGATGCACTTTTATGAGCATCAAACTCAATGGACCGTCACTGCCATTATAAAGCTTGGAAACATCAGGATATTTATTAATATAACTCTGATTGAATCATGTCACATACAGTGGGTACGGAAAGTATTCAGACCTTATTACATTTTTCACTCTGTTATTTTGCAGCCATTTGCTAAAATAATTTAAAGTTCTTTTTTTTCTCTCGTTAATGTACAAACAGCACCCCATATTGACAGAAAAACACAGAATTTTTGACATTTTTGCAGATTTATTAAAAAAGAAAAACTGAAATATCACATGGTCCTAAGTATTCAGACCCTTTGCTGTGACACTCATATATTTAACTCAGGTGCTGTCCTTTTCTTCTGATCATCCTTGAGATGGTTCTACACCTTCATTTGAGTCGAGCTGTGTTTGATTATACTGATTGGACTTGATTGGGAAAGCCACACACCTGTCTATATAAGACCTTACAGCTCACAGTGCATGTCAGAGCAAATGAGAATCATGAGGTCAAAGGAACTGCCTGAAGAGCTTCAGACAGAATTGTGGCAAGGCACAGATCTGGCCAAGGTTACAAAAAAATCTCTGCTGCACTTAAGGTTCCTAAGAGCACAGTGGCCTCCATAATCCTTAAATGGAAGACGTTTGGGACGACCAGAACCCTTCCGTCCATAAAACTGAGCTATCGGGAGAGAAGAGCCTTGGTGAGAGAGGTAAAGAAGAACCCAAAGATCACTGTGGCTAAGCTCCAGAGATGCAGTCGGGAGATGGGAGAAAGTTGTAGAAAGTCAACCATCACTGCAGCCCTCCACCAATCGGGCTTTATGGCAGAGGCCCGACGGAAGCTCCTCAGTGCAAGACACATGAAAGCCTGCAAGGAGTTTGCTAAGATGGTGAAAAAATAAGATTCTCTGGTCTGATGAGACCAAGATATAACTTTTTGGCCTTAATTCTAAGCGGTATGTGTGGAGAAAACCAGGCACTGCTCATCACCTGCCCAATACAGTCCCAACAGTGAAGCATGGTGGTGGCAGCATCATGCTGTGGGGTGTTTTTCAGCTGCAGAGACAGGATGACTGGTTGCAATCGAGGAAAGATGAATGCAGCCAAGTACAGGGATATCCTGGACGAAAACCTTCTCCAGAGTGCTCAAGACCTCAGACTGGGCCGAAGGTTCACCTAACAACAAGACAATGACCCAAAGCACTAAAATAACAAAGGAGTGGCTTCACAACAACTCTGTGACTGTTCTTGAATGGCCCAGCCAGAGCCACCCAATTGAGCATCTCTGGAGAGACCTGAAAATGGTTGTCCACCAATGTTTACCATCCAACCTGACAGAACTGGAGAGGATCTGCAAAGAGGAATGGCAGAGGATCCCCAAATCCAGGTGTGAAAAACTTGTTGCATCTTTCCCAAAAAGACTCATGGCTGTATTAGATCAAAAGGGTGCTTCTACTAAATACTGAGCAAAGGGTCTGAATACTTAGGACCATGTGATAAAATTAACTTAAATGATTTTAGCAAATGGCTGGAATATATATAAAAATGTAATACTTTCAGTACCCACTCTACACCCAAGATCACTTGAGGGTGATTAAATCATAGTAAATAATTTCCATATTAAAGTGAACTAATCCTTTAATGAACTAAATACATTTCCAAAATATATTTTACACACATTTATTTAAAAAATGTGACAGTATACTTTGGGTTTTTGTAGATATAAGTTAAATATATAGCTGTCTTTTTCATTTTAGGATGGGGCTCCGCGCAGGAGACTAATCATATATGTTGATCTTTCGAGTCAAAGGCAACTGCAATCGATATAAAACAGTAAATAAAGAGGCATCAGTGTTGGAGTGAGTCTGACCTGCTGCAGGCGCAGTTTCCTCCGGCTCTCCAGCTCCTCGCGCACCAGCTGCGCCTCCTCATTCGGACTGAGTCTCAAAACACTCGTTTTCCTCCTCATTTCACTCAGATCATGAGCCCTTTCTCAAACACACACACACACACCGCGTTTGTGACTTACACAGCTCACTGAAGGAAATGTTTCAACTGCCGGACAACAGGAGCACAGACTGACGAGAGACTTTTGTTTGATCGCCTCCATGTCAACAACACAGCCCACCAACGGCTGCAGTTCAAAACCGCTGCGTCACTTCCGCTCTTTAAACCTTCCGCGGAACGGCTTGGAAATTAAAACTAACAGAAATGTTTTGTGTCGTCGTTGTGATATTTCATGCTTATATAATGTATTCAAACAGATACAAAAAACAAAGATTTGAAATTAACATGAACTCAACAAACAACGCTGGACGAGACAATGGAAAAATGAGGGCTATGTTCTCATAAGTGGACACCAGGACAAATTAAATCACAATAAATTACATGTATAGGCAAAAAATATGATGTATATATTTTTTTCATTCACCAATAAATGTTTAGGTTTCGGTCTATGTTCGAAACAGTGAATCATTTTGCGATCGGTTCATTTGATTCGATGCTTTGAAAAGCTTCGTTTCTCCCTAACGCCACACGCAGTGTCTTCATAAGAAAGGCTAATACTATAATATACCTATTCATCTGGCGTAATACAACTCACTACATCAAAAAATCACAACTGGTAAAGGACTATAATAAAGGAGGGTTAAAAACAACTGATTTTGAATCTATGGTTGGAGTTTCTAGAGTTAACTGGGTAAAAGCTTTTTTTTTTAGATAAACCTGCTTCTTTATGGTATCATATTCCCAAAAATATTTTTGATAAAGTGGAAGGCTTTTAGATGATCAAGGTAATTGTCTTAGGTTTACGGATTTTATAAACAAATTTCTACAAGAGAGTATAATAAGGTATGTAAAGCAATACCAATAGCCCTATTAAATATGATACAAAACTATTTATTTTTTTCCAAAAGTCAAATAAATTTGCCTAAACTACAATTAAACCAAATTCCCCTAAATAGCAAGAAGTGCAACAATAATTGTATTGATCTAAATAAACTATTTCATGATTTTGATCAAAATATAAAAATAAGGCATTATGATAATAAATAATGTTTCATAAAATATCAAAAAGTTCATAAAATTCATGAAATGGCCTATACCTCCTAAAATCAAAGAAATGCAATTTAAAATTGTAAATGGATATAACCCAGCAGCAGAACTGCTCAGAGAGAGATCTGGTTTTGAGCCACGTGTGTTCTGTTCCAAGGAAGATGAAACTATCGAACATCTGTTTTTCTCTTGTCCAGTGATAAAAAGATTCTGGTAAGATGTCATGAACTGGCTGGAAACAAAGATGGAGAGATTCCTACAGTTAAAGTTAGAGCAAATTCTTTTTGGTAATGAACATCTTCCGAAATAACTCTTCAGAATTTACAATATCATAACAATTATGGGTAATATCCATAAATGTAAATGGCACAACAAAAATCCTTCCTCAGTGGTGTTTAAAATTGAACTGAGGGAATACTTTGCTTCTTTGAAACTTCTGACAGATTCCAGTGATAACATTTACTCTTTATGTGAAGACTTTTGTCTCAGCTTCCATGTCATTTTATTTTAAGAATATCTAAAGACTGAGACAATATATGCGTACAACAATGCCTTATGGACTGTAACGCCTTTGCTTAATTTATTTTTATTCTTCTTATTTGCATTATTATATTTTGTTCTACTTAACTATGTTTATGCACTTTAGTCTCCCATCGAGAGATTTTGTAAATTGTTTTTTGTAAAGAATTGTGTTCAAAACAAAACAAAAAAAACACGCAATTTATTTGCAACAAATACTTAGGCCAAACACGCATAAAACACCTTTTATAAACCCATTACAAACGTTTTATTGAAATTAAAATCTATACAGTGCAATTAACTTATCACGATATCAAGTGTACGTGTAATATGTGTTCTTTTACCAATTGTCAGGGCTTGTTTTGTTTGTTTGTTTGTTTGTTTGTTTGTTTGGTGGATGGCTCAGATCAACAGGCCAACATGAGACTATTAACTATTATTAAACGGAACCTTTTAATCATACTAATGTCTAAATAAAACATCCACAAATGTAAACTGATCATAGTTCAGGTAAAACCCATAGACACCTGTCGCTAGGGGGCGATCTCAGTAAATCTGCATGATTCTTTGGTTCACGGAGATCATCGCTAGCGGTGAACATCTGAACAAGCGCTGACATTTCGAAACAGTCTTGACTCGTAAACTGAAAAAATCACGTGACTTTGGCAGTTTAATACACACCAGTCAGACCCACTGACTCGAAACAAAAGATTCATAACTGTTTCGAAGCTTCATACTGTTGGGGTTTATTCGCCCATCGCTGCACTCCGGAGCAGAAGGTGGCGGTAATGCACTAATAATCTGGACGACAACCGCCGTTAAACAAGAAGAAGAAGAAGACGCAGGACGGCGCAGTGTCGCGTAGCTCGAGAACTACAACACAAACAAACGAATAAAAAAAGACAGAGAAACAGATCACGCAGTCACTTCATAGATGTAAGTATCCTGCGGAACACTGACTAAATATATTAGCTTATCGTGTGTGTGTGAGTGAGTGAGTGAGTGAGAATGAGAGAGAGAGTGAGTGAGTCTGTTCGGTCGCTGCATAATGTCAGTGTCTCAAACCTCCTACATAGACAGCATTCCCTCTGTTTATCTGTCTCTCCACATCAAGGGCTCTCTCACACACACACACACACACACACACACACACACACACACACACACACACACACACACACACACACACACACACGCAGTCCAGCTCTAAAGTTTACATTCACCTCGCAGAATCGGCAAAATGTTGCTTATTTTAACAAATTAAGTGGGATCATACTAAATGCATGTTGTTTTTATCTAGTGCTGCCCTGAATAAGATATTTTACATTAAAGATGTTTACATTATAGTCCACAAGACAAATCAAATAGCTGGATTTATAAATATGACCCGTTCAAAAGTTTATGAACCCTTGACTCTTAATACTGTGTGATATTCCCTGATAATTCACGGCTGTGAGTGTGTGTGTGTTGTTCCCTGATGATCCACGGCTGTGTGTGTGTGTGTGTGTGTGTGTGTGTGTGTGTTCCCTGATGATCCACGGCTGTGTGTGTGTTGTGATCCACGGCTGTTTGTGTGTGTGTGTGTGTGTGTGTGTGTGTGGTTCCCTGATGATCCACGGCTGTGTGTGTTCCCTGATGATCCACGGCTGTGTGTGTGTGTGTGTGTGTGTGTGTGTGTGTGTGTGTGGTTGTGTGTGTGTGTGTGTGTGTGTGTTCCCTGATGATCCACGGCTGTGAGTGTGTGTGTGTGTGTGTGTGTGTGTGTGTGTGTGTGTGGTTCTATGATCCACGGCTGTGAGTGTGTGTGTGTTGTTCCCTGATGATCCACGGCTGTGTGTGTGTTTTGTGGTGGTTGTTCTTGAGTCTCTTGTTTCTCCTGATCAGTTAAACTGCCCAGTGCTCTTCAGAGAAATCCTCTAGATCCTGCACATTCTTCAGTTTTCCAGCGTCTTTTCCATATTTGAGCCCTTTCCAGCAGTGACTGTGTGATTCTGAGATCTGAGGACGATTGAGCGACTTAAACACTTTTAAAAAGGGTTGAAACATTCACTGATGCTCCAGAAGGAAACTGTGTGTGTGTGTGTGTGTCAGTGTCAGGTCTCTGCAGCCGTCGGCATGATGTCCGGAGGTCCAGCGGTGCGTGTGAGCATCGAGTCGTCCTGCGAGCGGCAGGTGCAGGAGGTCTCTCTGGACGGCATGGAGACGTACGTCCCTCCGCTCTCCATGTCTCAGAACCTGGCCAAGCTGGCGCAGCGGATCGACTTCGGCCAGAGCTCGGATTCGGACGAGGAAGGGATCGAGCGGGAGAGCCGGGAGCAGTGGAGCAAACCAGAGGCCGAGGAGGACGAGGGTATGTATGTTTGATGTATGTATGGCGAATGTTTACTGGGGTTTCTACCAGTATATAACCACCTGGTCATCGCTGCTGGTTTGCGGCTCAAGCTCGGCTCTGCCGGCAGGTATGGTGAAGTTCCAGCCGCTGTGGCCGTGGGACTCGGTGCGTAATAACCTGCGCAGTGCCCTCACGGAGATGTGTGTGCTGCACGTCCTGAGTGTGCTCAAGGACAAGAAGTACATGGCGCTCGACCCCGTGTCCCAGGATCCCTCTGCGGCTAAGGTACAGCAGGGCTTCCCTTCCGTTGATCCTGTGGCTCAGCTCTCGGGCTCCTTGTCACGTGTCTGCTGTGTTCAGACCCCACAGGTTTTCCAGCTGATCAGCAAGAAGAAGTCTCTGGGCACAGCCGCCCAGCTGCTTCTGAAAGGGGCAGAGAAGCTAACCAAGTCTGTGGTGGAGAACCAGGAGCAGCGGCGACAGCGGGACTTCAACTCCGAACTGCTGCGTCTGCGATCGCAGTGGAAACTACGCAAAGTTGGCGACAAAATCCTGGGGGATCTCAGTTACCGCAGTGCTGGTAATGCAGTGATTTGATCAGTTAGAGGATGTGCGATGCTGCAGGGGTGACGTATTTTTGTACATTAGCATCAGTCCACAAAAACCCAATACAGTCTTTCCATTGGTTTATGCATAGTTTATGGTGGGCATAGATACATTTTGTTTAATCTAGATCAGGGGTGTCCAAACTCGGTCCTGGAGGGCCTGTCCTGCAGAGTTTAGCTCCAGCTTGCCTCAACACACCTGCTGGAAGTTTCTAGTATGCCTAGTAAGACATTGATTAGCTGGTACAGGTGTGTTTAACTGGGGTTGGAACTAAACTCTGCAGGACACTGGCCCTCCAGGAGCAGGATTGGACACCCATGATCTAGATTAATCTCACTGTGATCTTGGAACTAATCTAGATTAAAAATGGCTCATTTGAATTCTGACGAAGGCATTCAGAATTCAAAAATGAATTCACGCTCGTCAGGAAAAATGAGTGAAACACAAATTTTTCTAATCATACATCATTAATAGCGGTTCACTTCCGCGATTTAGTATGATTGTATTCACATCTGCAGCAAACCCTACCGAAGAGCTTGAGTACGGGTGCGCACCCGAGTTCGGATGCCAGCGTTCACGTTTGATGTGGTAATTTAACACCATACACGCAGGTTCAAGACTCGTTCTCGCCGGTCGCTACCTATAATATCGAGCTAAAATATCACGGGGAAAGTCATCATAGCTTGTGTAGTATAGGCCCAGCTCCCAACCCAATTTTGAGAATAGATTAACGGCGATATTTTTTTTATCGCCCGATAAGAGTCTCACGTTAATGCCGATAACGCCCACCACTAGTTTATGGATTATCGCAGAAAATTGGCTTGGTGACCAACAAAAGCTCTAGGGCCAGATTACACCTGCGCAAACTAGGGCTGGGTGTCGTTCAAAAATGTTCGATATCGATACCTTGACTTCGATACCGTTTCCTAAACGATACTTTCTTCAATACCAAATTACATTTTTCTGTTTTAACAAGATTAGATTACCTCAAAAACACTTGGTTTTATTTTTCAGTTTGTTGACTTGTTTTACAGACTCAAACACTCATATATAGGATAGTACTGGGGGGCAGAATATATGCCTCGCTCTATATATATATATATATATATGCACACATAAAGCTTGCTGCAAAGCACTGGCAAAAGTAGCCTAATGTTTATAAATGTAGGACGTACCAAGGAGACATTCATTTTTCTTGTTTATTAAACTTTATTTTTTTAGTGTGTTTTGGGCTGCGAAGATTAAGTTTGCGATGCTGACTCGTCAGCGCAGCGGAAGTGAATCGTGCGCCTATAGATGGGTTTCAACGGCAACAACATAAACAAAAGTTACTGCGCATGAACGCTTTTGTGGCCCAAACATAACGTCCACTGAATCAATAACAGAGGCTGCGTTATCTTTCTTATGCGTTATCATCGTTCATTTTAATTGTGCATTTGTGTTTTTATAGTCTCAGCATGTTTATTATAAATAATCCCCCATTTCTATCTGCAATATAGAGTGGGCGAAATGCCCCCAAAGGGTTAGTTCACCAAAATGTAAATTCTGTCATTAATAACTCACCCTCATGTCGATCCAAACCTGTAAGACCTAGAGAAGAAGAAAAATATCTTAATTTATTTTCCAAAAAAATTACACTAAGGTTTTTGCGGGTTTGGAATGACATGAGGGTGAGTAATTAATGACAAATTTACATTTTAAATGAACTTTAAGGACTGTGCAATGCCCTTTTGTGTACAGTAGCCTATATAAATGCTTGCGCGCTCGCCTTTCAATCATGCAATGCGTCTAAATAACATGTTTTTTTGTTTCATAATATAAGATTAATGTTGGGAAACTTAAACGTGCAGATTAAGTACCCTATTTGAGATTGATTGTATATGAATGCATCACAAAAATCCCGTGCTCTATGGGCGCTGCCATTAATAGAGGTTAAAGCAAAAGTTGTTTTACACTCCGTGATAAAGGCCTATTACATACCTTAATTATCCAGATGGCGACCACTTGATGGGAACAAATGTAAACGCGCTGTCCTGATTGACTGATGAGCACATGGATACATGTACATATCTATGGATGAGCCGATCTGCTTGACCGGATCACAGTGATCGCATGTTAATGCCAAGTGTAAACGCAGCCAGAATAAGTTCCCTCTAGAGTAGATTATTTCTGATAACAAGCAAAATAAATAACAAATAAATGACATAAGCTGCTGCTCTTGTATGCAGTCAGACTGGATATTTATGAGGCTTTTTGGTGAGTCGCACACTGCTCTCAGATAAAATATCGCCAACATTTTCATATTAACATGTTGTGATGTGTATAGTTACATTGTGTACTAAGACTGACGGAAAATTGTGATTTTTCTAGACCGATTATGGCTAGGAACTAAACTCTCATTCCAGCGTAATAATCCAGGAGTTTTTCTGCCGTACCACAGTTGCAGCGGCGCAGTGATATTACTCAGCGCCTAAAAATAGGCTAACTTCTGTCAGCATAACCAGCGTGACAAGCTGCTTGCACAGAGAACGTGCTGGGGACTATTTTCAGGCGCTGCGTAATATCATTGCTCCGCTGCACCCATGGTACGGCAGCAAAGCTATATTCTGTGAACAACAGACATATTTGTACAATGATGGAGGTTTGCTGTGAAACGGTTTGAGCGCTGTTACTGGGAGAATACCGCACGGCTCTCAGCCAATCAGATTCGAGAACCAGAAAAAACTGTTGTATAAATGGTGTATAACGCGTCTAAAATATGTAAGAAAATAACAAAAACGTACCGTTCTGAAACGTCCTGTGAAATTCATGCTTGTAAAATCCGTTCTGGACAATCCTCTTGTTTGTTAACATTCATATGCCTGAATCGGGCTTGAATTGGTTTGAAATTGACACATCCTTAATATTTACACCAGAGCAGAACTCGCTGTTATGGAGGGGCGGGACATTTCCCGAACACCCTCACAATACACTGGCCAACTAACCAATCACAGCACATTTAGGAAGGAGGAGCTTCAATGAAACCGGAAATAAATGGTGTATTCATTTCACGCCAGACTGGGGAGAAACCGTTTCTGTTTTCATATGGTTATAAACAGCATGTCCTCATGCATGTGAAGGTTATGAACATATGAGTGTTTAATATGTGAGCTTGGCATTTCAGGCTCTCTGTTCCCCCATCACGGCACGTTTGAGGTCATCAAGAACACAGACCTTGACCTGGATAAGAAAATCCCCGAGGATTATTGTCCGCTCAACGTGCAGATCCCCAGTGAACTGGAGGGATCGGCGTACATCAAGGTACAATTCCAGAATAGCAGTGATGTAACACACCTGACGTCAGATGTTGTTTTCCACATCTGTGTGTGTCTTCACGCAGGTGTCCATTCAGAAACAGTCTCCTGACATCGGAGACCTCGGCACCGTCAATCTCTTCAGAAGACAGGCCAAAGCTAAACCTGGTAAACCATTGACTCCCATTTTATGGACAATTTAATGAGTAAACAAATGACAAAATGTTCATTTTTGAGTGAACTGTCCCTGTAGGTTTCCATGATCATGCCAGTCGACATTAATTCAAAATGAAAGTTTTGGGGATTTTAGTATGAATACGTTAGCCTTTCTGTTATCTATAAGCTAGTTGCTCCAAATAAGTGACAAAATTCTCATTTAGAGATATATGCATTCAAAACTTGCAGTCTCTCACTTCTGCAAAATGGATCATTGATATTGATGACATCACTCTGCACTTCAGCTTCTTATCAGATTTTCTGACCAATCTAATGCTCTCTAGAATGTGAAGCCCCGCCCCCACATTATAAACAGACGCTGAAGCTGCAGCTGAAATCAGTCACTTGTTTAATGTGACAGTAAACCGTATAGGGATAGGGAGCGATCGGACAGTGCACCGTATAGGGGATAGGGAGCGATCAGACTGTGCACTCTAAAGGGGATCGGGAGCGATCAGACTGTGAACTGTATAGGGGATAGGAAACCATCAGACTGTGAACTGTATAGGGATAGGAACAATCAGACTGTGCACCGTATAGAGGATAGGGAACGATCAGACTGTGCACTTTATAGGATAGGGAATAATCAGACTGTGCACTGTATAGGGGATAGGGAACAATCAGACTGTGCACCGTATAGGGGATAGGGAAGCGATCAGACTGTGCACCGTATAGGGGATAGGGAAGCGATCAGACTGTGAACTGTATAGGATAGGGAACAATCAGACTGTGCACCGTATAGGGGATGAGGGAGCGATCAGACTGTGCACTTTATAGGGGATAGGGAATAATCAGACTGTGCACTGTATAGGGGATAGGGAACAATCAGACTGTGCACCGTATAGGGATAGGGAACGATCAGACTGTGCACCGTATAGGGGATAGGGCGATCAGACTGTGCACCGTATAGGGGATAGGAGCGATCAGACTGTGCACCGTATAGGGGATAGGAGCGATCAGACTGTGCACTGTATAGGGATAGGAACGATCAGACTGTGCACCATTATAGGGGATAGGGAACAATCAGACTGTGCACCGTATAGGGATAGGGAGCGATCAGACAGTGCACCGTATAGGGGATAGGGAACAATCAGACTGTGCACCGTATAGGGGATAGGGAACAATCAGACTGTGCACCGTATAGGGGATAGGAGCTGTCGGACAGTGCACAGTATAGGGATAGGAGCTATCAGACAGTGTGCACCATATAGGGGATAAGGAGCTATCGGACAGTGCACCGTATAGGGGATAGGGAACGAGAAGACAGTGAATGATTCAGACAGTGCACCGTATAGGGGATAGGGAGCGATCAGACAGTGCAAGTATAGGGGATAGGGAGCGATCAGACAGTGCACGTATAGGGATAGGGAGCGATCAGACAGTGCACCGTATAGGGGATAGGGAGCGATCAGACAGTGCACCGTATAGGGGATAGGGAGCGATCAGACAGTGCACCGTATAGGGGATAGGAGCGATCAGACTGTGCACCGTATAGGGGATAGGAGCGATCAGACAGTGCACCGTATAGGGATAGGGAAGCGATCAGACAGTGCACCGTATAGGGATAGGAGCGATCAGACAGTGCACAATATAGGGGATAGGGAAGCGATCAGACTGTGCACCGTATAGGGGATAAGGAGCTATCAGACAGTGCACCGTATAGGGGATAAGGAGCTATCAGACAGTGCACCGTATAGGGGATAAGGAGCTATCGGACAGTGCACCGTATAGAGGATAGGAAGCGATCAGACAGTGCACAGTATAGGGGATAGGAGCGATCAGACAGTGCACCGTATAGAGGATAGGGAGCGATCAGACAGTGCACCGTATAGGGGATAGGAGCGATCAGACAGTGCACCGTATAGGGGATAGGAGCGATCAGACAGTGCACCGTATAGGGGATAGGGAGCGATCAGACAGTGCACAATATAGGGGATAGGGAGCGATCAGACTGTGCACCGTATAGAGGATAGGAGCGATCAGACAGTGCACCGTATAGGGATAGGAGCGATCAGACAGTGCACAATATAGGGATAGGGAGCGATCAGACAGTGCACCGTATAGAGGATGAGGAGCGATCAGACAGTGCAACCGTATAGGGGATAGGAGCGATCAGACAGTGCACGTATAGGGGATAGGGAGCGATCAGACAGTGCAAGTATAGGGGATAGGGAGCGATCAGACAGTGCACCGTATAGGGGATAAGGAGCTATCGGACAGTGCACCGTATAGGGATAGGAACGAGCAGACAGTGAATGATTCAGACAGTGCACGTATAGGGGATAGGGAGCGATCAGACAGTGCACCGTATAGGGGATAGGGAGCGATCAGACAGTGCACGTATAGGGGATAGGAGCGATCAGACAGTGCACCGTATAGGGGATAGGGAGCGATCAGACAGTGCACCGTATAGGGGATAGGAACGATCAGACAGTGCACCGTATAGGGGATGAGAGCGATCAGACAGTGCACCGTATAGGGATAGGGGATAGCGATCGGACAGTGCACGTATAGGGGATAGGGATAGGGATAGGAGCGGTCGAACAGTGCACCGTATAGGGGATAGGAGCGATCAGACAGTGCACCGTATAGAGGATAGGAGCGATCAGACAGTGCACCGTATAGGGGATAGGGGCGATTCCGTATAGGGGATAGGAGCGATCAGACAGTGCACAATATAGGGGATAGGAGCGATCAGACAGTGCACCGTATAGAGGATAGGGAGCGATCAGACAGTGCACCGTATAGGGGATAGGGAAGCGATCAGACAGTGCACCGTATAGGGGATAGGGAAGCGATCAGACAGTGCACCGTATAGGGGATAAGGAGCTATCAGACAGTGCACCATATAGGGGATAAGGAGCTATCGGACAGTGCACCGTAAAGGGGATAGGGAACGAAGACAGTGAATGATTCAGACAGTGCACCGTATAGGGGATAGGAGCGATCAGACAGTGCACCGTATAGGGGATAGGGAGCGATCAGACAGTGCACCGTATAGGGGATAGGGAGCAATCAGACAGTGCACGTATAGGGGATAGGGAGCGATCAGACAGTGCACCGTATAGGGGATAGGGAGCGATCAGACAGTGCAATCGTATAGGGGATAGGGAGCGATCAGACAGTGCACCGTATAGGGATAGGGAAGCGATCAGACAGTGCACCGTATAGGGGATAGGGAACGATCAGACAGTGCACCGTATAGGGGATAGGGAGCGGTCGGACAGTGCACCGTATAGAGGAAAAGGAGCGGTCGGACAGTGCACCGTATAGGAGATAGGGAGCGATCAGACAGTGCACCGTATAGAGGATAGGAGCGATCAGACAGTGCACCGTATAGGGGATAGGAGCGATTAGACTGTGCACCGTATAGGGGATAGGGAGCGATCAGACAGTGCACCGTATAGGGGATAGGGAGCGATCAGACAGTGCACAATATAGGGGATAGGAGCGATCAGACAGTGCACCATATAGAGGATAGGGAGCGTTCAGACAGTGCAACCGTATAGGGGATAGGAGCGATCAGACAGTGCACTGTATAGGGATAGGAAGCGATCAGACAGTGCACCGTATAGGGATAAGGAGCTATCAGACAGTGCACCATATAGGGGATAAGGAGCTATCGGACAGTGCACCGTATAGGGGATAGGGAACGAGAAGACAGTGAATGATTCAGACAGTGCACCGTAAAGGGGATAGGGAGCGATCAGACAGTGCACTGTATAGGGGATAGGGAGCGATCTGACAGTGCACGTATAGGGGATAGGAAGCGATCAGACAGTGCAAGTATAGGGGATAGGGAGCGATCAGACAGTGCACCGTATAGGGGATAAGGAGCTATCGGACAGTGCACCGTATAGGGGATAGGAGCGAGCAGACAGTGAATGATTCAGACAGTGCGAATAGGGATAGGAGCGATCAGACAGTGCACCGTATAGGGGATAGGGAGCGATCAGACAGTGCACAATATAGGGGATAGGAGCGATCAGACAGTGCACCGTATAGAGGATAGGGAGCGTTCAGACAGTGCACCGTATAGGGGATAGGGAGCGATCAGACAGTGCACTGTATAGGGGATAGGGACCGATCAGACAGTGCACCGTATAGGGGATAAGGAGCTATCAGACAGTGCACCATATAGGGGATAAGGAGCTATTGGACAGTGCACCGTATAGGGGATAGGGAACGAGAAGACATTGAATGATTCAGACAGTGCACCGTATAGGGGATAGGGAGCGATCACACAGTGCACTGTATAGGGGATAGGGAGCGATCAGACAGTGCACGATAGGGATAGGAGCAATCAGACAGTGCACGATAGGGATAGGAGCGATCAGACAGTGCACCGTATAGGATAAGGAGCATCGGACAGTGCACCGTATAGGGATAGGGAACGAGCAGACAGTGAATGATTCAGACAGTGCACGTATAGGGGATAGGGAGCGATCAGACAGTGCACCGTATAGGGGATAGGGAGCGATCAGACAGTGCACGTATAGGGGATAGGGAGCGATCAGACAGTGCACCGTATAGGGGATAAGGAGCGATCAGACAGTGCACTGTATAGGGGATAGGGAGCGATCAGACAGTGCACTGTATAGGGGATAGGGAACGATCAGACAGTGCACCGTATAGGGGATAAGGAGCTATCAGACAGTGCACCATATAGGGGATAAGGAGCTATTGGACAGTGCACACGTATAGGGGATAGGAGCGAAGACATTGAATGATTCAGACAGTGCACCGTATAGTCAGACAGTGCACTGTATAGGGGATAGGAGCGATCAGACAGTGCACGTATAGGGGATAGGAGCGATCAGACAGTGCACGTATAGGGGTTAGGAGCGATCAGACAGTGCACTGTATAGGGATAGGAGCGATCAGACAGTGCACGATAGGGATAGGGAGCAATCAGACAGTGCACGTATAGGGGATAGGGAGCGATCAGACAGTGCACCGTATAGGGGATAAGGAGCTATCGGACAGTGCACCGTATAGGGGATAGGAACGAGCAGACAGTGAATGATTCAGACAGTGCACGATAGGGGATAGGAGCGATCAGACAGTGCACCGTATAGGGATAGGAGCGATCAGACAGTGCATGTATAGGGATAGGAGCGATCAGACAGTGCACCGTATAGGGATAAGGAGCGATCAGACAGTGCACTGTATAGGGGATAGGAGCGATCAGACAGTGCACTGTATAGGGGATAGGAAGCGATCAGACAGTGCACCGTATAGGGATAAGGAGCTATCAGACAGTGCACCATATAGGGATAAGGAGCTATTGGACAGTGCACCGTATAGGGGATAGGAACGAGAAGACATTGAATGATTCAGACAGTGCACCGTATAGGGGATAGGAGCGATCAGACAGTGCACTGTATAGGGATAGGAGCGATCAGACAGTGCACGTATAGGGGATAGGAGCGATCAGACAGTGCACGTATAGGGGATAAGGAGCTGCTCGGACAGTGCACCGTATAGGGGATGAGAGCGAGCAGACAGTGAATGATTCAGACAGTGCACGTATAGGGATAGGGAGCGATCAGACAGTGCACCGTATAGGGATAGGAGCGATCAGACAGTGCACCGTATAGGGATAGGAGCGATCAGACAGTGCACGTATAGGGGATAGGGAGCGATCAGACAGTGCACCGTATAGGGGATAGGGAGCGATCAGACAGTGCACGTATAGGGGATAGGGAGCGATCAGACAGTGCACGTATAGGGGATAGGGAGCGATCAGACAGTGCACCGTATAGGGGATAAGGAGCGATCAGACAGTGCACTGTATAGGGGATAGGGAGCGATCAGACAGTGCACTGTATAGGGGATAGGGAACGATCAGACAGTGCACCGTATAGGGGATAAGGAGCTATCAGACAGTGCACCATATAGGGGATAAGGAGCTATTGGACAGTGCACCGTATAGGGGATAGGGAACGAGAAGACATTGAATGATTCAGACAGTGCACCGTATAGGGGATAGGGAGCGATCAGACAGTGCACTGTATAGGGGATAGGGAGCGATCAGACAGTGCACGTATAGGGGATAGGGAGCGATCAGACAGTGCACCGTATAGGGGATAAGGAGCTATCGGACAGTGCACGTATAGGGATAGGAACGAGCAGACAGTGAATGATTCAGACAGTGCACGATAGGGGATAGGAGCGATCAGACAGTGCATCGTATAGGGATAGGAGCGATCAGACAGTGCACCGTATAGGGGATAGGGAGCGATCAGACAGTGCACGTATAGGGGATAGGGAGCGATCAGACAGTGCACCGTATAGGGGATAGGGAGCGATCAGACAGTGCACGTATAGGGGATAGGGAGCGATCAGACAGTGCACGTATAGGGGATAGGGAGCGATCAGACAGTGCACCGTATAGGGGATAAGGAGCGATCAGAAAGATTTTCTACTAGAGGCAGATGCTCTTGGGTGCGAAGGTGGCTCTGGCCTCATCTCTGATTGTCTGTTTTCCTCTCTCAGGTTCTCAGATGTGGCATTTAAAGCTTGAAGCTGCTCAGAACGTGCTGCTGTGTAAGGAGATTTTTGCTCAGCTCTCACGGGAAGCTGTTCAGATTAAATCGCAGATTCCTCACATCGTTGTCAAGAACCAGATCATCTCACAACCCTTTCCTGGTATTTATCTTTACAGTTATTCTTTTAGCAGACGCTTTTACAAGTAATGCACACACACAAATTATTTGTATCATACTGTGATTCTCTTCATGGATGGATTTATACGTTATTTGAGATATTGTACTTAAAACTTTCACATTTCATCTATAATGGAAGGTTAATTCTAAGACCTATCGTATTCTAGAATATCAGTAAATTTAAAAAGAACGATAAACATCATTATTGAGACTATTATATATCTGTGTGTGTGTGTGTTTGTGTTCAGGTCTGCAGCTGTCCATCTCTCTCTGCCACTCCACTGGAGAAAAGAAAAACCAGAGAGCATCACCGGACAAGAGCAAACCAGACGACCACCTGTATGTGTTAGAGCACAACCTCCACCAGCTCATACGAGAGGTACACACACTCACACGCACACTCACACACACATCTGAGACAGGCACTTGTGTCGCTGAGTCTGAGGTGTGTTTTCCTGTAGTTCCACAAGCAGACGCTCAGTTCGGTGGTGATGCCGCATCCGGCCAGCGCTCCGTTCAGCCATAACGCTTGCGGTTGGCGGGTCCCATGGCCTACGACAAAGCTGAGATCAGCTCACTACAGCAGAATGAAGGACTCCTGGAGAAAATCATCAAGCAAGCCAAGCACATCTTCCTGAGGAGCAGGTGCCCCATACATACACAAACATCTCACTGTGCACCCTTCAGACAGAACTGGACTGCACCTCCCTGTGTTTGTGTGTCTCCTCAGTAGTAATCATACAGTGTAGTCACTAAAATACGTCAGTACGCCATGGAAGGCTACATATAAACTGAAGAATTGGGTCAAAGACCTTCTACAAATTACAAAGAGAAGTAGGGGCGTGTAATGGCGACAAAAAGGACATCTGGAAATTTTCTGGGCTTTTGGCTATAATGATAATTAGAATATTTGGATAATTTTGCGGAGTGTGTTTTGTATTGGTTAGGCCTGTCGTGGACAGATTTTCATATTCTTTCAATTCTATGGTCAGAATATTAACATTAAGGGCCAATATTTCCCACAGTAAACTGGGCATTTGTTTTCTAACCCTATTAGATGTATGCATCATCTTTGTCAAAATCTTATATTTAATCATTCAGTTCTATTTATTGGACACATTCAGTGTATTGGTATAAGACTAGAGATGCACCGGTTGCAGTTTTCTCACCCTATTCCGATTATTAATTTTTTTGTAAGTGTGACCTGCACGACGATTTTCTTTCAAAATACTATAACTGACAGCATATACAAACAAAAATGCAATGCAAAATGTTATTTGCATAAAAAACAGTAATAAAATAAGAACAAATAAACAAATTTCAAACAACAGCACAAATAAATTAGATGTATCGGTGGGCGATATTAGGCATTTTACAAACTATCGGTAGCGGCATTTATGATGGCCGATAAATATTAATATTTAAAAAAATAATAAAAACAGACGAAACTCCGCTCATCCACATTATGAGTGTTGGCGTTTCATAGTTTGATCCAGCACACTACCTCATATACTGTATATCATTTATATTTTGCTGTTGTTGTTATTTATCAGAACTTACAGAACTTAACTGAATATTTTTTTCCAGTCTTGCTCAATGTTATATTTATGAAGCTGACCACATCTATTAATACTGGTAACTTAGATTTTTTGTTTTTGTTATTGTGTTCTCGTCCAAAGGACTTTAAGTTTCATATCTAAAGTTTGTTTTTTTAATACAAAAGTTTGTACAATACAACAAAGAAGTTTATTTTTAAACTGCATCGTCATATTATTGTAGAGAGGCTGAGGATCATGAATCACTACAAATAACTAATGTAAGGGAAGTCAGTTTAAGTTTTTTTATGCGTTTCTGTTTATTTTTTTTAAATATATATTGGCCGATATATTGGAATGTCAGAGAGATATGAAATAAACATATTATTCATCTGTTTACAAAAATAGGGCCCTATGAATTTTTTTTTACAGATATTCTGTGATGTGTAATTTAGTTTTTCTGGTAATCAAATGAAGGCCTAAAAGAATCTTTTTTTTTTTAATCAAATGAAATTTAAATAAACTCTTGCATTTATTGGCAAACAAAGTGCTGCAGAAGAGAGATTTACTGATCTTTTTTTTTTTTTTTTTAAATAATGATTATTTGTGTTGTCATTAGTAGTAGTATTACATTAAGACATACATTATACTGTTTAACTCTTTCCCCAGCGTTAAAAAAAAAAAGTTGCCAGCCAGGGTTTTTGACCATTTTTACCAAAATGTAATAGCCCATAGAATATTTTGTTTTATGAATATCTGAGCATGCAATACATCAAAAGAAAGAGCTGACCACCTTCTTTAAAAAAAAAACAGTTTTATTCTAGATTCATGCATTCCTTTTTTTAATCAACACTTGAATATGGGTGATTTTCATAAAAAAATCAACATTTTGAGCAAAAATCTGAGAAAATCACGTTTTTATGAAAGACTGCTTCCAGATCAGATTCAGAGCGATGATCACACACAGATGGAGTAGATCGAGTCTATCGACACGCGTAAGCAGGGTGTAAGCAGCGCATATTTTCTTCGGCCCTCATGTGAACAGATTAGAGCATTCACACCGCATGCAGAGGCGGCGCGGCGCAGGAGCAGAAGCAGCAGTGCAGCGATCATTTCACCGCCGGGTCTATTTTTGCTGCGCTGCTCACGCAGAATTAAAGCCACAGTGCATTGCTCTGATCAAAACTGACCTGATTAACATGAAAAATAACTAATTTCACCATGAAATCATGTAGTGAAATGTTCCCTGTGTTTCACAAACAACATATAACATCCGGCGCTGTGAAAAAAAACACTCTCAAACACATCACTGCCAGAAGTTTTTGCTCACACTTCAAAGGCCTGTTTAAATGATTACAACTAGAGGCTTATCTTAACGTTACGGTTACTTTTATCATGTGAACTACCTTTATACATCATGTTATATGCATGTGAGTTTGGGACAGAGGGGAACACGGTCGCATTCGCTGCAGATGTGCTGCCCATCATAAATCAAAGAACACTGGAAAATGGGATAGAATGGTCGATATTAGTATACCTGAGATCACCAGGCCAGTGTTATATATTTTGTTCAGTTGAGTTCTTACAAGATCCCAAATGTTTCCAACTATTTGTAAATTGTGAGAAAATTGCTATTTTAACCAAAGAACCGGGACGTGTGAGGAGTCGCCTGTCAATGGTGTCACATCTGGGGTTTCTGGTTTGATTTGGCAGAAGCGCTTTACTCTCAACGAGTGTCACAGCAGCCGCTGAGCGAACGACAGAGTAACGTCAGAACATTTTCAACACACTCAAATGTATCTAATATGATAAACAGAGCTGTGTTGCCTCATGATCAAGTGTGCATATTGTAATATGTTGTTCAAAGGTTTTGAACATTGAGAAGTCCCTCTTTGCCCTTTTTTCCTGTCAGGACGGCGCGGACCATCGACAGTTTGGCCAGTCGTATAGAAGACCCTCAGATCCAGGCTCACTGGTCCAACATCAATGATGTTTATGAGTCCAGCGTCAAAGTGCTCATCACCTCTCAAGGATACGAGCAGATCTGCAAGTATGACTCAATGGCATTGACACACACACACACACACACACATTAACGGCTGTTACAGTGACAGCAGCTGAGAATGCAGGCCTCGCTCATGTAACGCAAACCGTTGCACTGATTTCAGTCGTTTCCACAGGGTTGAGTTGACGGATTTCACCCCTTTTCCACCTGAATGGTTCATGTTCTGGAGCCAGAGCCTGTTCTCGGCCAGGCGATCCGGCTGTGTGTCGTGTACTTGACTCTAGTCAGTCTAAAATCAAAGTGCTTCCGGTGTTTGTGCAGGCAGTGAGGCACTTCTGTTTTGCTGTTCACTGTACAGGTACTGATTCTGACAAATATGCATTCATACATGTTTAACAACAGTTTTAGTTCTAATTACTAAAGTTTTATGGTAACACTTTACAATAAGGTTCTTTAGTTCATATTAGTTAATGCATTAGTTAAAGGAACAATCCACCGTTTTTAGAAAAAGGGCTACAAGAAGTAATTAGGTGTTTTTTGTTTTTTTGATCACTTTTACTCGGGACATGCTAGCTGGCAACATAGGATTCCATTCATTATGCTAAGCTAAGCTAGCGGTGACACTGCCAAATGAAAACAATGCATGCACTGAGACAAATGCATTTGCCCACATATATAAATGTAGGAAAGAAGTTGAATAAGCCCTATTTCTAAAAACGGTGGAGTGATCCTGAACTAACCATGAACAACACCTCTGTTCAGCATTAGTTAGTCTCTGTTAATGTGAGTTAATATGAATACAGCTGTTCATGGTTTGTTCATGTTAGTTCACAGTGCATTAACTAATGCTAACAAGATTTTAATAGTGTATTAGTTAATGTTGAAATGAACATTAACAACGATAAACAAATGAGAGTAGTTCATTATTAGTTCATGTTAACTAATGAACCTTGTTGTAAAGTGTTACCAGTTCGATCATTAAATAATGCTTGACTAAACAAGCATTACATAATATCATAACATGGTAGTCTTATGCTTGATTAACTGATGTTAAGAGTGTATGCGTTCAGATATTTAAAAAGCTGTGCTATTTTACAAAGATATGGATACATTTGGTGTAATTAATATATATATATATATATATATATATATATATATATATATTTCTTGAAACACATCACCTGAACACATCATCAGTGATGTAACCTGGGGTCCTCGGGTGTTTCGGGTCTTTCAACATCAGACACCCTCGCCCAGGCGACCCAGCCACGGCTGATCAGACCGTGACTTGTGTTCAGGTAGCACTTTGCCCCCATGGTGCTCCTCTACGGATCCAGAGCCATCTCGAGGCTTTCTCAGCTGCGTCGGTGGTGTTCTTGATGGCCCTGCTCCTTGTTGTTCCTACAATGCCCAGCGCAGTAAAGGCTTTATGGAGGGCGCCCATGAATCCTCTGCAGCCAACCTCGATAGGCATGCATCTCGCCTTCCAGCCCTGTGCTCGGCAGTCTGTGACCAGATGTTCATACTTGGTCATCTTCCTTTCGTGGGCTTCTCCCAAGCGTTCCTCCCATGGCACGGTCAGCTCCATGATTATTATGTTTTGGTGCTCTCTGAGACTAGAATGATATCTGGCCTCATATTTGTTCTGACGATGTGCTGGGGAATTACAGCTGCTTCTCCAAATCCACAGAGAGTCTCCAATCCCTGGCTGATGCCAATACCCTGCTGGTGCCTTCCTCCCTGCTAGTGGCTGTTCTCCTGCCCTAACAAATGTGATTGAGTGAGTGGTATTGCTCCTCGGCCGCCTTTGCTGATCTTTTTTTGATGGTGTCTGCAGTAGATTTCAGCACCTGATTGTGGCGCCAAGTGTAACGACCCTGGCCGCTGTTGGGCAGGAGCTCAGAATGTGCTCCAGCGTTCCACGAGCAGGGCACAGTTGGCAAGTTGGTGTGTCTGCTTTTCCTCACGTACAGAGGTTTGCTGGGCTAGGCAGAACATCGTACACTGCCCGGATCAGGAAAGTTATGCGGTGCGGCTCGCTTTGCCAGAGCTCCGTCCAGGTGACCTTGCGGTCCACCTGCTCCCACCTGGTCCAGGCCCCTGTTGCCCCATTCCAGCCGCTCTACTCGTCCTTCCTCCACAGCAGCTCTGACCTCCTCTTGTATCTGGCTGCGTTTCTCTTTCCCCTTCCGCACTTTATGTCGAGGAGGTGTTGGTAACATCCCCAAGCCTGCTCTGCCTCGGGCCACCACTCCCACAAGCTCTTTGTGCAGTCGAGCCTGTACATCCATCACAGCGGCTTGAGCGCTCCACTTCCTCCCGTCTTCACCAGCACTCCTGCCTGAGCCACCTTTGGGTCGTTGGAGTCTCTATACATTTGCACCTCACGTGCCCGAGTCACTTCAAACTCCTCTTCCAGGGATTTCAGAGGCAACCGGAGCATTGTGGTGTTTCCATAGAGGGCGATGTTGCTGAGACTCCTGGGCAACCCTAACCATCTCCTGAGACAGCTGCTGACCTTTCTTTCCAAGGTCTCCACCGTGGAAATGGGAACCTCATACACAAGTAGTGGCCAGAGTATTCTTGGCAATATACCATGTTGGTAAATCCACGCTTTAAACTTGCCTGGGAGGCCAGAATGGTCTATTTCTCTTAACCAGCTGTCTAGCTCCTGGCAGGTTGCCTGGACTGATGCGGAGTCTCTGAGGCTGCTGTCAAAAACCTTGCCCAAACTTTTCACCGGCTGTTCTGACAGTGATGGTATCCTTGCCCCTTTGATGCTGAACTGGAATCTATCCGTGACCTTGCCCTTCTTCAACACTAGCGAACGGGACTTGGCTGGTTTGAACATTTTCCAGCCCTTGGAGTATCCACCTGCCTCCTGGCACTGACTCTGTGGTGACTGTCAGGTCATCCATAAAAGCTCTGATTGGCGGTTGACGGACCCCTCCTATGCTTTGGGGCCCCCGACACTCAGGCTCTGCCGATTTGACAATCATATTCATAGCCACCGCAAATAGGATCACAGAGATTGTGCAGCCTGTGATTATTCCCACCTCCAGTTTGTGCCAATCTGATGTCACACCTCCTTCCGAGACTCGCATCCTGAAATGGTTGTAATAATCCAAGATCAGATCTGCAATGTGCTGTGGCACCTGGTGCTTGGTCATGGTGGTCTGGACCAGCTTGTGGGGGATAGAGCCATATGCATTGGCTAGGTCTAACCACAGTACTGTGAGGTCTCCCTTGTTTTCACAAGCTTCCCTAATGAGCTGAGTCACCACTCCTGTGTGTTCTAAGCAACCTGGGACTCCAGCAATTCCTCCCTTTTGCACAGATGTGTCTATGTAGTTGTTAGTTAAGAGGAAGTTGGTCAGACGCCTTGCTACTATACTGAAGAAGATCTTGCCTTCCACGCTCAGCAATGAGATTATTCTGATTTATCTTCTTGGAATCTTTCTCCTTAGGGATCAGACTCCTCAGCAAATCTTCTCCCACTGCTGTACCACCAATGATCTTCCAGAGTCAGCTAGCAAGAGGCAGTTCTTGTGGAGTATGGGATTCCACTTGGTCAGAGGCAAGCTAGATCGTGACTTACGCACAACTCTTGACTTCTTTCAACCAGTGGCTCCCTAGTTTCCCTATAGAGAAGTGGACTCTTCCCGGAGAGGATCCTGCTGTAACTTCCTGGTCAATTTCCTTTTTCCAACGCTTTCTGTCCCAGGAGCTGTTTAGTGAAGCCAGATTGGCAATGTCACGGATGTGATCTCTGGCCTCTTTCTGGATCTCTCCTCCAGTGCCATTCTACTCTGCACAAGGTCATCAGCCTTTCCTCAGCCCTCAATTCCTCCAGGGGCGTGGAGTCTTCTTCACTGCTTCTTGGTCTTCTTGAGGACTCCTGCCGGATATTGTGGATCTTCTTCTGCCTCCCATGGAGTAGGTGGTTGGAGTTGATCTCTTCCCGAACCTCCTGAGCTTTTATATATATATATATAAAAGTATAATATAACATAATAAAGTATTTTAGTCTGGCAACTAAACAAACAAAAATTAGTAACCAATGGTGATTCTGTTGCCAAGGTGTTGGTAGAGGTTGGATTAGTTGAGTTGAAACCAGGAACAGAACAAATGCAGTCAGTGGACCTTTGTATTCTGTGCAGATCAATCCAGCTGCAGCTGAAACATCAGCAGCTGAACATCGGCGTGGAGCAGATCCGCGCCTGGGGCCGCGTCATCACTCGGAGCTGCAGGACTTCCTGTCCAGCAGGCGCTCATGTTTGTGTATGCAGTCCAAGAGGAACCGCAGCATCAGGTCATGCTGTGCAGCAGCTTCAAGTCATGGGCTGGCGTGTTAGTCAGTTTCATCGAGGCACTCTCCCAATGGAGAATCGCCATTTCAGGTGCACAAGCGAACACATCTAAACATGCGTGTTCATGTAGCTAACACACCTGTGATGAACCTGTATAAGTTTTAATGCTCACATTTCTGAGAAAGCACTAAATTCTGACTATCGTCTACATGCAGGCTTATGAGTTAAGGCCTTGTTTACATAATAAAGTATGTGTTAGTCGATCGGATCACAAGTAGACGAGGAGACACATTCCCGTTCACACCTGGTGTTTAGATCCGTCTCTTTGTCCACTTTCAGCCACTCCTGTCCTGATTTCTTGAGGAGGTCTATGGCGGAGTAAATGTAGTTTTTCTGAAGGGTTAATGAAGATAGATTTAAGACCATTTAAAAGAAAATGTAAGGGAATTTGAAGGGAACAGAACACGTTGTTATAGACAACACGTCAAAGTTTTTACAATATCTCCCTCAGCCGAGAGCTGCGTGTTCTGGATTTAACAGATCAATCCAAATCAGTTTAAACTAAAGGTTGGACTCTATATAGTGTTCCTTACAACACACCGTTGATCCATGGATATTTACATGCAGCCAGGAATCGTGTTTCCCTGATATTTATATGAGCCTGATTTGATACATAAATATTTATCTCTTTCCCTCATCAGTTTTAGAGAATGAATCCACATATATATGTCTACACTTTGTAGAGAGGGGATTTGCACGCGTGCAGAACTCAGCACTGGACAAACACTTGAGCGGTGAGTGGATTCTCACTTCAACACCTGTGATTGGCCATTGCGTTCAAGACATCAACAAACATGTCTGTGATTGGCCACATTACTCACCGAAATATCGTGAATATCATGATATTATGATTGGCGATACTGTATCGATTCTCAAAAATGCTGTATCGATATTTATATATTTATTTATTTCGATCCAAGATTCGTGGCTTTGTGTTCGGGTTTAAACCACAGACTGTATGAAACCCAACCGCTAGATGGCAGTGTTATCTCAGAGTGAAACTGACGCGGAGCTGGAGAAGCGCAAGATGAAGGTGCTCACGAGACGATAGTTATTCCACTCCTGCGGGATACAGAGCTGAAGTGTGGACTCATTTTGGCTTCAGCTTAAAG
Organism: Gobiocypris rarus; assembly: GCA_023029165.1. Classification (NCBI taxonomy): domain Eukaryota; kingdom Metazoa; phylum Chordata; class Actinopteri; order Cypriniformes; family Gobionidae; genus Gobiocypris; species Gobiocypris rarus. Next base: position 5,785,637 of record CM040911.1, read on the forward strand.
AAGCCACTAAGGAAATCATCAGGAGTCATTTTGTTTGCAAAATAGGCCAAGTTAAGATCAATACTGGAAACACATTGAATCTGAGAGCTCGCGACCTCATCCGCGCCCGCTGAGAAGCGTTTGATAGAATATGTAAAGCATATGCTTTCCTCTCAGTAACAAAACAAACACACAACAAAACTGACAGAACGAAAGCAGATGATCATAGCGATGTGGATGCACCGGCTCTGCAGTTTAGTGCTTGAAATAGCACTTTGTACAATAGACTGCTATTAAATATAACACAAACAGTCCTTCAGTCATGGAATGGACGACACTTTCTTTAATTTAATAGTTTAGAAATTAAAAACTGCTATACTGTGAACCTTTAAAATATATACATATAAAGGATCCTTCAGTCACTATTTCCCTTTACTTAGATTGCACAAAATAGTGATTAGTGATATAAATTATACTGTATTAATTAAATAAAATAGTTACTTGTCATGTTTTAAGCATATGGTTGTGTCCTTTATTCTTTTAAATTAGATCTTTCTTTTAAAAACCCCAGAAAGAAATATTGCAATATATTGCCTTTCTTACAATATCGCATTATATAACAATATATCCAATGCACAGCCTAACAGATACACACTGGATCTTTTGCCGACTCTTTTTCACTAATAATAAGCTATTATTATGAATTCTTACAGAGGATTAAAGACTCTAGACCAGCAGTTATGGACAGCTTTCCCTCTAAAAGCAATCAGCAGAAGGTTTAGATATTCGCACTGAGAAACAAAATCCTGAGGAAGAACATCAATGTCTGCAGTGCATGCAATTAAATGTAGGCCCCTATGAAATAAGCTTTATTTTTTATCAAATTCCATCTTTTACTTTTATTCCATTATTATGAATGGATTCTGCGGTTCTGTCCATGTTTTCAGCATCGCAGAGATCATAGGGCCCTAACTGAATGCCATGATATTGAATTTAAGACTTTCTGCTCCAATTTTAGACATTAAAAGTCTTAATTTGACCTTCCACAATTTAAGGCTTTAAAGACCCACGGAAACCCTGTGCATATGAATGCGAGCGAAGACGAGGGAAAACGTTTTTTTTTTATTGGCTGTTGAAACACATTTGACCACATGAACATATACACTCTGAAAGCAATCTGGTTGAATGTGTTTTGGACTACCTCTGGAAGTGGTCAAAAGCTCAAACCGCTTTAGACCGTATTTACACCTGTATTTAGCGTCATCCACTTGTGATCGGATCGTACACAGGTATAAACAGGGCCATAAAAAGTAGCATTTTCCTTTTTTATTCCGTGTCCAAAACAAGCTTGCATACGGATGCTGTAGGTGGAGTCTAACACTGAAATATTCCTCATGCTTGAGCTTGGAGCTCATGTCTCCTGTCTGTTCTTCCTGCCTGTAGTGCGCAACGGTCCCGAGAGTGGCTGTAAAGTGCTGGTTCAGTTCCCGCGCTGTCAAGCCAAAGAGCTGCCCAAGAGTGACGTGGTGCAGGACGCTAAGTGGACCCACCTGAGGGGTCCTTACAAGGAGGTGCACTGGGGCCGAATGGAAGGAAGAAACTTTGTTTACAAAATGGAGCTGCTGATGGCCGCACTGACACCGTGTCCCTAAAGCTCTCTCTCTCGCTCTCGCTCTCTCTCGCTCTCTCTCGCTCTCTCGGAGTCTCACACTCCTTTGACATGTTGCTTTTCCCTGATTGCTCACACTGTCATCTCATCTGTAAATGACTCCTGAAGTGCTCTTGAGCTTCAGACATGGATTTATCTAGACTTTTTCTAAAAAAAAAAAGGGCCAACGATGGCCAAACCACATGTTGGAAATAAAACGTTTGTACTTAAAGCTATGCCTTTTTCTTTTGTTGTTATATCAATTTTATACAAGCAGAGGAAACATGAAAATATCAAATTAGACAAATAGAGGATCAATTATTTAAATGAGTACAGCTAATGCAGGAAATCATCATTATGCACAGATGTTTATTTTAAGCTAAAGAATAAAAAATATCAGGCCTGTTTTGGCTGAAATTTTTATATTAAATGTTTCTGCGATTCTTTGGCAAATGCTAGATATTGCTAAATAGTAATCATCACATTGACGTTCAGTTTCGACGTTCAAATCGCTTTGACATTTGTACATTTATAACCCTTTTATGAATTATGATAACCTTAGTCAGGATTTTTATCATGTGTGTTATTATTGCTCTTAGGGCATGACATTTTTTTTTTATTATTATTTTTTTTTTTACCCATATTTTCCAGAGATTTTCAGATGTCCACTAGAGTATTAAACATAATACAGTAATAACACGGCAATATTGTGTGTATTTAACAAACAAACCAATCAATAAATTTTTATAGAATCATGTAAAAACTATAAAATATATACAAAAAAAATGTAGATGTGAAATATTGCGAACGCAATTGAACTTCATACAAGTTGAACTTTGCGTATCTTTGATATCAGAGCATGAGGACATGATTCCATCAGAGATCTGTACAACCTGTCAGCTGTGGAAACCCAACTCCCTCCAGTGTACCAGAGTATGTCAATTTACTCTTATTAGCTGATGTTCAAGATGGACACATTTCTACCATAGCTCTCCTCTGAGAATGCCTGAAGATCAGGGCCCGTATCCCTAAAGCATCTTAATGCAAAGAGCATCTACGTATACATCTATTACCACGCTCGTATTTGACCTCACTTGGCGGAAGTTATGGCGGAGCTCAGACATGATCACGTTTGTCTGATAAGAGGTCAAATAATAGCATAAATACTGCCCGGTTTCTCTCAGAAACTGATCGTTTAGCTAGATAAGACCCTTATTCATCGCCTGGTGTGGTTTAAAGCTCTTTGAAGCTGCACTGAAACATTCGCACCTGTAACCCTTTGGGGTCCATTGACTCCATTATAAGGAGAAATGTTTGCATCAAAAACCTTAATTTCTTTTCGACTGCAGAAAGAAAGACATGGACATCTTGGATGACATGGGGGTGAGTAAATTATCAGCAAAAGTTTTTTTAAAAGTGAACTAATCCTTTAACAGTTTCTTTAGCAGCCGAGAAAATGGCAGAAAGATGAAGAGGGAGAAGAAATGTGTTGCAGACAATGGATGACAGCGACTTAAGACACTATAGATTAGATCGTGCAGGGATCATGTTTGCTGCATTAAACCCAACTTTCAAACCACCAATTAAATAGACATGCCAGCAATCTGTGTAATTGGAAAGAGTGGAACGATGTTTATAATTCTAATCCAATCAAATACCTTATAGGACATTAACAGCATGGTAAATAATAAAAGGATTTATATACATATATATAATGTGTGTGTGTGTGTGTGTGTGTGTGTGTGTGTGTGTGTGTGTGTGTGTGTGTGTGTGTGTGTGTGTGTGTGTGTGTGAGAGAGAACTGTAAAATAGGACAATTTGTGCTTGTAATTTCAAAGTGGAGGCTTAGAATAGACCCTATACTTAAAAGCGCTCCTTTTTTCCCCTTTTTGGACAACCAACCAATCACAGTCTTCAAAAGACTGTGTCATACTAAGGTCAGACCCGCCTCTTCACTAAGATAAAAGTTTTTGTATTTTCCTTGTTCAGAGTTGCTCTCAGATCGGTCCCGAATAGCTCTTAAGCTAAGACTCCTACGTAAAAGTTTTTAAGCTAAATTAGGAGTTTTCTGAGAGGACTCTTAGAATCTTTATGAATACAGGCCCAGTTTTTTCAATCTCATTTGAAATGAGCAGTGTTGGGAGTAACGCATTACAAGTACCATGCATAATGTAATCAGATTACTTTTTGATCGAATGAGTAAAGTAACGCATTACAGGTACCATGCATGATGTAATCAGATTACTTTTGATCTAAGGAGTAAAGTAATGTATCACAAGTACCATGCATTATGTAATCAGATTACTTTTGATTTAACAAGTAAAGTAATGCACTACAAGCAACATGCATTATGTAATCAGATTACTTTTGATCTAAGGAGTAAAGTAATGCATTCACAGTACCATGCATTATGTAAATCTGATTACTTTTTGATCTAACAAGTAAAGTAATGCACTACAAGCAACATGCATTATGTAATCAGATTACTTTTTGATTTAACAAGTAAAGTAATGCACTACAAGCAACATGCATTATGTAATCAGATTACTTTTTGATCGAATGAGTAAAGTAACGCATTACAGGTACCATGCATGATGTAATCAGATTACTTTTTGATCTAAGGAGTAAAGTAAGGCATTACAAGTACCATGCATTATGTAATCTGATTACTTTTGATCTAAGGAGTAAAGTAATGCACTACAAGCAACATGCATTATGTAATCTGATTACTTTTTGATTTAACAAGTAAAGTAATGTATCTACAAGCAACATGCATTATGTAATCAGATTACTTTTGATCGAATGAGTAAAGTAACGCATTACAGGTACCATGCATTGATGTAATCAGATTACTTTTGATGTAAGGAGTAAAGTAATGCATTACAAGTACCAGTGTGCATTATGTAATCAGATTACTTTTTGATCTAAGGAGTAAAGTAATGCACTACAAGCAACATGCATTATGTAATCAGATTACTTTTGATTTAACAAGTAAAGTAATGCACTACAAGCAACATGCATTATGTAATCAGATTACTTTTGATGTAAGGAGTAAAGTAATGCATTACAAGTAGTGTGCATTATGTAATCAGATTACTTTTGATTTAACATGTAAAGTAAGGCAATACAAGTACCATGCATTATGTAATCAGATTACTTTTTGATTTAACAAGTAAAGTAATGCACTACAAGCAACATGCATTATGTAATTAGATTACTTATTTATTTAACAAATAATGCATTAATTGGGTTGTTTATTTAATTTATTTAACAAGTAATGAGTGTACCTGATACACAGATGAAAATTTGCCCCAGAAATTTCAAATAATTGTTAAAGACCCATATCCATTTAAAAAACACACACAAAACAAAAAAGTGTTATTATTTTTAATCAATTTGCAAAGTTGTCACAAATGTATTTTTGCTTATACACTATGGTGTATGGAGTGCGGATTAATGTGAAAAAGTAATTTTACATGAGGTAGAAATAAATGAAGATGTGTGAATACATCCGCAGTATCATTTTCTGTTCCCGGAGCTCTGCAACACATCAGCTGGGACGTAAGAGGAAATTCACTCCGCTCGTCCTCTCATCTCAAACACTTTAATGAGCGTCTGCTGGCTGTTTGTGTTCGTCACAGTGGCTGTAGTTCAGTCTCGGTGTGCTCTGTGTGTATAAATGCAGTTTATATTACAGATTTCAGTTGCATTTAATATTACATCTTACAGAAAATATGTAAACCACAAAAAGTTTGGACTGAAGATAGATAAACATTACGTATTCTGCTAAACACTCTTTCAAATAGGACAAGTTGTCTGATCCTTTTATTCTGTCAGTGTGTGTGATCTAATCCAATGCCTGAGACGTGAATGAAATATACTAAACATATGTGCTTGCGTCATTGAGACACCTAGCATGTTACTATTAGTTCAGAGCGTCTTATATAAACATTGGCAGGGATACAAGACCACGACGTACATAGTCAACTAAGTACGAAATGTCATATTGAATCTCTTTATGCAGTTGAGTGTGCAACTCCAAGGTGAAGGGCTTGTATCTCTTTGACAATGGATCAACCTTTTTAACTTCAAGGCCCGCCCATTGTTCACGATAATATTGGAAGGCTCGTCTCCTGATCAACCCAATTTTTGCCAACAGCTTATTGTTCATGCTAATACAGTTGTGGTCAGAATTATTGGCACCTCTGGTAAATATGATCAAAGATGGCTGTAAAATTAAATCTGCATTGTTTATCCTTTTGATATTTTATTAAATTTGTAAAACCTAAACTTTCATTGAAGAAAAGAATTGAAAGTGGGGGAAATCACATTATGAAATCTAATCTCCAAAACACATTGGCCACCTCCTTTTGCCAAGATAACAGCTCTGAGTCTTCTTCCAATAATGCCTGATGAGTTTGGAGATCAGATATCATTCCTCCATACAGAATCTCTCCAGATCCTTCAGATTCCCAGCTCTTCTCTTCAGTTCATCACTCATTCTCTGTAGGGTTCAGGTCTGGGAACTGGGATGGTCATGGAAGAAGCTTCATTTTGTGCTCAGTGATACATTTGTGTGTTGATTTTGATATTTGTTTTGGATCGTTGTCCTGATGGAAGATCCAACCACTGCCCATTATAAGATTTCTAGCTGAGGCGGTCAGGCTTTGAGTTTTTATCTGTTGGTATTTGCTGGAATCCATTATGCCAAGTATCTGAACAAGATGTCCAGGACCTCCAGCAAAAAAAAAAAAAAAGGCCCACAGCATTAAAGATCCAGCATGGGGAAGGGTGCTTTTAACCCTGTGTGCAGCATCTGGTGGGTTTGTTGTGAAAAAGCTCTTTTATTTGTGTCATCTGACCACAGACCAAGGTCCCGTCTGAAGCTCCAGTCATGTCTGACATCTGAATCTGTTAGTTTCTAACAATATTCTGTGGTTTTACTCATTGTGATGATGATTAAGGGAATTTGGCATTTGTGTTTCCTCATATTTATACTCCTGTGGAACAAGAAGTCATAGCTGGACAATTTCATGTTCCTAGTCACCCTGTTGTAAATGTAAATATTAAAGGGTATATACTTCAGAGATATTTAACTCATAAAAATAAAAATCTAAGTGTGCCAATAATTGTGGCCGAAATGTTTTGGAGAAAAGCATTCATTTCATAATGTGATTTACCCTGACTTTCAATTATTTTACTTTAATGAAAGATCAAAAAGATAAACAATGCAGATTTATTTATATAGCCATCTTTGATCATATTTATCAGGGATGCCAATAATTCTGACCACAACTATAACTTTTGAATAGTATTACATAGAAACAAATTTATATTTAGTTTCAAGTCGAATTCTTACCATTGTTCAGTTTTCGCATTAATTTCGGTCATAATTTTCAATGAAAAAATGTACTGATGAACATGGGTGCGTCTCAATCGGCTCCCTAGTTGCTAGGCCTCAAAAGCAGGATCCTTCCAGTGCACTGAAAAGTTTGCTCACTAAAAGTCCCACAATGCACTGTGAAAACCAGGAGCATCGACTATGTTTGAAACCACGTGAGTCAATTAAATTCACATAATGACACGTGATAGATATTTTGGAAAAAATAACCATTATTTCAGTATTAACATACATTTCTAGACATGTAATGAACATAAATTAGCTAACACTTTGAATTAGTGTATGGATGTTGCAGGTATATGTAATATAAAATAAATAACGGTCAGAAAAATATCAGTTTGCTGCGGTCCATAATTACTAGTATTGACGTTGTTGTAATGCTCTGAGGGCACATGACTACTGTGCATCATGTGACTGTGAAATATGAATCTGGAGCATACTGAAGGCTGAGGGCTGTTTGTGGAGTTGTTTAATACTAATAGATTTATTGTCTTTTTTATCTTCAGATGATTTCATCTAAGGCTCAAGAAAGTTTGTGGTCTTATTTCTCTTTCTTTCAGTGCTTGTTCACAGCAGGTGTTGTAATGCTTGAGAGAATGTTTCAGAACACCATACTAACCTTTAAATAACATTCTAGTAACATTAAGGAAACTGGACATTTTTAAGTTCTTGGAATGTTACAAATCAAGTTGAAAGAACGTTTGAGGAACATCACACCTTTTACAAGACGTTCCTCTAACGTCAAGAAAACTCAACATTGTTTACATTCCCAGAACCAGCACTGAATATTTGGAGAACGCTCTTATAACAGAAATCTGTTAGCTGGGTCGATAAAATTATTGCAAGAGAGCCGAACTCTGTAAGCTTGTGCATAACTGAAGGGATTGACGGCTTCAGTGATTATCCCTTGTGCATTCTTCAAATTCATTACCCTTTCGTTATCCTCGTGTGTGAAAACATCCACTATGTATCAGATAAATCTTTTTTTTTGTTGTTGCATAAATAAAAATAGAAAATCCTGTTTTCAATATTAAAAGTGATTGTGGACTGGATTTTTGTTGTTGTTTTTTTTACCTCATCACAGTCTTGGACATGTCAAAGATTAGCAACAACTTTAGCTTTGATGCGTTGTTAGTTTTTGTGCAGGATCAGATTTGATTTTTATCTCCCTCATTTATCCCTCGTGGCTGTTTCTGCCCCGTTTACTTCCATTATTATGACATTTTTTTGATTGCAAAGCCATGACACCATATACTCATGCACTCTTGATTGTTGATGGTTTTCCCTGTTGGGAAGAGGTAAAATTTGTAATTTGTACTGTTGATCACCAGGTGGCACCATTAAGCCTTTAGATAGGCCTGTGCAAAAAAAAAAAAAGCTTAGTTTCAGGCAACAGTGTATCGTTACGTTTTTGAAAAAATTCAAAATGACAAAATAAGATTTGTCACCAAAAAACATTCCATTTGCTGAAACACAGAGAAAGTTGTGGCCAAATTAAGACTTGAAAACGTCCCCAAGAGCACATAAGGCTGTTAAAACCTTCCATAAAAACGAACAAAAATATTGCAATATTCTTTTTTGCTTTAATGTAATGGCTATTACCTCATTGTACAATGGAAGAAAACACATTTGCATGAGATATAAAACCTTCTGTTTGGGTATCAAAACATAGTCAGGCATGCACACACTAAATAAGACATTTCCTCATTTATAAAAATAAAAGATTCTGGATAAATTACAGTAAATGGAGCTTGTTACCTGGTAAACATCCCCTTTGTCTCCAGGCGTTTATGAAGCGGTACAGTTTATTCAAGAGCCACATACACAGCATTAGAAATGCAGCCAGGGTCCCCAGCACGATGACGAATACACCCAAGAACTGCATGTCCTCATTCAGCACCTCTGAAACATGCAGCATTTGTTCAATGCAAAAATAGGAAAGTCACATTAAAACGTTGTGCCAGTGGACATTTGTGTTGAATATCGAAAACTCGCTAAAATATGTTTGAGCTGATATACCAGACTGCAGAGACCCAGTTTACTTACAATGCAAAATGACAAGCATGGTCGGCTATATCTGTGACAGTGACACTGAACATATGTCCAGCCAGTGTTTGGGGTAACTAGTGCTACATGTTCAAATGACTTTTTGGAAGTATCCAGTAATGTGTTATTTCATTTAAACAACCAGTCAACTGGATAATCAGCATCTGATGCCAGACCACAATCAGCATAAGCTGGTGCAACCGAAGAACAAATAACTTTAAAGCTACTCACCAGTTACAGTCAACGCCAGACCCGTATCTTTGCTGTTACCAGACATTTCTGCCACGGTGATGATGTAATAGCCAGAGTCTTGGAGACGTAAGTTGGATATGGTTAGAGAACCGTTGGGATGCGTTTGCACTCTTCCCTCGTACATCTGCGTGACGTTTGCAGAGCCACGGAGGATCCAAGCTGCAATCTTTTGCTGGCTGCTTACGGAGTTGAACATCCATCTGATTGTTGGAGTCCCGATGCATGTGATGTCCACGGAGAAAAGTGCACTTCCCTGAACCGGTGCAGTGATGGTGTTCCTCGGCACCTGAATGATAATCGCTTGAGCTTCAGAGAGAGAGAGAGGACATAGAAAGTATTTTAACATCCAAAAAAAATTCCTCCCTTTTATCCTAGTCAGTCCGTTTACATGCACACAAGAACTGAGATGTAAAAGCAGCTCTGTATTGTAATAAAGCGCTATAGAAATAAAGGTGACTTGACCCGTGCCAAAATATCCCCAAACAGTGTGCCCCTCTAACACAGTGGGCCATAATTGAACGCTTTGAACACATGGTCTGAAGCGCACGGCGCAGGTCCGAATCCACTTTTGTTAGTTTAACGATGGAACAAACTGGCGTCAGGCTCATGGTCCAAAAGGTTTGTCCCTCGTCTCTTAATGAGTCATGGGTGTGTTTTGGGCATAACGTGAAATAAATCAGAGTCTCATCTCCCATTCCCTTTAACAGCCAGTTGCTCTTGCACCATGGAGGATTCGCTATTTACATGGAGGAATTTGCATGGCAAGATTGAACTCTTCTCCAGAGAGGAATCCTTTATTTTTATATTTAAAGGGTACTTCAGCGCTGGGAAAATTAATCTGTATTTAAACTGGGTGATTAATGTAGTAGAAATGTGAAATTATTTTTGAATTTAGTGCCTTCTAGACTGAGAAAACACAGAAAATTTATTTTTATCTCATGGGGATGAAAGACAACAATTAGAATGCACTGCTTCACTGCCCGAGGCTGCTCTAGGCACGGCTACTGGATTACTGGATCACTTGCCTACACCGCTCATTTTCAGATAATCAGTTCAGTTAGAGATGCTACAATTAAAAACTGAACGTGTCTGTTCGATATAATGCGAGTGAGCCGATTGAGTGTCACGGCACAAACGCAGCAGGAGTCGGATTACATTCATCACATGAGCTGAGGTAATCCCGGGATTCACGGCTGTGGCTGCATTCACAGCGCATGTTCAGTTCATGTCTTTGGAAGCTTAACTTTCATAGGAAGTTCATTTGAAAAGTTGAAACACTCCCTTTGGTCTCCACCGCTCCGTTTACATGAATCTCCGCAGCTCCCGAGCCGAGTGCTGTGAGTGTGATGTTGAAAACATGTGGGAATAGCGCCTCCTGCTGGCTGTAGTCTTCAGCCTCTGGACAAAAACTCCTCCGATGACGCAAAATGACGATATTTGCGTCATTTGAGGATTTTTTTTCCAGAAATAAAATACATAATTCATTTGTGTGCTGCTGCGCATCCCTGTGTGCAATAAGCAGAGTGCCTATAGGCACTTCACGAGTTCACACTTACAGTACTGCGCTAAAGTCTTAGGCTCGCTAGTATTTTTACACACAGAAAGTGTGTTTAAACCAGTTATTTATATCTTTTACTGCAGTAGGAAATATCATTTTACATTTATAAATTTATTGTAATAATCCAGTGACTACAGCAATAGGAAAAGTTCAGGCACTCGTCAGAATGCTTTAAAGGTCCCGTTTTCCAGTGTTTTTGAAGCTTTGATTATGTTTACAGTGTGCAATATAACATGTGTTCATGTTTCGCGTGTAAAAACACAGTATTTTCCACACATTTTACTTATCTGTACACAGCTGTTTTCACTGACCTTGTTCTATGAAGTCCCTCCTTCAGAAATACGAACGAGTTCTGATTGGGCCAGCTGTTTAGTGTTGTGATTGGACAGCAGCTTAGCGCACGTTCCCCGGAAAGGTCATGCCTCTTACCATAACGGGAAGATGCATGCGCTCAATGTTATTTTCATAGACAGTAAAAGAAATGGACACTGTGATCCCATAGACTTCAACGGAGAGAACTGAAGTCTTAGAAGCATCTCACTTCCTGAGACTCAGACTGAGCTTGACCACATAGATGTGACGTGAGCAACCTGTCTGACAGGTGTAAGTCCTCTAGTAGTTGTGGAAAGTGAAATCTGAATCACATTGTTGAAATATCTTGTCCCGTTGCTTTTGGCTCTCTGTGGGCTTCTCCTCATGCTTCTTCCTTGCCTTTATCAGAATTTATGCCTCCACCTCCCCCTGATTGCCTCATAGACAGTAAAAGATTGCCTGCGAGCTTCTCCTCCTGTATATACGGTAATTTCTCTACTGCGCGACAGAGTTGCGTTGGTTATGACGCAAATGTTAGCCTATTTTTTACAAAAACGGCTTCTACGGGCAATAGTGTAAGATACAAGGTAATGGAGCCTATTATACATTGTTGTGTTTCTTTAGAAATAAACAATGGACAAATGGAGTCTTTAAACGCCTCAGATGTAAAGTTATTCACTGTCAAAGTGACGCCAAAATGAATGGGAGTCAATGGGATGCTAACAGCAGTGATGGCTTGGTTAGCAATGCCCGCCCTATGGAAGGTACGCTTTCCGGGGCTGGATTACACCCTTGGTTATTGTAGACATGGCGACAAACACACTCTACAAACGCAAGTGCAGGGATGTAGTCCAAACCGGCCCGCTGTAGGCTTTGAAAGGGAACTTCTGTTAAATAAAATATCTCGCTTGGCATTGAACTTTGAGCTTTATAATTTTACAGGTATTATTTATGCTCTAACAGCAACATTACACACTAACTAAAGTTTGAAAGATGGAATCACAAGAACGGATCTTTACAGTGAGAATGCTGTCAAAAATAATAACATAAATAGCTTTTATTTATGAATGAACTTCTATGAACTAAATCAAATGGATATTTGGGGTGAGCACCCTTTGCGTTTGTCTCCTGCATCTCTTCCTACACCTGTTCCTGTAGTTCTGCGGGAAGGGTTCCTCAAGTGTCTGGGAGACGACGCCTCAGTTCTTCTGGATTTAGTCTGTCTCTGTTTCTTCATGTAATCACAGACAGACTTGATGAAGATGAGATCAGATCTCCATGTGGAGCATAGAGACTACTGTCAGACTCTTTATGCATACAAAAATCTCACTGTATTATTAAAATTAATGGCAATTCATTTATAAATGTAAACTGATATTTCCTACTGACACACTACAGCAGAAGATATAAATAACTGGCTTAAACACACTTTCTGTGTGTAAGAATACTAGCGAGCATAAGACTTTAGCGCAGTACTGTATATGTAATTTATGGAGAGTACATTTAAATGTGTATTTGGCGTGCTGTCCGGGGGGAGGTCTTCGAGCTGGGAATTTGGCCTGAACCCAGTGCACAGCCCCCACCCCACCCCGTGTAAGTGGTTCGAGCTATAAGTGTGGAGAAGGGGTGGTGGAGGGATGCTGATAAACTGTCAATAACCAGAGGTAAGACTGCTGTATATATATATATGCCTATTATTGTTGATTAGTGGAGTGCTCTCCACTCATGTTAATTATCCGAACGTGCTCCTCCCGAACCTCGTTAATAAAACATCATATATTACTAACAGCCCTTTAAATGACACGGCGTCTTCAGTTCCTTAAAATAGCAACGCTCCTACAATGCTACTGAACACACCTGGTTTTCAGACCAGCACACCCATGGGTGAACAGATGTGGAGCTGCGTTGGGGTGAAACTAGCAAAAAACACTTGCTTGATAGGACCTCTAGGCTTTATAGATTTCTCAGCTTCTCAACAGGATTCCTTACATCAGAGGATGAAAACATCCAGCAGATGTCCACTCATGTGCCTGTTAATAATTACCCCCCTTCAACCAAAACAAGTTAGCTGAGTTCACTACCACGGCTAAGATAAACAAGCGCATTTTAGAAGTGCTGTAATCTTTCTCTTATCACTGGTCAATCACTGACCAATCCTAATTTAGCAAGCATTATTTTACTGCTTCTACATTAAAAACCACATTGTGCATTATAAATATATAATTAGATTTACTTAAAATAAATGTGTAAGTAGTAAAATGATAAAAACGCAAACTGCGCAAAAATGGGTTTTAAGTTTAGAAACATTTTGAGTCCCCCTTTCTTGCCCCACAATGGTTTGGTCCATCACGCACCTCACCTACACCTCCGGTGGGAGAAAGCGAAGTTCTACAGTAGTTATGGAGCTCCAGTAAGATGTCAAGGATATTTTGAACAGCCCTTAGAGCATAGTTAGTTTCCAAATGAAACTGTGTGCTTAGGTAAATTAGCCATGAAGCAAAGAATCTGAAGTGACAGGAAAGTGAGGAATGAGGGTGGAAACAGGATTGGCTAGCCTGACTCATTCACTCTTGACTCCTGTCTTTCAGTATTTAGCTCAACTGCAAAGTTACATACGTGGCAGTTGTTGTAGTTTTTTGTCAATGTTCATCTGAAAAGCAAACATCTATCCTTGTTATGCAGTGTAATATTACATGAAAATGGCAAATTCTACATTGCAAGTTTTACACAGGATTATTACATTACCATTGTATTGGATTGTACAGAGAAATTCTGTTTGCAGGTTTTGTTTAAACAAACGCTTAGCACAAATACCTGAACGGTTCAAACAAAAGCACTGTGATCACATTATTATAATTCTTAATAAGCGTTCACTACTTCTGGAATCATAAAATACACACATCTGTGCACAATGTTTATCTAGCTGTGTAAATGAGAACATAACATAGACGTGCATTATTTTCTACACACTGGTTAAATCCTAACCCTCAAGAATATCCATGTAAACGAATACAAACACATGTACTTACTGTAATGGCAGAGACAGAAGATAAGATACAGTATCTGTGCGTTCTGAGGCAAACACATCCATGCAGGCCTCATTAGACTGACTCCTCCATATATTTAAATGCAAGTTACATGTGATTGTCTTTATAGACATGTCATAACTCTAGACTTTCACCCTGTCTTTCTCTGCTCTGCTTTATGTTTGCCGCATGCTTGCTTATGCCAGTCTTTTCTTGTCCATATTTTCTTCTGAGTTGTTTTCCCTTTCTCTTTCAGTAGTTGCTCCCCTTTGCTCTTTTTTCTGTCTGATCTGTTCATTCAACAAGTCTTATTCACTTGCAGGCGATACTGATCAGACCGGTTCAACAGCCAGGGAAACACACTGTACTCACATGACGCACGCACACACACACACACACACACACACACACACACACACACACACACACACACACACACACACATGTTTGTTTTTGTGAAATGTGGGGACATTCCATAGGCGTAATGGTTTTTATACCGTACAAACCATATTTTCTATCCCCTACATTGCCCCTGCCCCTAAACCTACCCATCACAAGAGACTGCGCAGTTTACTTTCTGTGAAAAAAACCTCATCCTGTGTGATTTATAAGCATTTTGAAAAGTGAGGACATGGGGAATGTCCTCATATTTCACCCTCTTTTTGTAATACCTATGTCATACCCATGTCATTATACACATTTGTGTCCTGATATTTCACAAAAACATGCCCCACACACACACACACACACTCTCTAAGTTAAAAGAGATTTAACCTAACTACAGTGCCTTATGGTGGGGTAAGTTACAGTTTTTGCCCATTGCTTACACACTAAAACCGAAGGCTTAGACAAAAGGCTCAATACCTAAAGTTTTTTTTTATTCGCTTTGGTACTATTATCGCATGTATGTGGTAAAACCTCACAACTGTTAGTACAAAACTCAAAGCAGATCATCAAAAAGTCTGTCAGAGAGGTGGGCATGGGGCCCATCAAAGGGTTTGTCATCGGAGAGGGGGAGGCAAAACTGTTGTCTCTAATGAAGTCCGGGCCATCATCGTTGATCATGTTGTGAACCGAGGCCTTACTATGGCAGAAGCTGCCAGATTAGTTGAGCCAAATCTAAAAAGATCAACTGTCAATTCTATCACCCGAACCTTTCACCAAGAAAACCGGTTAGTGTGGAAGATGTATACTACTCTATTACATTCACAGTAAATTGTAATGCATGTAAACATGTTACAGTATTTGTACAGCATCTATTGATAGTACTCTCTGTTCTATGCTTAGAATTAACAGAAAACCCCATAGCGGTGCTGCACATCTTATTGAGTTCCTAAGGTTGATTTGAACTGTGTATCTTGCATTGTTTGCTGTTGGATGAACTGACTGTTAAAAGTACTAAACTGAAACAAGATCATACTGTTGGGTTTCGGTGATTAAACCAAATGTTCTCATTACATATTCCAATAATCTTGTGTTTGAAACAATGATTATGTGGACTGAAAACATTACATCAGGTTTTGAAAGAATGACAAGCTGCGTTACAGGTGTGATCAGTTTGGATTTTTGTACTAAGAGTTTTGAAAATGTACACCTTACTTGTGAAAATTGTACCAAAGCGAATAAAAAAAACTGTAAACTCCTTGAAGCATACCTTAAACACATTGTCAACTTGGCACTTTGTTTGCAATTCTGTAACACACTTATTACGAAACACTAGACACGTTTTCTTACATAAGACACTTTGTTGAAAAATGACATCACCTGTTATCATTTGGAAAACACTGCAAAACTCATCTGGCAGTTGTAGGCACTTACAAACACACATGAACACACTTGCACAGAAAACAGAACACCCATCGGTCTGAGCCTTAGCACTACTACAGTTTTTTCTGATGGCTTAAGCACATTTTTTTGTACCTATTGGCTATTTGTGCAAAACTCTACACAGCAAAATCCTCAGTGTTAAATGTACACTGTGAGTGTATATATGAGTCCACTATGAGTCCACACTCAGAGTGTTAAAAGGTAACACCGAATCAGTGTTGAAGTTAATGAGATAATTAAGTGATGATTGAGGATTAATGATGAACACCTGCTGTTAATAAGCTGTTACCTGATGATAACAAGCAGAATCACTAAAGGAAAGAGAAAAACAAGAACTACAACTGACTTCCGCCACAGCCCTAGATGAAATCAACTGAAGATAAAAGAAGACATTACATCTCTGAAGATGAGGATTAAACAACTCCACAAACAGCATTACCAGCTTCACACATTACTAACCACACTGACTTTATTTCTGTCACACGTCTACAGAAGCTCTTATTGAGAATTAACAGAGGTTTAACTCTAATGAGTTTCATTTGAAGTCACCATAACGGTGATCAGTATTTCCATTAGTTGGGCTCTTTACTCTTAATACACAGTTTTTAGCTGCTGTGACAGTGTGTTATTAAAACACATTTACAGTAGCAAAGGAAGCTTAAACAAACTGTCATCAGATTATGATTATCTGTTGATGTTGTCAATTGATCTTAAAAGTTTTGTAGTGCAGTTAAAACATTTTCATTACAACCCCAGAGTTACTGACGCAGATTCTGCAGTATTATAACAATCAGTTAGAACATTTGAACAAATATGAGCAAAAAACATAAAGATATGATGACACAGACATCAACAATCAGCACATGAATCTCAACTATGGTGACAATTAAAAATGCTGCATATTCCAATGAATTAATAATGTATTAGTGCTGCAATGCATGCTGGGAGTTTTGTACTATGCTGGCACCCAGCATGCAAGATATCAATGGAGACAAGAGAAACAGGAACTGAACACAGGCACAAAAGAATATCAAAATAAGAGTCCATGAAAACAGAGACAAGGTAAGCATGACAGTATCTTTAATACAAGTGTGCTTTTTCATTTATTCAGAAAACATGTTATGCAACCCTGGTAAAATCTATTTTAATAGTAATAATAATAATAATAATAATAGTTTTTTCATTGTTAATTATCATTTTCAAAGTCTTATCATCTAAAATAATGTAATTGTTGTTGTTGTGTGTGCTGAATGTTGATGTTGTCACAACAAAGAAAAATCTATGAAATCTTAACAAAAACTTTTGTTTGACAAAATGGTACTCTGAGGGTTTTCTGAGTAACTAAGGCAAAGTACACTAATAATAATACAAATGACTAGATTTACACAATAACTGTAAATTCATTAAACTGTTGCATATTTAGTAAAATCAAATAAAAATGGTTACTAAGGACATTTGTTAGGTTACAGTGTATAGTGGATGTTGTGGACAAAGTCATCATTAAAAAAATGGCAATGATATTTATAATCTAGTGAAGACTTCATGCGTGTGTTTCTGTAGATCTGTGTAGCTTGTGTTCTACTGTATTACTGTGCAGATCCCATATACTGGAGTGTTTTCTTTGGTTTTCATGCCATCTGCGTCTGCTGAAGCAAAATCCATACATTATTTGTAAGTACATGTAAGTAACTTTTGAAAGTTATAGCTTAATGTTCTTGGGGTTACACCTTATTCGATGCCCCACTTTAGACATTCTACTAACTATAAGTAACTTTGCAGCTACATGCCAATTAACTATAAAAATGTATGTATACAGCTAAACACGTCTTGTGTGTACAGGGCCTAAATCTCTCGATATCTCAGCAGAGGAGGATTAAACAGCATTACCAGCTTCACACAGTACTAACCAATATGACTTCATTTATGTAATTTGTCTACAGACTTTCTTTTTGATAATTAACAGAGGTTTAGATGTTGATAATTTATTGGAAATGTTTGATCACCATTATGGTGAACAGTGTTTCTTCAGTTGGGTAGTTTGACTTTTTATGTGAGTCTGTGGTCTTTGTAACAGTGATTACCAAAATACATTATTTATTGCATAGAAAGCCAGAAACAAAGATGATCAGGTGATATAGTCTTCAGCATCATAAAGTAAACTATATTTCCAAATGTATTGTGCCGCCCCTCCAAATCACTGTGTTCAGGTGTTCAATCCCTTCATGGCCACAGGTGTATAAATCAAGCACTAGGCATGCAGACGCTTCTACACACATCTGTGAAATAATGGTTCGCTCTCAGGAGCTCAGTGAACTCAAGCGTGGGACCGGGATAGGTTGCCACCTGTGCAATAAGTTTGTGAAATTTCCTCACTACTACATATTCCACGCTCAACTGTTAGTGGTATTATAACCAAGTGGAAGCATTTGGGAACAACAGCAACTACAAGGGCCACGTAAAAAAAATCCCAGAGCGGGGTCAGCGCATGCTGAGGGTCACAGTGCGAAAAAGTTGACAACTTTCTGCAGAGTCAATCGCTCCAGACCTCCAAACTTCATGTGGCCTTCAGATGAGCTCAAGAACAGTGCGTAGAGAGCTTCATGGAATGGGTTTTCAATGTCCGAGCCGCTCATCCAAGCCTTACATCACCAAGTGCAATGGAAAGCGTGGGATGCAGTGGGGTAAAGCACGCCACAACTGGACTCTAGAGCAGTGAGATGTGTTCTCTGAGTGACCAATCACGCTTCTCTGTCTGAAAATCCCATAGACGAGTCTGGGTGTGGCGGTTGCCAGGAGAACGGGACTTGCCTGACTGCATTGTGCCAAGTGTAAAGTTTGGTGGAGGGAGGATTATGTTATGGGTTGTTTTTATGGCGGTTCAGAGTCAATTCTTTCTTTTGAGACAATGACTTAATTTATTGTGCACTTTCGGCTTCACAAATTTGCAGATCCGTTGCATTCACAGACAGCTATATGACACAGGTTAAAAGGTAATATTCTAAAATGCATAATAGGGGCACTTTTAAATGTACAACACTGTGCATATTCTGCGCCAAAGGGACATCTGCACTCTGATGTAAACAGCTCCATGGCGGAAGTGACAAGAGACGCGCTGAATTAAAAAATGCACATTCTCTCTCTGGCGCAGCAGATGCTGCTTATGGAACAGCAGAAATGCAGCTGTTACAGCAATAACCCTGTAAACTGCCTAATTTCTATTTCTGAACAGTATTTAATGTTTTAAGCAGCCATTCAGATTTTTGTATTCGCAATGGTGTTCATTACAGCACTAAATACTTAAAGGACCCTATCATACACAGGGCGCAATATGACACATGGCGCGAGGCAAATGTTTTTTTGCTAATTTTATTTTCACGTCCATCGCCATGTTTTAAAATAGCAAATGCAAATGCATCAATTCGCCCATGGGTGTGCTGGTCTAAAAAACCAGGTGTGTTCAGGAGTATTGTTGGCGTGTTGCTATTTTTAGGAACTGAAAACGACCGGCCATTGACCAACAAAATGTATTTTTTTACACACACAGGGACGCGCAGCAGCACACTTTTAAATATTAAAAATAAAAAGATTCCTCTCTGGAGAAGCATTCAGTCTTTCCACTCGCAAATTCCTCCATGTGAATAGCGAATCCTCCATGGTGCAAGAGCAACTGGCTTTTAAAGGGAATGGGAGATGATTGGTTTATTGCACGCTACAACCAAAACACACCCATGACTCATTAAGAGACTAGGTATAACCCTTTTGGACCATGCACAGGTCATTTTTCCCACTGTTAAACTATCAAAAGTGGATTCGGACATGCCGAAAGTGCAGCTGCACCATGAGCTTCAGACCATACTTTTTTATAATTTAATCTGGACTACAACATGCCACATATATTGATTGAAAATGTTCAGATTATTTATTTATTGTTCAGTCACACTTTACAATAAGGCTCCATTAGTTAACATTAGTTAATTCATTCGTTAACATAAACTGAATTAAACTGAAAATTACTTGCATTGTATTAATATAAGTTAATTCAACATTTAATAGTATTAAAATCAAAAGTTGTAACTGTATTATTTAATGCACCTGAGCAAACATGAACTAACAATAATCAGTTGTATCAGTTGTACTAACATTAAAGGGGTACTTCAGCAATGGGAAGATTAATCTGTATTTAAACTGGGTCATTAATGTAGTAGAAATATGAATTTTTTTTTTATTTGGTGCCTTCTAGACTGAGAAAACACAGAAAATGTATTTTTGTCTCATGGGGATGAAAGACAACAATTCCCAGAATGCACTGCTTCACTGCCCGAGGCCACTCTAGGCACGGCTTACTGGTTTACTGGATCACTTGCTCACCGCATTCATTTTCATAAAATCAGTTCAGTTAGAGACACTACAATTAAAAACTGAACGTGTCTGTTCGATATGAGTGAGTCGATTGAGAGTCACGGCACAAACGCAGCAGGATCGGATTACATTCATCACATGAGCTGAGGTAATCCCGGGATTCACGGCCGCATTCACAGCGCGTGTTCAGTTCATGTCTTTGGAAGCTTAACTTTCATAGGAAGTTCATTTGAAAAGTTGAAACACTCCCTTTGCTCTCCGCCGCTCCATTTACATGAATCTCCGCAGCTCCCGAGCCGAGTGCTGTGAGTGTGATGTTGAAAACATGTGGGAATAGCGCCTCCTGCTGGCTGTAGTCTTCAGCCTCTGGACAAAAACTCAGATGATGACGCAAAATGACGATATTTGAGCCATCTGAGGAATTTTTCCAGAAATAAAATACATAATTCTCTCGTCTCAGGGTCATATGAGGGGGAACGTACAATAATTTGAATATACTCCCGGGTTTCTACTGATACAAAGCTTAATGCTAATCGCTGAAGTAACCCTTTAACAATCATAACTTCTGTAACAAATGTAGCTGTTGCTCATTGTTAATGTTAGTTAATGAGTTAACTGACATTAACCAACGAGACCTTGTGTTTAAAGTGTTTAAACCTGTTATAGCAACTTTTTTTTAATATTGTGATAAATACTGTATACTGTGATAAAAGCTTCAGCAATTATCATACTATAAAAATTTGACTAATTTGGGCAAACATCAAAATAAAATATTAGCAGATATTAAGCAGACAGTCTACAAATGACTGCTAGTTGACATGTAGTTGCAACGTTACTTATAGTTAGTAGAGTGTCTAAAGTTGACTATCAAAATAAACTGTTACCATTCTTAGAAAGTATAGAAAACACCTTGACAATGAACACATTTGTACATGTAAAGAAATGTAGAGAATTAACATGATACCTGATTCTTGTTCATGCACGTCCCACAGAGACATCCGATCAGTCCGTTGGCTACCTGTGCCAGTAAAAGCACAGCCTCCAGGGTACCAATGCTCAACAGAATTGAAAACAGGACCACGTTCCACAGCACCACATTCTGCGGTCTCTCACACTCCATCCATAATGTCTGGTTAAACAGGTAACTCTCTCTGAAGAGAGGAAAGCAAAGAGGGAAAAGTCATCTCAAAACTAAGTATCATCAAAGACCTCTTTTAACTGCCCAAAGCCAGTGTTTTTCTCATATTCATACAAGAGTGACAGATTCCAGTAATAAAATAATTTCCGTAAAGTCCCGATAAACCAAATTAGGCAACATATACACCTGTGCGCATGAATTTAAAATTTATTTTATTATTTATTATTTAATATTTAATGCAGCATTCACACAACACTCATAAATTACAGGTGTGGACAACTGGCGAATAAAACTGGGTGCACACTGTTCAATTTATAACAGTCCTTTACGAATTGTCAGACTGTACAAACATGATCCCGCTGTAAGCCATGCACTGTATCTCAGTTGTCATTAATGTCAGACTGTACGGCAGTAAAGACATGTTAAAAGCGAAAGTGTGCACTGTGTCAGAAATTGGCCCTCTATACCCTTAAATAGGGCAGTATTTGAGGGGACAACCATTTATAGTGCCGAAAACATAGTGAACATTATCGAGTGCATTCATTCAATCTCACAATGCACTGCAATAAAGATTGTACAATCAATGAATGCTCAACAGCTAGATAATACCCATAATGCACTGCAAGAGTCAAGTGCCAAATGAATTCCTGCGTCTGAAACAGAACAGAACCAATATACCGTATATTTTCCGAATATAAGACGACCCCCCATTTTACCCCCCGACTTATATTTGGGGAATAAATAGTTTTTTGTTGGATAGATCTGGTTTTCAACAGAAAATAATTTTATTTGAAAATTCTACTGATATTTCATTGGGAAAAAAACATTTTAACACCATTCATTAAATACTTGGATTAATTTGTCACAAAATAAAGTGCACCCTGTCAATGAGTTCAGCAATGAATGAATGAGTGACAAAAAGGAATAACCTTTTCACAAAAATACAATAATTGTATGTGTGTAATTGTGGTACTGTGAAGATAGATAGAAAATAACCATCTGATTTTAATCAAACACATCTGACATTAAAGTCTTGAAATAAACCAAACTGTGGGGTTGCAATAAAAACAGCAGTGCAAATGGGCCTTTATGCTGGCAGCACTTTACTGTTTATTTAATTCATAACAGTGAGTGTGTTTACATGCATGTTCTTTATGCCTAATAAGCCAACAATGGTCATGTAAACGCAATAACCCGTTTTCTTTTATCAGAGTAAGGTCATAAACGGCTTAAGCATAAACCGGTCGGGACAGGGAGTTTTTTGCCTATCATCCCGATTTTGTGCGGCATAAACGCATTAAGAGGGTCAGTGAAAACGCTGCATCTGTAACTGCATGAGGGGTAATATGAGCCGTAAATCTCCCGCTGACACGGTGCACGCTTTATTTAACATCACAACTGACGTAACATCTGGACTACTTAGAGTCAGATACGGACATTATTATTGTTGACATCACTACAAGGAAATAACCCGGTTTATTAATAAATTCATGTAAACGCGGTTTACTTGCGTCGTCAGCATGCTGTGCATGTAAACAGTCACTAATTACGTAGCCTATCGTGTTGGCGCCCTCAACTGTTTCCCTCTGCTTTCTCCCTTTCCCCAAATATTGCGAATATAAGACACACATTTTTCAGCCTATTTTTAGGACACAAACCTTGTCTTATATTCGGGTATATACGATAAATTATTACGATGTTATTAATGTTCTTAATGACAATAATTTAAAGTAACAACATAATTTGAGAAATGAGTCTGATTTGAAGAGGGATATCATAAGGCTAAATCCTGACTGGACAACAGGAGGAGCTTGGGATGGAGGAGGATAATTACCTCCTGAGTAATGCGATAAAGCTGCTGATAATACCCTATAGGTATGCTGTTGCTGTGATAAGCGTTGTATTCCTATAGGTAGGAGTGAAGCTGTCACGGTTCATGAATCCGCTGTCTCTCTCTCGTCTTGTGGTGTGTCTGTGGGCGTGGTCACTGATCAGCACTGATCAGCAGCACCAGCTGGTTATCATTTGTGTGTCTTTATATGTGCAGTAAATGGTGTCTCATGTTGTCAGATCGTTGTGGTTCCCCGGTGTGTGTGTTCCTGCTCTGTTTCCCTCGCTGTGTCTGGTTCCTGGAGTTTGCTTGTTCTTCGTTGCGTGCAGTCGTCTGGTTGTTCCACTCTGCACCGGGATCATCGAGCACCTTCACTTGGATTCACCACACGGGATTGGAGCACTTTCACCAGCTGTCCACCAAGGTCCCTGCGTCACTTACACCTGGCTTGTGACGTTTGACTCTGTGTTTTGTCTGTCACCGGTTTGACCGCTTGTTAATAAAGAGCGCCATTGCAGATCCTGAGTCTGTGGTTGTTACAGAACGATCTGACCATCGATGGATGCAGCAGACGCAACGAGTTGGGATGAATTCGCTTCGCGCAGCATAGCCAGAAAGTAATCAACAAGAGGAAGGCATCGCCAACACAGGTCGGGCGGTCCAAGCTCTTGTGGCGCAGGTGTCCGAGCTCACCCGGCAATTACAGATGCTTCGGACTCCCCCCGGAGGGTTATGCAGGTGAACCTGAGTATTGTAGAGCATTCTTGACCCATTGTTCTATGCACTTCTCTTCTTCAGCTGCAGACGTTTCTGCAGGAAGAGACTAAGGTGGCCTTTGTACTTACGTTGTTATCAGGCAAGGCGGCTCTTTGGGGAACGGCGGTGTAGGAAAGTAAGGATCCATGCTGCACCTCGTTCCAGGCACTCTCGAGGAGATGAAGAGAGTTTTCGATCGGCGGTGGCGGGTAGGGAGGCGGACAGACTACTCGCCGATCTCCGCCAGGGGAGCGCTGGTGTCGAATACTCCATCCAGTTCCGCACCTGGCCGCACAGTGCCGTTGGAACGAGGAGTCGCAGTGGGATCGACTCCTGCATGGGCTGGCTGACCATGTCCAGAGAGAAATTTATATGCTGGACCTTCCCTCGAGCCTCAATCCGGAGTCGGTTCCAGCAGAATCATCAGTTTTGTGACGTGGAGGAATCACGCACCGACAGGAGGGACACGGTCAACCCCATCTCCGATCACGAACCCATGCAGGTGGGGAGAGCTCGGCTTTCCCGGGTGGAGAGAGAGAAGCGGAGATCCCAGGGACTGTGCCTTTACTGCGCCAAGGCGGGCCACTTCATCAACTCCTGCCCGGTAAAAGATCAAGCCCGATAGTAACTTTGAGGCTACTATCGGGTGGGATCTCCGCCGAGAAGACCTCATCATCATCCACACTCCTCCCGGTAAGACTGAGGTGGGCAGCTTTCACGCACGACACCAAAGTGCGGGACTCGGGTGCGGAAGGTAATATCATGGACTTTGGACTGGCACAGACACTTCAGATTCCCTTCTCCGCACTTCCTCATCGCATCTCCATCAATGCCCTCAATGGCCAACCACTACCCAACATTTCTCACATTGCTGACCCTATAACTCTCATCATATCCGACAATCACACTGAAACTTTAAACTTTTTACTCATGCACTCCCCACTAGCACCCGTTGTACTGGGACATCCGTGGCTTACTCAGCATAATCCCAGAGTCAATTGGGGCCATGACACTGAGTCGAGTGGAGTAATTCGTGTCATGAGTCTTGTTAATTGTCTGCTTGTACGTCTGTTCCTGTGTCTGTGTTCCAGGAGGAGGCAGCGGATTTGTCTAACGTGCCCGTGGAGTACCAGGACTTGAGGAGAGTGTTCAGTAAGTCTCGTGCTGCTTCTCTTCCTCCGCATCGTCCCTATGACTGTGCCATAGACTTAGTACCGGGTGAGTCTCCGCCTAAGGGCAAATTATATTCACTTTCTGTTCCAGAGAGGGAGGCTATGGAGAAATATATTTCTGATTCGCTAGCATCCAAATTCATTCGCCCTTCTTCATCTCCAGCGGGGGCGGGGTTCTTTTTTGTGGGGAAGAAGGATGGCTCTCTGCGACCGTGTATTGATTACCGAGGGCTGAACAACATCACGGTAAAGAATACGTATCCTTTGCCGTTGATGTCTTCAGCTTTCGAGCGATTGCAGGGAGCATCCATCTTCACAAAATTGGATTTACGTAATGCTTATCATTTGGTTTGCATAAGGAAGGGTGATGAATGAAAGACTGCGTTTAATACCCCTAGGGGGCACTTTGAATACGTGGTAATGCCGTTTGGGCTGTCCAACTCCCCAGCGGTCTTCCAGGCACTCGTCAATGACGTGCTGAGAGATATGGTTGACCAGTTCATATATGTCTACATGGATGACATATTGATTTTTTCATCTTCTCTCCAGGATCATGTGTTCCAGGAGGAGGCAGCGGATTTGTCTAACGTGCCCGTGGAGTACCAGGACTTGAGGAGAGTGTTCAGTAAGTCTCGTGCTGCTTCTCTTCCTCCGGGTGAGTCTCGCCTAAGGGCAAATTATATTCACTTTCTGTTCCAGAGAGGGAGGCTATGGAGAAATATATTTCTGATTCGCTAGCATCCAAATTTATTCGCCCTTCTTCATCTCCAGCGGGGGCGGGGTTCTTTTTTGTGGGGAAGAAGGATGGCTCTCTGCGACCGTGTATTGATTACCGAGGCTGAACAACATCACGGTAAAGAATAAGTATCCTTTGCCATTGATGTCTTCAGCTTTCGAGCGATTGCAGGGAGCATCCATCTTCACAAAATTGGATTTACGTAATGCTTATCATTTGGTTTGCATAAGGAAGGGTGATGAATGAAAGACTGCGTTTAATACCCCTAGGGGCACTTTGAATCACGTGGTAATACCGTTCGGGCTGTCCAACTCCCAGCGGTCTTCCAGGCACTCGTCAATGGCGTGCTGAGAGATATGGTTGACCAGTTCATATATGTCTACCTGGATGACATATTGATTTTTTCATCTTCTCTCCAGGATCATGTTCAGTATGTCAGACGAGTGCTTCAGAGGTTGTTAGCGAATGGGCTTTTTGTCAAGGCGGAGAAATGCGTTTTCATGCACAGTCTGTTCCTTTTCAGGGTACATCATCTCATCTGAGGGAGTGCATATGGACCCTGACAAGGTTAAGGCTGTGATAGATTGGCCAACTCCAGATTCCTGTAAGGCCCTACAGCGGTTTCTGGGATTCGCCAATTTCTATCGGCGGTATATTCGCAACTACAGCCAACTAACCTTGACCTCTGACTGCCTTGACCTCTCCCCGAACGACGTTCAGGTGGTCCGATACAGCTGAGGCTGTATTTGCCAAACTCAAAAGCCGCTTCGTTTCGGCTCCCATGCTCGTGGAACCCGATCCATCACGTCAGTTCATGGTGGAGGTCAACGTGTCAGAGGTGGGGGTAAGCGCAGTTCTCTCCCAACGTTCTTCCACAGATGACAATATGCATCCCTGCGCGTTTTTTTCTCATCGCTTATAACCTGCCGAACGTAACTATGACATTGGGAACAGAGAGTTGTTGACCGTCAAGTTAGCGCTGGAGGAATGGCGTCACTGGTTGGAAGGGTCTGGGGTACCTTTCATTGTATGGACCGATCACAAGAACTTAGAATACATCAGAACCGCCAAAAGACTCAACTCTAGGCAAGCTCCGTGGTCACTTTTTTTCAGACGTTTTGAATTCTCTCTCTCGTACGGCCCGGGTTCCAAGAACATCAAACCCGATTCTTTATCTCGAATTTTTGACCAATCCGAACGTCCGTCTACTCCTGAGTGTATTTTACCCGAGACTCTTTTTGTCTCCACTCTCAGGTGGAAGGTCGATTCGAAGGTTATGTCTGCCTTAGAAGGGGTAACGCCTCCACCCGATTGCCCACCGAATTGTTTGTTTGTGCCAGAGAAATCGGTCCGACGTGGGGTCATTGTTCCAGCATAGCTTGTCATCCAGGGTTCACCGTACCAGTTTTTTGGTAAAGCAACGATTCTGGTGGCCACGTATGGCTCGTGACATCCGCGATTTTGTCTTGGCTTGCTCGGTTTGTGCCACTGGCAAGACTTCTAATCGTCCCCCGGATGGGTTATTACAACCGCTGTCAGTCCCTTCGAGCACCCTGGTCCCATATCGCTCTAAATTTTATTACCTTCCTCCCGCCTTCCCAGAGCAAGACGGTCGTTTTGACTGTTGTGGATCGGTTCTCGAAGGCGGCTCATTTTATCCCCTTACCCAAACTACCCTCAGCTAAGGAGACAGCGGTTACTGTCATTGATCACGTCTTTCGATTACATGGCCTCCCGATGGACGTGGTGTCTGACAGGGGTCTCCAGTTTGTGTCCAAATTTTGGCGAGACTTTTGTAAACTTCTAGAGGCGAGTGTCAGTTTATCTTCGGGGTTTCATCCTCAGAGCAATGGTCAAACCGAGAGAGCCAACCAAGATTTGGAGAGAGTATTGCAATGTTTGGTTTCAGAATCCTTCCTCCTTGAGTCAGCAGCTCTCAATGGTGGAGTACGCTCACAATACATTACCAGTGTCATCCACGGGCCTATCTCCGTTTCAATGTAGCGTAGGTTACCAGCCACCAGTTTTTCCCAGTTTGGAATCCGAGGTCGCGGTCCCTTCCGCTCACGCCTTAATCCAGAGGTGCCGTCACACCTGGAGCAGAGCCCGTGAGACTCTTCTCCAGGTAGGAACGCGCACCAAGGCTAAGGCCGATCGCCACCGGTCTATGCCTCCGATATACGTCGTTGGTCAAAAAGTGTGACTTTCTACTAAGAACATTCCTCTCCGATCCGTATCTAATAAGATTGCTCCGAAATTCATTGGCCCGTTTCCTGTCACCAAGATCATTAGTGCGGTGGCAGTCCGACTCAAACTTCCTCCTGCGTACAGGAGAATTCACCCCGCCTTCCATGTGTCTAAAATAAAGCCCGTGTTTCATGCACATATTAATCCGCCAGTCGGTTCCTCCCCCGCCGCGTCTCGTAGATGGGGAACCTACTTATTCGGTTAATCGTATTCTGGACTCTAGAAGGAGGGAATGCGGATTTCAATACTTGGTGGACTGGAAAGGTTACGATCCAGAGGAGAGAAGTTGGGTTCCTGCTAGAGACATTCTGGACCACTCTCTCATCGATGATTACAATCGTCAGCTAAGTCCGTTGGGGAATGCCAGGAGGCATTCCTAGAGGAGAGGGTAATGTCACGGTTCATGAATCCGCTGTCTCTCTCTCGTCTTGTGGTGTGTCTGTGGGCGTGGTCACTGATCAGCTCTGATCAGTACTGATCAGCAGCATCAGCTGGTTATCATTTGTGTGTCTTTATATGTGGAGTAACTTGTGTCTCATGTTGTCAGATCGTTGTGGTTCCCCGGTGTGTGTGTTCCTGCTCTGTTTCCCTCGCTGTGTCTGGTTCCTGGAGTTTGCTTGTTCTTAAATCGCGTGCAGTCGTCTGGTTGTTCCACTCTGCACCGGGATCATCGAGCACCTTCACTTGGATTCACCGGGATTGGAGCACCTTCACCAGCTGTCCACCAAGGTCCCTCGTCACTTACACCTGGCTTGTGACCGTTTGACCCTACAGTGTGACATCATGTTTGTACAATCTGACATGAACTCCCTGTGTGGTTTGGGACTTTTGTTATATTTCCTGTCTTGAGTGCCATGTTCAAAGCCACTAGATGACAAGGCTGCAACAATTAGCTAAAAAAGCGTAGCGGCTAATGCTAACACTGTGGCTGCCAGTATGCAGGAAAGGAGACCAGAGGCCTTTTTTTTAAATGGAAGTCAATGGAGAAGAGGCTTCACTACACCGAATAAACCGCTTTTGTAAGGAAACAGCGTACCGTTTAATAAATCGACTGCATGTCAACATGTTTTACCGTAAACAATATGTTAGTTGGGAACAATATGTAAGAACAATAATAATTTGTTACATTTATATAGCGCATTTCTAGGCACTTTACATATAGAAGGGGGGAATCTTCTCAAGCTACCAATGTGCAGCACCACCTGGATGATTAGTTAAGGCACCTTATAAAAAGTGGGTCCAGATTTTTTTATTAGAGAAGGCAGACAAGGGAATGTCACGACAGGTAGGACTCATTTACGGCATTGCCATCATATTTAATATTAATATTGAATGATATATTGTATATTGTCAAAAGAAAGTAAAAAATACTGATGTTTTCTTTCTTTGGTTTTGAGGTTTTACTAGTTATGATAAGACTTGAATTTCAATGATTATTAAAACTGCATATATGACTCTGATGCTGATATTATGCCTTTTAATGAATAAAGAAAAATATATATATTTTTTTATTATTGTGTTATATTGTACGTTATTTAATTAAAATAAAACAAATTAAGTATTCTTTCTACTGTTAGTCTTGTTTTGTAATGATTTATGACTGCTATGTGCCTAATGATGATGATATAATACTTTTGAATGAATGATGGTAAAAAAATACATATGATTTTAATGAATTAAATATGTATTAAAGTACAAATTACATTGTTACTGTACTCTTAAATGTGGTTCAATGCACCCTGCAGTGAACTTCACAGTTGACAGAGATATTTGCCTCACATGTCAAGTTAGCCATTACACTTTCTCCAATGGTAAGAGATTCAGACCCTCGATCATATCCCTATAAGACTATCTCTGACATGTTGTAGTTCTTTGTAGTTTTCCCCCTTGATTAGTCTACCCAGGTGTGTCTTGTTATCTTGTTTGCTCCTGTGTGTGTGTATTTATATGTTTGGTGTTATTGGTGTGCTTGGCTCCCAGTGTTTCTGTATTTTGTATGTACTTTTGCTTGTTTATTAAACGTACTCCTCGCACTTAAAGCCTTTGCCTGCTCACACTCCAAATGTTATACTGACAAGCAACAGGCATAAAGGACTGTTATACATCGTATAGTGTGCACCCAGCTTTACTCAGTTGTCCAGGAACTTTTGTATGAATACTGAACTACTATGTGCAAACCTGTACAAAAACTTGCATGTCCGTCCCCTGAGCTGTGACTGTCATTATGGAAGTGCTGGACCCACTTTATATTAGGTGTCCTTAACTACTATGTACTAACATTTTAATTAATAATTTGATACATTGCACTTAATGTGTACATACATGTTTTTACATTGAAATAACATTTTGAAAAATACCTGCATGTAATTACATCTGTAATTAATTTCTGTAGTTACATTTGTAATTACACAGTTGACACTTCCCTTACACCTAACCCTACCCTTAAACTTACCCATCCCACCACACCTGTCCCTAACCCTACCCTTAAACTGACCCATCCCACCACACCTGTCTCTAACTCTACCCTTAAACTGACCCATCCCACCACACCTGTCCCTAACCCTACCCTTAAACTAACCCATCCCACCACACCTGTCCCTAACCCTACCCTTAAACTGACCCATCCCACCACACCTGTCCCTAACCCTACCCTTAAACTGACCCATCCCACCACACCTGTCCCTAACCCTACCCTTAAACTAACCCATCCCACCACACCTGTCTCTAACTCTACCCTTAAACTGACCCATCCCACCACACCTGTCCCTAACCCTACCCTTAAACTGACCATCCCACCACACCTGTCCCTAACCCTACCCTTAAACTGACCCATCCCACCACACCTGTCTCTAACCCTACCCTTAAACTGACACATCCCACCACACCTGTCTCTAACTTTACCCTTAAACTTACACATCCCACCACACCTGTCCTAACCCTACCCTTAAACTGACCCATCCCACCACACCTGTCCCTAACCCTACCCTTAAACTTACCCATCCCACCATACCTGTCCCTAACCCTACCCGTATCCCACCTCAAAATCAACAAAAGTGTTTTGCAACACAATATGAGCACAGTAAGTACATTGTACTTATTTTTTTATGTAAGTACATAGTAGTTCAGGCCACCTAATATAAAGTGGGGCCGAAGTGCTTGTTCTATATGGTGCACCATGTTGTTACATTTTTGTATATATTATTATTGTGTTATGTATATACTGTACAAATAAATAACTGTGTGTTTTTCAGGTTACTCTGTAGTCCTGTTTAAGAATGGGTAGATAAAGGTCCCATCTCCCGTGTCACACAGAGGGCCGTCCTGCAGGCCGACGGCAGAGACGATCATGCAGTACAGTGCTCCAGCTACACCCAGCACAGACATCAGCATGGACAGCATCATCTGCAGCACATGCACACACATGCATCAGTCGACACATTCAAATCACTGACTCAGCTTGTCTCTCGTCGCTCTTTGCCAGGGCCAAATATAG
The DNA here is from genome assembly GCA_023029165.1 of Gobiocypris rarus. Taxonomy (NCBI): domain Eukaryota; kingdom Metazoa; phylum Chordata; class Actinopteri; order Cypriniformes; family Gobionidae; genus Gobiocypris; species Gobiocypris rarus. The sequence goes on from CM040911.1 coordinate 5,817,418, forward strand.
CCTACTCGCTGTGTGTCTGATTTTGTAGCTAATACAGATGAAATTACTGTTCACATATAAATGCTGAAATTAAGGGCAACTCTTGATCATTTGAGGATATATTCAAGAACTTGTTCTGATAAGTACAAATAATGAATAAAGATTTATTTTGTCCAAGAAACTGGTCAGTCACAGAATAGAGCGCTCAGTCCAGTGCTAAATAACGGACAGCTTGTGCGAAACGTATCTTTCCTACATCGCTGTGCTTGTGATTTGCCTTTTTTGTGATTTTACATTTAATGTTCGTTCATTTACACTGTAAAATCCAACAGGTGCTCTAACAAACTTTACTTAATGTCTTAACTTATTTGTAAAAATCTAGTAATCTGTACTATTCACATACTATGCCTTGTTTAACCCATTTTAAGATTAATTGATTGGTTTTGAGTTGCATTTTGTGAAGCAAAAAAATGTGTGTGTGTGTGTGTGGGGTGGTAGAAAGGACTAATTCCCCAAAGTCATCTTCGATGATGAATTTTCAGTACAACAAAAATTGAGAGAGCATCACATTAGCTGACTTCATAAATTCATGTTGATTTTCCTCAAATGTTTTTGTTTCAAGTCACCATTATGGTGATCAGTGTTCCCTTTGGTTGGCAGTGTTAGTGTAACGCCACAAGTAACGCTGCTACTGTAATAATATTACTTTTTCAGTAACTGGTAGTGTAAGGCATTACTCGTCTGAAAATGGTAATATTATTACAGTTTTCCGAGCTAGTTACTTACATTTGCCAGTAGCACCTTCATCACAACACAGAGAACAGAAGGGAAGGGAGGAGGGCGTGAATGGAACAGTGATTGGTCTGGGTTTGGCACGAGGTATCATTTACCATCACCGATTGGTCGACAACCGGCAGCCAGCAGCAGAGCGGCACCCCCAAAGACAGATGGGGGAAAATGGAAGCGTAACAACGGCAAGCTCTTTTTCAGATGAAGGTTCCCAGCAACAGAAAGCTAGTTTCGACGGGTGGAGATTCAGTAATTATTTTGAATATGTTCAACGGAAGGAAAATAACTTGACGGGTGAAGTGCACACTCTGCCTGGGGACATAGCTGCTCTCCACCGCTTGTAATCAAATTGATTTTTGCACAAGATGGTTTTGTTAAACATTGAGGAAGTTAATATATCTTTGGACTTGTTATAAATTGACAATCAAATATATTGATTGTTTGCACCAGAGGTGTTTGTTAAACATTGAGGAAGTTAATACTTGTTTGTACTTGATTGCACAAGTACAGTTGTTTGTAGTTATGGTAACACTTTACAATAAGGTTGTATTAGTTAATATTAGTTAACGCATTAGTTAACATAAACTAACCATGAACAACACCTCTGTTCATCATTAGTTAATCTTTGTTAACACTAGTTAATAAAAATACAGCTGTTCATGTTAGTTCACAGTGCATTAACTAATGTCAACAAGATTTTATTAATGCATAAGTAAATGTTTAAATTAACAAAGATAAATAAATGCAGTTCATCATTAGTTAATGTTAACTAATGCATTAACTAATACAACCTTATTGTAAAGTGTTACCGTAGTTATTTGTGCTAGACAGTGCCAGTCTGTTGTTGGCGTAATAAAGACCCTAAAGAACACTCCTCCTTTGTATGTTCTCCCTCCATCTGATGCATATCAGGCCATTATAGAGTAATTAAGAAAAAAAAATGTAACTAGTAATATAACTTGTAATATAACTAGTTACTTTCTCCAGGGAGTAATAAAGTAAAGTAAGGCATTACTATTTTTGAGAGTAATATGTAATATGTAATATATTACATTTTTGAGTAACTAGCCCCAACACTGTTGGTTGGGCACTTGGAACTTCATTTATATGATTGTAATTATCTATTGATGCAACAAAAAAACACAGTTATTTGATTTGAAAGGATGAAAAGTAATCAATAGGTTGCTTTTAAAGGTGACTGTGGCGAGGTGGACGAACAAGAGACGTGGGAGGAGCGAGTGAGTCCGATGAGAAGAGAGAGACCCTCTATATATTTGTGACAATTTCTTGCAATTGAATTCAACATTCAGCATGCAAAACACAACAATGGTAACATTATATTTATTATTTGTTAATTGTAACAGTAACAATTTTATCTGTTGTTTTTGTTGTGCTACTATTTACACAAGATAGCAAAAAACAAACAAATAGGTAAAACAAAGGAATTGCATAATTTATTAATGCCACAATGCACTCTGAGAGTCAGTAATTATGAATAGCTACACTAAGTCAAGAGTAGATATAAAGTGAATTATCAAGTAGGCCTACTCTCTACAGTTTTACTTTTTTAGTTACTAGAACTCTTGAACTATACTAACTATATTAAGCATTTGTCAGAACTACCTATTTCACTTTACTTTTTAACGGCATTTGGTTTGCATGCTTTTTTAAGTAAGGCAAATTAATTTGATTGTACAGTTTATTTCATTGTCATTGTCTATTTGTAATTAGCAGTGTTGGGGAAAGTTACTTATTGAAAGTAATGCATTAAAATATTGTGTTACTCCCCCCAAAAAGTAATTAATTGCATTACTTAGTTACTTTTTATTGAAAGTAATGCTTAACATTACTTTTGTGTTCAATTTTCTGATCTGATCTGTGCTTGCTTTTTTGTTTTTAAATAACAAATAAAAAATCTTTTTTACATATTTTTGGCAAATGTAAAGGCACTTTCACACCAAAAGTGAAATGAATAAGCCTCAGGCTGAAAGAGATGCATATTCATGCCTGTACATTAGAGTGTGCAGATAAAAAATAAAAATAAAAAAACATTTCGGCTCTGGAATGAATAAAAATAGGATGCAGGAGAAGAAAGTTCAACACACTTTTTTCAGGAATAATTAAAAACAAAACACAACACAAATGTGATGTTTATCTAAAGTATTTTTTTCGTATCAGTATGGTTGAAGTGGATCATTGAAAGCCGGCAGCTAAGACATTGGTTAATAAAGTGAGATTAAGTACACAAAGTGTAATTTAACATATTTCATTATTGCAGGTTTGCATAATAATCTGAGTTTGTGTAACGGAGGCCAGCTAGTAGTTGCTGTGTAGTAAACCTCACTCCTCTGATCTCAAGAGACACCCTAGCAACATTTAGTTTGCAACATTTAGCCTCGTTGTTAGAGCATCCGACTCTCATGCTGGCAGACCCGGGTTTGAGTCCTGCTTAGAGTGGGAGGTTCGAACAGGAGGGGTTACATTGGTGCCGTGACCCGGATAGTAGTGAGATTTAGGGGGGTGAGTGTAATAGAGGCCAGCTAGAAGTTCCTTTGCGAGTAAACCTCACTCCTCTGATCTTAAGAGATGCTCTAGCGACTGACACTAGAATTTGCAGCCTTTAGCCTCCTTGTTAAGAGTGTCTGACTCTCATGCCGGTGGACTCGGGATCGAGTCCCACTTACAGCAGGTGGGCCGAACAGGAGGGCTTACATTTGCATTTCACTGTTTGTATTAATTTTAAGGGAACACTAAATCTGTTTTTGTGCAAGTGAGATGAGTAAATGCCTTCTCACATTTAGTCTAGAACTACAATAAGCATCATGTTCACACACAGTGCACACAACGCCTCTGCACTTACGCACGATTTCTCTCAACATGGGGACAGGAGAGCTGTCAGTCAATACATGGGAAAACAAAGTAATGTGCGTTACATATTTGAAAAAGTAACTCAGATATTTTGTTTCTAGTTACTTGAAAAAGTAATCTGATGCCGTTTCTTGTTTTTCTGAGCAACTTGCAAGTGAAGTTAATAAAAATGACTATAGAATAAGTTACAAATTTTTGAATAAAGGTGATACAGCTACAGAATAGATTTCGCAAACACACATACAACTTACACAAAGAAAAATCCATCCTCCAATACCTCATCAGAGATCTGAACTTTGTGTAAGCATGCAGAGAGCAGTTACTCACCCCACATCTGTTTGCACAGCAGCTCCCCTCAAGCCCTGCAGCCTTCATCACTGAGGCAGGCAAAAACACCTGAAACACAGACACAAATAACAGAAGTCACACTCTAGAATAGAGTACATGGATGGAGGCTTGTCTCTTTTCTTTCAGATACCCTTAAAGCTTCAGACTCACCAACAGTCCTCCCCCGATGACCCCGGGAAAGAACCAGATATTTTCCGTGATTTCCTCGGTCCTCCACACCTCACCATTGGGAAAAAACAGTAAGATGTTTCCAACTATGGCTAAGAGACCGAGTGGAAAGAGAAGGTCTCCGGTGCACTTAGCACACTTTCCCGTACACATGATGACCTGTTTTGTGTTAGTTGCTTAATCAGGGTAAAGAAAATGTTCTTGTTTAAAATCATGAACCATAAGAGACATATAAATGATAAGCAACATTCCCTTAATTGTTAAAGGCTTTTAAAAGCCATTTTCATTACTGCATTGAGCAGGACCATACAAACTATTACATTTACAAAAGTACTGCTACTATATAAAGAAAAATAACATATTTTACCCGTTTCCTTGAGTTCTCCTGTTCTATCTTTCTCCGCTTGTTGACTTCAATGTGGACAAGAGACAGATTGTTCTAATAGTTCCTGTCAAGGCTAATAATTGTCAAGTAGTTTGTGAAAAGTTGGCAAAAACCAGGAAAGTGTTCAGTATCATGAGACCACTAAAGGTAATGTAAGCAAAAGCATGTATGACACACACAGGCATCTGTCCCTGTGGTCAATGACCCTGCTTTCAAAGAAAGAAAAAGAATCAGTGTCAGTCACACAAATCAAAATGTATATCGTTTTTGAAAGTAATGTTGGACAAAATTTCATAAACTTAAGTCTATCACACCCAAAATAACTTTTACTTGTTACTTATATTGAATTAGATCTACATAATAAATAAAATGTTTATGGAAAAGAAAAAATACTTCTTACATCCTACATTGTTCCGTCTTACTTCCTACATTTTTGCCTCCAACACTTTGTGGTTAGGTATTTCATTTTTTAATTTAAACAGAAATTAAGTTTTTTTTTCCACATAGAAATGGTGTATTCCTTAGGGCTATCAGTGATTAACCACATGATAAATCACACACTTATCATGAAATTAAGCATACACCATTTATCTTGTTTAACATGTTCAGTTTGCCATCACAATGAAAAATATGCTTTTCTTACTTAGAATTTTTTTCTTCCACCATGGGTGACATTTCACCGCAACACATGGCAACACTTTACAATAAGATTTCATTAGTTAATTTGTGAATCAGCGTGAGTCATGTGCTTCGTGCCAAGGTTATGAAACTGTTAGAGAAGGGAGCGATAAAAGCTGTACATTCGCCACACAGCGAATCAGGCTTCTTTAGCCGCTACTTCCTCATTCCAAAAAAGGATGGCGGCCTCAGGCCCATCCTAGATCTCAGACGCCTGAACAAAGCCCTTGTGAAGCGCTCGTTCAGAATACTGACTATGAAACAAATCCCCTCACAAATTCTCCCAGAGGATTGGTTTTTCATTTAAAAGACACATACTTTCAAATTCAGATAGCGCCCCATCACATGCCATTCTTGAGATTCGTCTTCAAGGGGCAGGCTTATCAATACACAGTCCTACCATTCGGACTATCTCTGGTGCCCCGCATTTTTACAAAATGTATGGACACTGCACTAGCACCCCTGAGACAGAGGGGTGTGCGCATTCTCAGCTACCTCAATGATTGGCTGGTTATTGCCCCATCAGAGACACAGTTGATGACTCACAGATCCTGGCTCCTCAACCCTCTAGAATGTTTGGGTCTCAGGATCAATATGGAGAAGAGCATTCTATCTCCCACCTAGAATATTTCTTTTCTGGAAGTATGCATTGACTCAAGTCAAGTCAAGTCAACTTTATTTATATTGCGCTTTTAACAATGCAGATTGTTTCAAAGCAGCTTCAGTGTTAAGAAAATAATGCAACAGAATACATTTTGATTATCATACAGTGACAATGTGGGCTTTAGATCAGTAATTTGGTCTAAATGGTTAATTTAGTTTTATAAATAGATTTATTTTGAAATTTATTTGAAAAATTATGTTTCCCCAACTGAGCAAGCCAAGCCAGAGGCGACAGTGGCAAGGAAACCCAAACCCCATCAGGAGACCTAATGGAGAAAAATAAACCTTGGGAGAAAGCAGGCTCAGTCGGGTGCCATTTCTCCTCTGGCCAATTAACAAACAGCGTATTATTATTATTCTGGCAATTTTACAGGTCAGAGATAATAATAGATCTGAATATCTGAAAGATCTGAGGCAACACGCCGGAGACGGGTTTATTGAGAATGATGTAACGATTAAATAATTATTAAAAATAAATCATTTGAAATATCGGAGTCATCCCGCCGGAGACAGGTTTATTGAGGATGCCGTGTGGATAAGGCAGCTTAAGGGGGAGTCTAAATGACACGGTCTCTGCAGACACTTCAGGGTCATGTGTTGGTCACATCTGGGTGCAGGTCCACCGTCTGATCTGGATACAGCCTGGATCCGGCTGACTGCAGTAGACCTCGGGATAAAACAGAGGCACTAACATTAGCGTAGATGCCATTCTTCTGATGATGTCACGAGTACATCAGGTGTTATGGGAAGTGTTCCGGCTGACCTAGATAATGCAGCCTAATAATCATTTAGTTGAAAAAGTGTTTTATGTGTATGCCATAGAAAAGAGATGTGTTTTTAGTCTAGATTTAAACTGACAGAGTGTGTCTGCTTCCCGAACAATGCTAGGAAGACTGTTCCAGAGTTTAGGTGCTAAATAGGAAAAGGATCGACCTGCAGTTGATTTAGATATTCTAGGTATTATCAGCAGGTCAGAGTTTAGAGACCGCAGTAGACGTGATGGAGTATAATGTGTTAAGAGCTCACTCAAGTACTGGGAGCTAAACCATTTAGTGCTTTGTAAGTAATAAGCAAGATTTTAAAATGTATGCAATGTTTAATAGGGAGCCAGTGCAGTGTTGACAGAACCGGGCTAATGTGTTCATACTTCCTGGTTCTAGTAAGAACTCGAGCTGCTGCGTTTTGGACCAGCTGGAGTTTGTTTATTAAGCGAGCAGGGCAACCACCCAGTAGAGCATTACAATAATCTAGCCTTGAGCTCATGAACGCATGTTTTAACTGTTCAGCATTTTGCTTTGAGAGCATGTGCCGTAATTTAGATATATTTTTAAGATGGTAGAATGCAGTTTTACAGATGCTAGAAACATGATTTTCAAACGAAAGATTGGTATCATACTCATACAAATGAACGTGCAGCTTACGCTAGAGCATGCGCGCCACATCCAGGACCAGGCGGCTTCATTCAAATCGGGCACTTACACTCCTCTCAGAGAGTTTCAGAGGATGCTGGGTCACATGGCCTCAGCATCAGCAGTGCTTGATCTGGGTCTACTGCGCATGTGCCCCCTCCAGCGCAGATTGAAACACTGTGTCCCAGCCCGGGCGTGGAACTCGGGCTGGTTATGCATCAAGGCCACCGCATGGTATCAAGTGGGTGTGAACATGGGCACAATCACGAGATGGAAAGTAGTTGCACCGATGCATCCAACCTAGCTTGGGGTGCCCTGCATCAGGGCAGGCCGATCTCCGCCTGCGGGCGTTATCTAAGAAAAGGCTGCATATAAACTGCCTGGAGTTGAAAGCGGTCTCTGCACTCTGTCTACGCAATACGAGTAATTCTCTCAAAAGGGAACGACTCGATTATTTAACATAACCTCGGTTCCCTGCGAGAAGGGAAACGAGTATTGCGTAGCATGCCGTGCTTGTGCTTGGTTCAGGGTGCCGTTTCAGTCGATTTTAAACCTGAGTACCTATGGCATGACAGGTTCCTTTATAGACTCGATATGCAAATTATGTATGCGCTCTGTAGGCTCTGCTGTCCAGCCGCACTGCGATTCACATAGATAAAATTATTAAATATTATAATTATAATGACTTTTCTTCAGCTTTTAATACAATTTAACCCCACATTTAAACGAGAAGGCTCTTAGAACAGTTAAGTAATAGTCTGGTGGGTTGGATTCTTGACTTTTTAACCAATAGGACAGAGAGTGAGAGTCAATGTTTTTTTGTCTGACCAGAAAAGCTACAGGGTCTCCTCAATGGTGTGTGTATACTGTTATTAATTATTTAGTCCACAAATATGTGTCAGAGCAGTTATGACAATAGAACCATCATAAAATATGCAGATGATTCTGTTATTGTTAGTCTGCTTCAGGAGAAAGAGATCAGCCATGGCCCAGTTATTGATGATTTTGTACACTGGTGTGAGGAATCTTACCTAAAGCTTAATATATCAAAAACTAAAGATATGCTCATTGATTTAAGGAGGGACAGTCACTTGAACGAAGCTACTTTAATTAAAAGTGAGACTGTGCAATCTTATAAATACCTTGGGGCCATTATTGAATCAAAACTGAACTTTGAAGCTAATTGTGCAGCCTTGTGTAAAAAGGGCCACCAATGTTTATATTGTCTAAGAAATCACACTTTCATATTGACAGAACAACAATGACCATGTTTTATCATGCTTTTATGAATCAGTTTTGTCTTTTTCCTTGGTGGCATGATTTGGTCATACATCCTTAAAAGCAAGAAATTCCTTAAACCAGATAGTTAAATGGTCTAGTCGGTTGGTTGGTGAGTCACAGTTGTATCCAGCACCCCTGTATACTAGACACTTACAGAGGATGGTTACCTCTATTTTAAATGATGACTCTATTTTAAACCTGACAGACTTGGGCCTGCTTCCATTAAATAGTATATACAGTGTAGTGTACAATAGTACTAACGAGGCATTAGGGCAGTCTGCAGCAGTCTCACCCCCTTGCCTTATTGTCTCGATCCAAGAGGAAAAAACAGGGCCAAGCACTGCACAAGAGGTAGATGAAGGGAGAGGCGAGGATGAGGAGGAGGAGGAGGAGAGACAGGAGAAAAGAGAGAGCAGGGCACAGAAGAGAGAAGAGGAGAAGGGAGAGAGAGGATCCAGTCCTACAGCTACTAAAGGAGGATATTAAATACCAGAGGGAGACAGATGAGAGGAGGGAAGCAGAGGCCAGAGAGAGGTCAAACCGCTTTATTTTTTTTTGCTGATGGAGAGGTTGGCGGAAAAATAAAGTAAATTAAATTGAACTGGTTTTGTCTTTGTAACTAAATCCTGTTCACAGCCTAACTCCACCCACTGGCAATATTTGAAAAATGCTGGAAAAGTGGGCAGAGCCCAGCGGAGACAGAGGGGGCGAACCGAGAGCGGGGCTGAGCGGGGGGCGTGCACTTGAGACCCGCAGTGACAGATTAAATAAACAGCTGTCAGACTCGAAAAGATTGAGACACCAGTAGTGTTGCAACAGAGCGGTTATTTGAAGTAGAGGACTTTTCTCCGCCGTCTTCACCTGAAGTGGCGGAGGGTGAATTGTCTGTAAACACAGGGCCAGAGCCGTGTCGATTCGAGCCGCTGCCTCAAACTGCGTTAACTCGATGCCGACGATACTAGCGAAGCCGCAGCGCAAGAGAGCAGTTTCTGAGTGGTAAAACATTAGCATTATGGATAGTATACTCGCAGTCATCCAGGCCAAGTGCACGCAACCACTGACGCCAATTTCCACGTCTGCTGGAAAGCCATGCAGTCCAGCACTGCTGTTGCAACCAGCAACACTACACCTACGTACTATCCTAACTAACCACTGTACTAAATACAGATAAAACTAATGCTAAAAATATACGCTAACTTGAAGCTATCTTAACTGATGCAATACTATGAGAACTATGCTTCTAACAATAATACACTAACGACTATGCTAATAAATTAACTAAATTAGGTTACACTAAATAATCTATATAACTATATAAACAGCTATGCTAACTAGATTCTAATATACGATATCCAGATAATTTTCAATACTCAAATTCCATCTCCTGACTCGCTACAGTGGTTTTGATGGAACAAGATGTTTTATACCAGGAGCTGAGTGAAGGGCGTGGTGAGCTCGTGCCAGGAGCGTGGTAGTGAGCCGTTGGAGGAACCATCCTAAGTCACGATGTACCACAACGTCCAATAGGAAAATTCAACTGCAGTAGCCACCGTTCAACCTTAAGAGGGCAGCACTTTGGTGGTTTTACACCATATTTTATGGAATTAAAACACTTTATACTCAAATGTCAAAACTCTTACTTGAATCAATGAACAGCACTAATAATGCCCCAGTTTTGCAGATCATCAACTAAAAAAAGTTGTTCTAGGGTTTAGTTACCCTTTAATATAAACTGTATATCCATTTTTTTAAACCTTGTTCTTTAGACTGCAATAGAAAAACAGAACAATGTATTGAACAATATCTTCACCCTTATTACAACGTTTTGTGATTCGGTATTCCAAGCTCTACAAAAAGCATACATTTTGTCTTTGATACATACATTTTTTTTATTTAAATTTTTTAATATTGATAACTATATACAGAACATGAAGCAGCAAATTCATAACATTCTCATATCTACAACTAAATACAACAACTTAAACATTTACAACTATATACAACAAGACAAGAAGAACACGAGCGGCCATCAGCCACACTGCCTACAGCACCGCCGGTGCTGCTGTTGCTTCAAGGCTGCAGACAGAAGAAGAATGTTTAGGTTAGTCCAGTGGTAATCCAATCTGTCATGTAAGATGATCATTAATTCTACAACAGTTACAGTATATTTAATATTGTATCACTGAAGGTAAATCAAATAAACTTAATGTACTTTTATGGTCAGTTAAGACCATAATTCAGTACATCACTGGTACATTAAGTATATTTCATTTACCTTCTTGACTGTATGGGTGTTTACCAATGGTGCTGTTGTATGTACTTAGATGTAAGCGCAGCAGGTCAAAGTCCACACTTAATTATTCACCTGGCAAAAATAGTCATGGTCAAGAGGTGCCTCGTGGAGTGCAGACACCTCGTTGGTCAGCGCAGCCCGCCAAGCAGCTCTGCTCCGGCTCTCCCCACCATCAAGCCCCACAAGTGGCTGGTTGTCCTCCTCCTCCACAACCTCTTCCAGCACATCCGACACCAACACAAATGTTGTGCAAAATGACACATGCCGTCACCACCTGTGCACAAGGCAGAGCAAAAGGACTGTTGAGATATGGGAAAAAAACATGAACACAGATGACTTTTTACCTTAGGGACAAACAGTGTATGTACGTCAAGTGCTTATAAAAGATGCACCTGAAGGGGTTTTCATCATTCCAAATGCACGCTCACGCACGATTGTGCGAACCTTTGGAATGATGGTAGTTGAACCTTTGCTCTGCCATGCCTCTCACTGGCTTCTTTTACGGTGTGATAAGGGCCAGGGGTTCCTGTAGACATGGGTAGCCACCGTCAGCTAGGAGAAAATACCCAGGCGCAGGGTAAGACCCCTAGTGTAGATGGGGCTGTTCTTGAGGATGCGTGCATCATGCACACTTCCTGAGTAACCCACAAAGATGTCCATAAAGCGACCCTGATGTAATTGTTGTAATCGTGACCATCAGGGCCGCCGGGACATTTTATTCTTATGTGGCAGCCGTCTACTGCCCCTGCTGCCTTGCCAAATGCTTGGTGATTAGCCAAGCGAGCAAAACCATCCCCAACCACTTGGAACTCCTTCTGTGTGCGAGGGAAGTGGACAAATTGGGGGAGCACAGCCACAACCTCACCCACCATCTTGTGTACAACTCTGTGCACTGTGGAAAGAGGCATGCTAAAGACCCTGAAAACAACTCTGTATGCTGAACCGGTTTCCAGCCAGAACAGGAACACAAGTGTCTCCAGGGTCGGACCCCATCCATGCTGCCTGTCAGTCTTCAGGGCCACCATCAGCTGCTGCATGGCCTCTCTGCCCAGCCTGAAGTCTGGCCGAGTGTCCTCCCCTCCATAGTACCGCTGCAGTACTTGGCACTGTGGCATTGATGGCACAGTAGTGCCGAGCCTGTACAACATGCAGAAGAGAGGAAGGTTTAAGTATAATTTCAGTTTATGTTTAAACTTTTAAACATATTGGCTCAACTGGTTTGCAGAGAGGGGGATTTAAAGCTGTTCCCTTTTACTGGTGATTCACCTTGTAATTTTTACTTCATATAGCCTAGCCTTTTTTTTGTTGTTGTTGTTGATCACATATGTTACCATTGCATGTGTAAAATTTCACTTTACTATTGCATGTGTTTTAACAACTATAATGTTACCAGTCAATAAGCTTAACACTCCTATTATGTTGTGGGTCAATTTGACAATTTGTCAATTTATTTTTTCAAAATTAAAAGTGTCAATGGAAAAGATGCAGATCTGCTCATCTCGACAAGACAGTAAAACCAGTAACACTTATGTCGAATGCAATTAATACATATGCAGAAAGCACACACATACAAAATGTGGAGAGAAAGACTGAAAGATCATTTTGCAAAAGGATAAAAAAGAGAAAAAAAGCCTAGTTGGGGAAATTAAAAAAAAATCTTGTTTGTGAGATAGGACAAGTCTTTGTTAGTTCTTAATAGTTCTTAAATTATGTATGTCACAATGGACCAGTGTGAGTGCCCGCGATCACCAGAGGGCACTCCAACCCAGACTGTCATTCTACCATAGACTACATCTCCCATAATCCTTTGCCCGGACTCATCATCACTCATTGATTACATCCACCTGCACCCCATTACCTTGTTAGCTCACACTATAAAAACCATGTTCACTCTGTCAGTCACTGCGAAGTCTTGTTTTGTGTTTCACTGCATTTCTGAGCGTTAACCCTGGTTTCATGTCTCTTGGTCTTGGATTTCTTGCCTTCTCCGTGGATTACCCTTTTGCCTGTCTCCTCTGTTTTGTTTGCTTGATTGGACTGATTGCTTGTGTATGACCTTCTGCCTGTTTTCTGACTACGATTGTGGATTACCCTCTAATAAAGCTGCATTTGGATCTTCAACCCTCTGTCTCAGAGCAGTCGTGACAGAAGACTTCGCCAGCATGGATCCAGCAGCAGTCACCCTTGTTCGACTACGCCAAGGAACTCACACACTCGAGGAACACATCAGAGAATTTCTGAACATCTCAAACGCCACCAACCTCCCTGAGTTTATGTTGATTGACTTTTTTTGCTCTGGACTCAACCAGCATTTGCAAACCAAACTGATCCGCGATGGTCCTCGAGGGTCCTTGAGTGAGTTCCTTGACTATGCCCTTCAGGTGAGCGGCTCTACACTTACTGTGGGTGTCGTGGAGGAAGGTGACATCTACGCAGTACCCGCCAGTCCAGAGATGGCTCCAGCCCCTGACCAGCGTCCAGAGACGGCTCCAGCCCCTGACCAGCGTCCAGAGACGGCTCCAGCCCCTGACCAGCGTCCAGAGACGGCTCCAGCCCTGACCAGCAGCGTCCAGAGACGGCTCCAGCCCTGACCAGCGTCCAGAGACGGCTCCAGCCCTGACCAGCGTCCAGAGACGGCTCCAGCCCCTGACCAGCGTCCAGAGACGGCTCCAGCCCTGACCAGCGTCCAGAGACGGCTCCAGCCCTGACCAGCGTCCAGAGACGGCTCCAGCCCCTGACCAGCGTCCAGAGACGGCTCCAGCCCCTGACCAGCGTCCAGAGACGGCTCCAGCCCTGACCAGCGTCCAGAGACGGCTCCAGCCCCTGACCAGCGTCCAGAGACGGCTCCAGCCCTGACCAGCGTCCAGAGACGGCTCCAGCTCCTGACCAGCGTCCAGAGACGGCTCCAGCCCTGACCAGCGTCCAGAGACGGCTCCTGCCACTGACCAGCGTCCAGAGACGGCTCCAGCCCTGACCAGCGTCCAGAGACGGCTCCTGCCACTGACCAGCGTCCAGAGACGGCTCCAGCCCCTGACCAGCGCCCAGAGACGGCTCCTGCCACTGACCAGCGTCCAGAGACGGCTCCTGCCACTGACCAGCGTCCAGAGAGGGCTCCTGCCACTGACCAGCGTCCAGAGGGCTCCTGCCACTGACCAGCGTCCAGAGAGGGCTCCGGCCCGTCTGCCGAGTCCCGAGAGGGCTCCGGCCCGTCGGCCGAGTCCAAGAGGGCTCGCCCGTCGGCCGAGTCCAGAGAGGGCTCGGCCCGCCGGCCGAGTCCAGAGAGGGCTCGGCCCGCCGGCCGAGTCCAGAGAGGTCTCGGCCCGTCGGCCGAGTCCCGAGTCCAGAGGGCTCCGGCCCGCCTCGAGTCCCGAGTCCAGAGAGGGCTCCGGCCTGCGCCTCGTGTCCCGAGTCCAGAGAGGGCTCGGCCCCGCCTCGTGTCCCGAGTCCAGAGAGGGCTCCGGCTGGACCACCTGCTTTGCCTGCTCCACCATGGAGGTCTTCTAGACCATCTAGTCCGCCGTGGGGTCTTCAAGATCGTCTAAGCCACTGTGGTGGTCATCTGCTCCGCCGTGGGGACTTCAACCTCGCTACGCCACTGTGGTGGTCGCCTGCTCCGCCGTGGGGACTTCAACCTCGTCTACGCCACTGTGGTGGCCGTCTGCTCCGCCGTGGGGACTTCAACGCCGCCTCACGCCACTGTGGTGGCCGCTGCTTCGCCGTGGGGTCTCCAACCTCGCCTGCGCCACTGTTGTGGCCGTCTGCTCCGCCGTGGGGGTCTTCAACCTCGTCTGCGCCGTCGTGGGGTCTTCAACCTTGTCTGCGCCGCCATGGGGTCGCCAACCTTGTCTGCACTACTGTGGTGGTCGTCTGCTCCGCCCTGGCTGCCTGCATCAGCCTGGTCATCAGCTGAGCCTGCTCCGCCCTGGCCACCTGCTCTGCCTGCATCAGCCTGGTCATCAGCTGAGCCTGCTCCGCCTGGCCACCTGCTCTGCCTGCATCAGCCTGGTCATCAGCTGAGCCTGCTCCGGCCTGGCCACCTGCTCTGCCTCAGTCTCCAGGCCCACTTCCACTCCACGGGCCTGGCCTCCATCCCACCCCAGGTCCGCCTCCACTCCACCTCCCTCCTGGACAATTTTAGGAGCGTCTGGAAACCGCTCCTTTGAGGGGGCTATGTCACAATGGACCAGTGTGAGTGCCCGCGATCACCAGAGGGCACTCCAACCCAGACTGTCATTCTACCATAGACTACATCTCCCATAATCCTTTGCCCGGACTCATCATCACTCATTGATTACATCCACCTGCACCCCATTACCTTGTTAGCTCACACTATAAAAACCATGTTCACTCTGTCAGTCACTGCGAAGTCTTGTTTTGTGTTTCACTGCATTTCTGAGCGTTAACCCTGGTTTCATGTCTCTTGGTCTTGGATTTCTTGCCTTCTCCGTGGATTACCCTTTTGCCTGTCTCCTCTGTTTTGTTTGCTTGATTGGACTGATTGCTTGTGTATGACCTTCTGCCTGTTTTCTGACTACGATTGTGGATTACCCTCTAATAAAGCTGCATTTGGATCTTCAACCCTCTGTCTCAGAGCAGTCGTGACAATGTATTTTTAAATATCAAATATTATAACACACCGTTGCCATGAAAAACAGAGCGTTGCTATGGACGCAGTTCTGTTCACTCAGACATTATAATCATTTTTAAATCAATAAACTCCTATTTAATCATATTGATTCTTTGACTGTCAAGTGTGTTTAAACAGTGCGGGTCAATTTGACCGACAACATAATGAATGTAATTATTTTTAAATGAATGCTACGAGTGTTAACGTTACTTACCATTCCACGTCTTTGACGGCAGAGGTGGCGACAAATTCAAATTCTCCACCATCTCCATCTCCATATCTGAAAAAATGCTGTACAGCAACCAAACCATTAACGTTGGCACTTCCATTTTTCAGCGCCGAAAGTGGACCTTTTCACTGATGTAATGATGCAATGACGAGCACTTGCTAGCCTGTTCCATTTACGTGTTCTCCGAATACTAAAGAGGAGCCTCGCCTAGCCTCTGAAGGAAGTGACTTGGAAGAACCAGTCCTGCCAAGGAAGTATCCTTGACATTGAGAAACACCTACTGATTGTCTTCATCACTTCGTCTCCTCTCCACCATCAGCTGGTGTGTGGTGGGGGTTCTGGCCCAATATGGCTGCCGTCGCATCATTCAGGTGATGCTACACATTGGTAGCGGTTGAGGATGTATATGTAAAGCACTTTGAGTACCTAGAAAAGCGCTATATAAATGTAACAAATTATTATTATTATTATTATTATTAATTAAATCCTATGATAAGTCTTGAGTGGTGGAGACTTGTGTAGGAATTGATTCAGATCAGATAACTCAACAGGGAATTGAATTGCAATGAAAGAGAACCGAATTACATATAAATAATTCAGAATTAATGTCTAACACCTTATCAACTTATTCGTCCACTGATATGTCGATATTAGAGTATTATATCAATTCTGGTCAGGATATTACTTTGTGGCCAAGGGTAATAATATCATTACTTTTTTGTTCATTGATATGAGCCTAAAACTGATTGTTTTTATTACCGTGCTCATATTTCATTTTACAAAGTGTTTAATAAAGCACAAGACACTTGTATAGATGAAAAATTAATACAAGGCTTTATTGAATTATTCTAAATACACACAAACTAATCTAACGAAAACACACACACACACACACACACACACACACACACACACACACACACACACACACACACACACACACACACACACACAGATGTGATATTGTTAACAGAATAGAATGGAGTTCCAAATTTTCTTAACCGCAATCTGAGAGAATCAATACTAGCAATTCAACCTTAGTTTGTCTGCCCGACAAGATTTTTACCTGTTGAGCCAGAATGAAGAGTCATGTACTTGCGTTTACGATGCTCCTGGAAGCGCTAACGGGCTGGTGGTCAGATGATGTTGCATCGAGGGACAACGCTCTGGTTTGTTGAATGGATGGTGGGCTTCGCCAGATGGAGCCTTGTATGCCGCTTCCTGGTCGCTTGATTCAAGCATTGGCGTTACTATGCAACAGGCTTTCTCTGCATCTCGGTGAGCGTCCGCTGGATGCGCTCACTCTGGGAAGTTTCTTGGGCAAGGTTCAAAACAGAGTTGAATGAAGTTTCTGAAAGAGCTCTTGGTAGCTGTAAGTGCAGTGAGACGTGAAGGCAGACGAATGACAAGGCCAGCAAGAATCAAAGCAGCAGCAAGGGTCACTGCAAAAACACGCCTCAAAGCCAAAGCAAGAAGGCGAAGCCAAGACGTTGGTCCTTATTTTCTAAACAGGTCCCTTGAGTCCGTCCCTGAAGGTGTTTCAGCCAATTAGATATTGTTCTGGGCACTTCTCCTGTTCTCGCATATTATTAGCGTCACGTCCACGTGATGACATGTAAGAAAACTCTTTACTGTTCTGGCAAACACTTTAAACAACTAACTTTCATAGTGTGTCTATATAGTGTATTGAGAATTCTGACAGAATTCAGGCTCCTGCCTGATCGATTGCTCCTGATCGATTGCTTCAGTCTCCTGTCTGCCACCTGCTCAGCTAGTGTTTGTAGCTCTGTACAGTCTTGCTTTTGAATCTCTATTTGATATATTTTCTTTGTTCTACTGCTAAATATAACTTACTTATCACCATATATTGTTTAAATATTGCCAATCATGTTAAATTTGACATCACTAGCTTTTAATCTAAATCACAATCACACAATAGGATTTCGCTAGCTTGTCATCTCTGCACCCGGGTCTCCTGTTTTCTGAGTTCATTAAAAAACCGTGGTGAGTTGGAATAGTAAATAGTCTCCAACAAACCACTGTGGTAAATTGGATTAATCAAGAAACACGGTAACCTATGTCATCTTCTCCTGTCATTGTCACTTGCACTGCTTGCTGCATGTTTAGTATAGGCTTCTCCGTTGGCAAACAAGGCTTCACATGTGATAAATGTAAAGAGATAATTAGGCTGCCGTAAAAGATTTCAGAATTAGAGACACGCATCCAGACTTTATCTGAGAGTAGTGAGAATGTTACAGCTTTAGACACTGATTTGGATGCGAGTAGCTTAGTGAACTCTGTACAGTCTCGGTTTGGCTGCAGGGCCCCGCAGCAGGGAAACTGGGTAACGGTGAGGCGGCATAGTCGCGGATAAAAAAAACAATCTTCCGTTCCGATTAGAATATCAAACAGGTTCTCCCCACTCAGTGACCCACTGAGGATCCTGTTGAAAGTGCCCTAGTTATTGGTGATTCTATTACACAGAACATGAAAATAGAGACACCAGCCACCATAGTCACATGTTTACCGGGAGCCAGAGCACCTGACATCAAAGCAAATTTAAAAGTGCTGGCTAATGCTAATCGAAAATTCTCTAAGATTATTATTCACGTCGGCACTACTGATGTTTGAACTTCGCCAGTCGGAGATCACCAAAATTAACTTTAAAGAGGTGTGTGAACTCGCTAGTACGATGGGAGGTTCAGTTTTTTGTTCTGGTCTGCTCCCCGTTAAAAGGAGTGATGAGATAGTTAGCAGATTATCATCACTCAATGGCTGGTTGTCTAAGTGGTGTCCGCAAAATAACATAGGGTTCATATACAATTGGAAAAGCTTTTGGGGCAGACCTGGCCTGTTAAAACACGACAGAATCCATCCTTCTTGGAGTGGTGCCGATCTTCTCTCAAGTAATTTGGCACATAGTCTTAGAGCTAAACCTTGACTCACTGGGGCCCAGGTCAGTATATATCGACTATATCGATATCGACTATGAGTCTGATATCTCGGGGAATAATTAACTCAAAGGGATTTAATATTCATGAGTTTATGAATATAATTTGCTAGTCGTTCATTACGTTTATTAAAATTTTCCGATAAGAAAACTGTTTAATTAAATACAAGTAACCTTTAAGGAATTGCTTGAAGTTATCTTACTAAGTTTGTCCTGCAAATTAGTTATAGACTTTCAAATCAATTCTCAATAAGGGATTACTGCTTTACGAGAGCATAAGAAGCATTAATTTTACTGATCAGGACAAATTAATATTTCGTATGTTCGTACAGTTATGTTACTAAAATCGTAGTGCTAAGCAGCATTAGGTAACGTTCAAGATTAAGTAAGTATCATTGACTTCATGTATGTGGAAAAATAACAGCTTCAATTCAGAAATATCTTTTGGAAGTTTAATAACACAGACTAAAGATAACACTACAATAAACACAGAAAGTACATACTAAATATGCATCAAGAGAGTAGAATATAGATAGGACATGAAACTAAAATTGTATCTAAACAAAGGATAAAAGAAGACAAAATAGAGAGAGAGAGAGAGAGAGAGAGAGAGAGAGAGAGAAAGAGAGAGAGAGGATAACAGCGTTCACTTCAGTTCGTTACCAGAGCCCTCAAAGAGTTAATCTCGTCCCCAAAACGGAGGTAACACGACTTTTCAACAGCAGCTTGGATTGTAGAAATAAGAATACTTGCTTTGGTTTCTCGCGTGTAGTGTATTCTGAGTTCAAATGTCCCGCGCGCTCCGTGGTTCCTTTGAAGTTGGCTGGTATTGGCTCTCGGTTTGCGAAGAAGTTTAGCTGGGTGCGGCCGGCTCTTGTTGGATGTTTCTGGAAGTTGCTGTTTCCTCCTCTCTGAAGAAGGCTGGGAAGAGGGTGGCGGATTGCAAAGCAAAGGCAAAGGCGTAGGAATGCGGGTTGCATTGGCACTTATCGATAAGAGAGCGACGCCCATTTCCTGGACGGTCCAATCGATCTAAGCGTTTTCGGCGCGAAAAAGTTCTTTGTTCGGTTCAGTTACGCCTCCTGGGGCATACAAGTGCATTTATCCTTACAAAGTTGGCACTTTTGTAATAATGCATGTCCTTTAAATTCTTTTACAAGATTCGTATGATTGCATTTTTCTGTTTCTAAAAATACCAAAAACACAGGTCTGAGATGTGGAATCCACAAATACAAGCTTTCCACTGTCTGGTGGCCTAAATAGTTTGAGTTAACATACATATAATCCTCCTAATTATTACAGACACCTATATACAAACATTCAGACAGAAAAGTATACATTTAGTACGTTTTTAGGGGCTTTTAACCATTTTCCATGAGCTGGGTGAACATTTCATTTGTGCCTCTCTATGTGTGTGTGTGAGGTGTGAAAGTTCGCGATAGGGCTATTTGGGCAATAAAAGTTCTCTCCCCGGGGAGATCAAAGAATGCTCTTCCAGACATTTTGGCGTCGTTCATACCATCAATCGCCTTATCGTGATCTGATAACGCGCTTCACGAGAGGTGCGAGCCATCTGGCCGCATGCCAGAGGAACAGACGTCATTGTGGCTACATCAGGAAGCAGACGGACTGGCTTACCCGACCGCCTGCTAGCTGCCTCCCGTTACAGAAGTCAGGTAAATCCCAACACATAGACACTCTTTTACCTAGATATTATCACATATAGACTGTGTCTGTTTGTAACGAACGAAACTGTGTATTTACATGCATCACATTATTGTGCGGTGTGCCTTTAAGGGACTTGTCACGTCATTCATGACACACGCTATGCGTGATGATGTTTTTGAGTTGAGTGTGAGTGAGAGCCACTGTAGATGCTAAGCGTGCTCTACCCTCTTGATATACTTTGTTTTGTTAGTTTTATTTTGTGACGCTAAGAAAGAGTAATCTCTCATGTGTGAGAGGATCGCGTTGCCTGTGTACCTGCCATTAAATGTGTGCGATACAGCCTTTCCGCCTCTAAACTCTTTCTTCCATTGACTTCGCGAGAGCTATCCTGGTCAAAGCGTTACATGTTCCGCGAATTAGTAATTACAAAAAAACATCAAAACCATTCAACGGTAATAATTTAATTGATGTCCAACAAATAAACAATATATATAATACGGATAATCAAATGATAAAGCTTGGGTTGCTGAATATTCGATCCCTTTCCCCAAAACCGCTTATTGTTAATGATATCATTACAGATAATAATCTAGATGTGCTGTGTTTGACAGAAACCTGGCTAAAACCTGATGACTACATTACTTTAAATGAGTCCACCCCACAAGATTATTGTTATAAACACGAGCCGCGTCTGAAAGGTAAAGGGGAGGTTGCTGTAATTTATAATGATATCTTCAGTATTACTCAGAAGTCTAGTTTCAAATATAATTCCTTTGAAGTTTTGGTGCATTATGTAACGTTATGTAGTGCATATGATAAATCCCGTGTAACATTTGTGTTAGCTACTGTATACAGGCTACCAGGGCACAATACAGACTTTATCAAAGAATTTGCTGGTTTTCTATCAGAGTTAGTTCTGGCGTAGATAAATCACTAATTCTTGGTGATTTTAATATCATGTAGACAACGAAAAAGACACATTGGGATTGGCATTTAAAGAAATTCTAAACTCTATTGGAGTTAGGCAACACGTGTCAGGACCTACTCATCGCCATAATCATACTTTAGACCTAATATTGTCACATGGAATAAATGTTGATACCATTGAAATTCTGCAGCAGAGCGACGACATCTCAGATCATTGTCTAGTATCATGTATACTTAATTTAGCTAAAGCTACAAAGCCGTCCACCCATTTCAAAAATGGCAGGACTATCACCGCTGCGACTAAAGATGAGAAGGGTCTGGCTGCAGACATGCAATCTCAGACACGCATGCGCAGTCCGACACATGCACTCTCAGACACGCATGCGCACTCAGATACATGCAGTCTCAGCCGCACTTGCGCAGTCCGACACGTGTTTTCAATCACGCATGCGTACGCATTTCTACAAGCGTTCTCTTCTCATCAGCTGCTCGTGGACACTCAGATAATGTTACATGCGCTATCGGACGCACCTACAGGCAACGTGTAAGTATATTTATATTTATTCGTACAATATTAAGTTCAATTAAAATAGTTGTTCATTATTTGGTAAATGTTATAGAAAACGATCCTGATTATTATCTGGTATATCCCACATGCACAGGTGTCACGTTATTCAAGTGTTTGAGAGTCGACGACCATTAAATAATTTATGTAAGTATATTTACCTCATTCATAGACGATTAGCTAGCTATAAAAGAGTTGTTTAACCTATTAGATAATGTAAACTGAGCTGATATCTGTCTGATGTATCCTGCCGTGCTTATTGGGTACCAATTCTTCATCCAGTAAATTGAAGATCTAAATTCATTTTGTTTAGGCATTGAACAAATGTACTGAATTTTATTGTCTCTTGTTTGGGTCTGTTGTTTTGAAAAGTGATAGAAGTTTGCAGGTGACATGCTGTGTGTAATTGTTGTTTAGACGAGGTGTTACTTAAAATTGTTTAAAATAAAGATTAAATAACAGGTTAATTTAGTTAAAAATGGTTATTCAAATCGAGAGATACTATAAAACATAACAAACATTCAAATAATATTATACACAAGACAATAATTATTTTAACTTCTGTCTCTTCAAATTATGCTTACAGATGCATCAATTAATAGTCATATTGGAACAGGACCGCATATTCATGTTGATGGTAAGGTGTACAATATGTTAGTAGTTTAATCATATATTCCTATATAGTATTCCTAATATTAATTCGTCTTTCATTTATAGTCTGCATTGTACATTGTGCCGGATGCCCCATTTGACTACACAATTGTAAGTAATATTATAAGATGAATAACTTGAGACAGTATAACTTACAAAAGGCATAATTTATGCTTTGAGCAGCTGGACATGGCAGAGCTGAGGAAATGGTGGTGCATCATGTTAATGGAGAACTTCGGACTGGATCGGTAGAGTTTGTTTTTTGGCCTCAGAATACTTAAAGCTTTCATGAATAAGGAACTATGCAATATTCAATCTTTAATCTCTATTTTCCAGAAATGGAAAACTGTTTGCCCATTATGCAGAAGAGTCCAAAGCCTTCCTGAGAGGTGATCAGCAGCCTGTATTTAGGTTGCCAAAGAGGAAGTTTGATCAAATCTCTCAGGTAAAAACATATACTTGGAAATAATGATGTTAAAAATGGCATGTTATCATATACCAGCTATACTTGTGCTGTATTTTTCCACTAACAGGTAACAGGCCTTTCCATGTACAGGTAACTCGTACCTTTGCTTTGTTGCAGCTCCTCAGAAAAAGTGTCAGTTACTTTTTAAAAAGGTTCAAATTCAATCTTCATGTTTTTAGGAAGATGAAATCAATGGTTTAACCCTGAGTCTACATCGGAGAAGCAGGTGGCTGCACGAAAAGTAGGTTTTATTAGGGGTCGCAGCCATTATTGGTCAGCATATTTTAAATTTTCCTCTTTTGCATTGTTTTTTTTTCTTAGGCGCTTATCATGGCGACTCTTAAGATTGCCAGTCAGTGGTGCTTGGAGAACTCTGGCAATCTTCTTGGCTCAGTTCAGCTTCCTCGTATACTGTGCATGGAGGATGAGGAAGCCATTGAGGCCTTGGAACAGTACTGCTGATTTTATAGAGGACGATCTTGTAGAGCCACTGATGTTTATCTTTACAGTTGTGCAGGACATGCATACATTTGTAGATAATGTGGTGGACCATATGCACCTCGCACCAATATTTTATCTTTTATCTCAAACAAAATTAAACAAACAAAACATTTTCCATTTTTTTTTCTCATGTAATGTTTTTGTCTATCTATCTATCTATCTATCTATCTATCTATCTATCTATCTATCTATCTATCTATCTATCTATCTATCTATCTATCTATCATCTATCTATCTATCTATCTATCTATCATCTATCTATCTATCTATCTAAATAAAATATGTATATATAAGTAAAATCATTTACAAAACTCAACCATGACCAACTGCTGTATTTTTTTTTATGGTGAATTTGGAAGTATATTAACATTGAATGTGGCAGTAGCAAGTTAATTTGGACATCTTTAAAGGTGATTTTTCTCAATATTTTGAGATGTACATCTTAATAATCTTCTATGTACATACATATATACTGAACGTTAGCAGCTAAATATATAATACATATAATCTTTTTTTATGTTTTAAAAGTTTATTATGGTCATGTATGCCATATTTATTTAAAAAAAAATACAGGAAAATCTGAAATATAATTTAAAATATCAGTTTTCTATTTTATTAATATACTGACAACAATATTTGTATTCAGGACATGTATTCATTTGTTAAAATGTCTAAGTAAAGATGTTTTTTAGACGTTTAAGAATTTAATATTGAATCAATTCTGTTTGTTTTGTTTTTTACAGAATCTTTAGAATAAAATTATAACAGGCTGTAAAAATAAGTTTCTAACATGATTAATCAGTATTAGATTTCTGATGGATCATATGACACTGAAAACTGGATTAATGGATGATGAAAGTTCAGCTTTGCATTACACAATACATTTTTAAAATGTATTACAATACAAAACTTATTTTGAATCACAATATATGTATTTTTGCATCTACTTTTCATCAAATAAGTTCAGCCTTGATAAGCGAAAACATTAAAAATCAAATAAATGAAAATCTTACTGATCAAACACTTTTGCGCGTAGTGTAACATATAATTTATTTATGCACGGCATCGAGTGCATGTGTAATCTACGGTCTTAATAATGAGCGAACCTCGTGCATCTCGTTTAGCGCATGCGCGCTGAGAGTGCATCTCGTTTAGTGCGCATGCGCGCGGAGAGTGCATCTCGTTTAGTGCGCATGCGCGCTGAGAGTGCATCTCGTTTAGTGCGCATGCGCGGCTGAGCGTGCATCTCGTCCTTGTCTGCAGCCAGACACTATTGCTAAAGATTGCTTTTTAAATAATCTTCCTAATCAGTATCATCTCCTCAGCATTCCAGATAGCTTAGAGGAACTCGATGTTGCAACAGAAACTATTGACTCTCTCTTTTCCAGTACTTTAGACACAGTCGCTCCTGCGCTTAAAGAAGATTAAAGAAAATAGTCCATATGCCGTGGTACAACGAGCACACCCGGGCCCTTAAAACAGCAGCCAGAAAAATGGAGCGCAGCTGGAAGAAAACAAAACTAGAGGTCTTTTGTAATTCGTGGAAAGAACGTATGATCGCATACAGAAAGGTCAGAAACTGCAAGATCTGCTTATTTCTCGACTCTCTTAGAAGAAAACAAACACAAACCTAGGTATTTATTCGATACAGTGGCTAAATTAACCAAGAATAAAGCTTCAACTTCTGATGTTTGTAAACAGCACAGTAATGACTTTATGAACTTCTTTACGTGTAAGATTGCCAATATTAGGAAGAAAATTATAACCATGCAGCTGTCTACTACAGTATCACATCAGACAGAGAATCGTAGTGTCACTGAGGAAAAATTACACTCATTCACTGCTATAGGAGAGGCAGAATTGGCTAAACTCTTTAATTCATCTAAATCAACAACATGTATGCTTGACCCTATACCGACTAGGCTATTAAAAGAGATGCTTCCAGAGGTCATAGATCCTCTTCTTAATATCATTAATTCATCTTTGTCATTAGGATATGTACAGAAAACGTTTAAGTTGGCTATTATTAAATCACTTATTAAAAAAACGCAACTTGATCCTACAGAATTAGTCAATTACAGGCCAATCTCAAATCTACCCTTTCTTTGCATTGGAATTAACATGGTTTAAATCATACCTATCTGACCGTTATCAATTTGTAGCAGTAAATTAAGAGATGTCACACCGATCACAAGTTCAGTATGGAGTACCGCAGGGCTCAGTGCTAGGGCCATTGCTCTTCACCCTGTACATGCTACCACTGGGAGATATTATTAGGAAGCATGGCGTTAGATTTCATTGTTATGCTGATGATACTCAGCTCTATATTTCTTCACACCCTAAAGAAACTAACCAATTCACAAGATTAACGGAATGTATAGATGATATAAAAAATTGGATGATCAGTAATTTCCTGCAACTTAATTCAGAAAACAACTGAATTTTTAATAATTGGAAAAAAAAGCTCCACAAGTAGTGCCCTAGAATACTGTCTAACCCTCGATGGCTGCTCTGTCAAGTCCTCGTCTTCAGTGAGGAACCTGGGTGTGCTCTTTGATACCAATCTTTCATTTGAAAGCCATCTTTAGCATCTGTAAAACTGCATTCTACCATCTTAAAAATATATCTAAATTACATCACATGCTCTCAATGCAAAATGCATTCATGAGCTCAAGGCTAGATTATTGTAATGCTCTACTGGGTGGTTGCCCTGCTCGCTTAATAAACAAACTCCAGCTGGTCCAAAACGCAGCAGCTCGAGTTCTTACTAGAACCAGGAAGTATGAACACATTAGCCCTGAAGGGGAAGTCTGAAATCCTGCCGCTTCAATATACCTGTAAATATCTTAATCAGATTCATAATCAAAGCCTTAATTAATATTTATCCTCCTATTTCTAATGATTAATTCCAGTTGATTTTACTCAATAGAACTACTGATTGTTGTTCTTCTTTTATGTTTTCTAAAGTTTGTATTTGGTCTTTGAGTGGCGTCTGGCCTATGTGTAACACAGCCCCTAACATGCTGGGAGTGCAGTAACAGTGTTTGCTCAATTAGCACGGCTTCCATAGATTAAATATGAATTTGTCTTTCATTTTATATTTCCTTTTACTAAACACTAAAGAATCAAGATGAATATTGCCTGTACTATTGTCTGTACCTCTCACTGAGAGAAAGCACATGTTATCAGCATGTTTTGGTGAAGTGCTTTGTTGATAAGACTCTCCAACCTTGGGAGAGCTGTGATGCTGGGGAGCGAGTGTGTGTGTGCGTTGCATGATCTGTGCAGGCCCAATATTTAAGATGGACAACACCAGATGTGAAGACGCCTTTCTGCAACCTCTGAGGTCAACAATGATCTAAATCTAGTCATGGGGCGACAACTAGTCTGCCTAGTTTAGTGATATGCTCTGCTATCTATCCTTGTGTGGAAATTTACCATGACTGTGCATTTTCTCTGAGCCAATCAGAATCATACACCTTGAAGAAATGACGTGACTAGACCTTGAAAACAGTATAACTGTTGGGACAATTGTATGCAGTACAACGAGACCGGTAGAGTGGAAGTGCGGCCTACGAACTCCTTGTCAGACTTGAAGCTGGCTTCTGCTGATGAAACTGCAAACTATTCTTCAGTAAAAATGTTCTTTAATTAATTGTACTCCTGACTCTTTGTCTTCATTCTTCACTACTGGTCTCTGGGTCTAAGCTGTTATACCCTAACAGTTTTGGTGGAGGATGCGACGGGCAATCACTCCTTGGTGACATTTCTGGCAAACCAACAAACGAGGTAGTAAGCTTTTATTATTTTTGGTTAGGACTGTCTGACTGGAAAGAGACTGGGTATGGGGAGCGGGAGAGCTTCATTTCTATAGGAGTGAGGATTAATTATACTAAGTGTTTTTAAGGGTAAAACATGAGGGTATAAGAAGTCGCCGATAGCACGGCACGTTACTACGGGCAACGGCTAACGATAGCAGACGGCGCATTGCGTGCCTAAATAGAGAGGGCCTCAACTGGGTATAGGTGTGAAACACCACCTCTACAGGGGCACGTTTCTCTCCTGACGTGATCTGTCTGTCAGGGTTAGAGTCCAAGAAGACAGTATCATGGGTCCAGGAGCACTGCAAACCTGCTCTGTCTCTTCCATCTCAGATAGGGGATCCCATTACAGACAATGACTGCAAACCACGTGAGAGGCAAGAAAATAAATAGTGACGTAGGAGGCTTAATTGACAAACTTATGAGAAAGTCGTTCCTGTTCCTCTATTGAAAATTCTGTTTAGTTGACTGAATATTGGTAAAAACACTGTAGGAAAATTGGTGTTAAAAATTTTGAAAACCCTAGAAGCTGATGTTTTGGTTTCAAAAGATAAGCTCCTGCTGAGCTGTAATAAAACTATTTGCTTATCTGAATCTGGCCCACCATGTCATTTCTGGTGCTGTGGCTAAAATTGAAAAAGTAACTGAGACTCAATTTGAATGTTGAAGTTTACATTTGTTGTATGGGCAAAAGACAAAAATGACAACTATGGTTATTTGAAAACGTCATTTCTGGCAAAGGATAGAGTTAAAAGGATAATGTCTGATGTTTATTGAAAAACAAATGTAATCTCTAGCCAAGTCTTATGCTGTGCTAGAGAGAGAAGATAAAAGTTTATGAAAATGCAGTACCAGTCCTGAATGCCTAGGAGTCTCTCTCTCTTTCGAAACGAGCTCAAAGCTGATATCTGAGCCTGTGATAAGATATTGATATGTAAAAGCACAGGGCATCACTTGAAAATATTAAGATATGTTTTAGTGTTTAAAGAGGTATAAAATGATTTTACACACAAAACTTAAATGATGATTAATGTTTTACATATGACCAGTAACTTCGGTGTCTGATCTTAGCCTCCACCATGTACAGAAAATGGCTTTATTCATAGATAGTCAAACTATAAACTGAATGGACAGTTGTTATGGCTAAAATTCACTGAGTGTAACCCACGCACTGATAGATTGCATCTTTGAAGAGGTATGATGGATTTTAGTGATTAAGTTGTGTTATGATTAACCTGTCTCCATGTTCTACCTATAGTAAGCAGACTAATTGGCTCTGGTGACTCTTGAATGCACTTTCCAAAAAAGGCTCCAGAAAATATTGGATCCTGTTGAGGGTCAAAGATCTCAAGCGATGACCAAGTGGGCACGAGGTGGTTTCAAGACGGGTAAGATTCTCTTTGGCCAGCGGGAACAACCCAAGCCAGAGAAATCACGTAAAGTCACTTGGGACCCCACTTGGGGTTGTATGTGAGGTGTGTATGAGAGTGGAGTGATGTCTGTGAGGCCAGCAGCATCAGTGAAGGGGGGAAGCTGTGCTTGTGGGGGCCGAGAGTCCAGACAGGACACAGCAGGGCCTAATTATGCTCCTCTATACCGCTCACCAATAACCGCAGAAATTGAGTGCCAGGGAAGAAAGACCCTGAGCGAAAGAGTTATGATGGTAAGGGGCATTCAAGAGCCGGCTGAGACCAGGCAGTGCTTGTCATTTAACTTGTGTGGAGACCAGAACAAAATATATGAATTTGTATCAGTAAAACTGAATTAATGTTATTATGAGTTTACTTCAGCAGGCTGAATTCAGAGACATGGTGATGGCTTTTAAGAGGAGGAAGGCTTTTGAAGTTTAAGGAAGGTCTGAAGGACAAAGGTATTTAAACTAAAGATAACTTGAAACAATTTCATAGTGTAACTTATTGGAGATGCTCTAATTTGAAAGTTAAACATTTAAATTTCTTAACTTTGTGAAGGATTAAAGGTTAATGAATGTAACATTATAGTTAAAGTCTTAGAAGACTGTTGAAAAGATTATCAGAGAGAGAGAGAGAGAGAGAGAGAGAGAGAGAGAGAGAGAGAGAGAGAGAGAGAGAGAGAGAGAGAGAGAGAGAGATACTGCTAGTGTACACAGGGATGGTTCTGTGACAGTTTGTTATTACCCTGCTAAAGCTGAAACAAAACAAAGAAATGATATCAGAACCAAAACAACCCAGCTGACTTATAAAAACAGATGAATAATGAGCAGACATGATCTGAAATTGGTTAAGAGATTTTGTAAGAGAAGAGTTTAAATAATTTTTAGAGTTAACACCAAAAGCAAATTTTGAGAATGAGAAATGAATATTTGTGTTTAGTGTGTGTGTTGATGACTGCACTTTATGTTTTGGATGTGTTGGGAACTATTCTGTCCTGATGGAGTGTATGGTGTCATTAACCTCTGGAATGAGTGTTTATCATCACAGATGGGTTAAGTCAAATGACAACATTTAAAGACACTGCTAATTCTGAAGGAATCTGGAGAAAAGATGATCCAGAACTGAACATGGGACGAGCTTTAAGTGGATTGGTATCCAGCTCTGTCCGTTACTGGTAATTATGACTTGTCATTTATAATACTGATTTGAATTAATCTCTGGATTAGTATGTATATTAAAAAAGAATTGTAAAGTTAAAGATTGCCGTCCATGATGGGTTAAAAACCCTTCTCTAAATTCAACAGAGGGTCTAAAATTGAATAATGTCGATTGATTAAGAATGGTAAAGGTACATTTTCTGGACTTGACGGCAGAGACAAAGTGACAAATTGGCTGAAGTCACTATCCAAATTATCCAGAGACTCTCATATTTCTGAAAGGCAGGAGGGCGAACAAAGAGATAACTTCCAAGAAGTTTTATTTTTAATTAAATGGAGGCATTAAATGTGATTTATAGAGATAACTACCATTAATGTTGGAAAATCAAGTGACTTGAGTCTTTCTATGTGATGTAATATTTTGGTTTCTGCAGAGCAGTAGAGATAAGATAAATAATATTGAGCACATGGTGCATCTGCAGACTTTGATAGAGGGACATTACAAACAAGTTAAAACAAGAGAGACATAGCCCCAAAGACTGATGCTGTGACAATAAAACTTTTTGACAGAACTTTTGAAACCTGAAGACAAATTAGGTTAATAGAAATTGAACTATGAATGCTTTTCAAAATAAAGATTGTTTAAAACAGCTTTAAAGAAATTGATGATGACTTATAGTACAAAGTTAAAATACTATGGGAGATTATGAGAATTTGTTCTTGGTAAAATTATAACAATTTTTGGTGTAAGTGGCGAGGTAAGGCTAGTGATGATATTTGATGATCACTACCATATGACATGAATTAAGAGGATTTTAGTCATTTGGAGCTTACGCCTAAAGAGTTTAATGGACAAGACACTGAGAAAAATTTACTTTAAAGGAAATCATAATTAATTGATTTTGAGTGTTTTATGATAACATGAGTTGAAAAGAATTTGATAAATACCAATTGGGTATTGGCAATGGTTAAGCATTATGTCACAAGATAAAAATATGAACAAGGTGAATATGATATGAATTGATGAATTTTGATTAAATGTTTTTTTAAACATTAAGAATTTTATGGTTATGTTCATTTAGGTTAAAAATGTGGGCTATGATGAGTAAAAAATTGATTTGATGGAAATAGCAAGTTGACAAAAAGGTTTGAGTATGTGGAAAAAGGATGAGTGATAGGAGTTTTAACAAGAAGGTTCTTGAGTAAAAATCAGGGAGTAGGGATTGAAATGGATGTTATGAACGTGTTTGAGAAAAGAAAAAAATGAATGAGATGTGATGTAATTTAAGATGGTACATGTATGTAGACTGTAACCTGAAGGATGTTTTATGACTGGATGTAATTGGATGGATTATTCTGTCTATTTACTTTTTTGTTGTTGTTTATTTTTATTTCAGACCATTATTGAACATGAAAAAGGTCTTTATTTTGGAAGGAGTGTATTTGCAAATACCTATTTGGAATGATTTATTTTGGTATTTATGATGACATGGGGTTAATTTAATATGTCCTTCTGAGGATGAATATGTGCTTGTTTGTAAGCATTCAAGCCAATGATAAAAGCCAAAATATCCTAGATTAATACATTAATAATGGTTGAAGTTAAATCCGAGAAGAGGACATTCTGTTTTATAACCTGACAAGGGGGGGAACATAGAAATTATGTAGCGGCCTAAATTGGTAGCCCAAAATGTGGGGGTGACAGGACCCCAAAATTGGACTAAGGGGGAATGAAGGGAAGTCTGAAATCCCTGCCGCTTCAATATACCTGTAAATATCTTAATCAGATTCATAATCAAAGCCTTAATTAATATTTATCCTCCTATTTCTAATGATTAATTCCAGTTGATTTTACTCAATAGAACTACTGATTGTTTGTTCTTCTTTTATGTTTTCTAAAGTTTGTATTTGGTCTTTGAGTGGCGTCTGGCCTATGTGTAAACAGCCCCTAACATGCTGGGAGTGCAGTAACAGTGTTTGCTCAATTAGCACGGCTTCCATAGATTAAATATGAATTTGTCTTTCATTTTTATTATATTTTATATTTCCTTATACTGATACACTAAAGAATCAAGATGAATATTGCCTGTACTATTGTCTGTACCTCTCACTGAGAGAAAGCACATGTTATCAGTATGTTTTGATGAAGTGCTTTGTTGATAAGACTCTCCAACCTTGGGAGAGCTGTGATTCTGGGGAGCTCTTGTGTGTGTGCGTTGCATGATCTGTGCAGGCCCAATATTGAAGATGGACAACACCAGATATGAAGAAGCCTTTCTGCAACCTCCGAGGTCAACAATGATCTAAATCTAGTCATGGGGCGACAACTAGTCTGTCTAGTTTAGTGATATGCTCTGCTATCTATCCTTGTGTGGAAATTTACCATGACTGTGCATTTGCGCTGAGCCAATCAGAATCATACACCTTGAAGAAATGACGTGACTAGACCTTGAAAACAGTATAACTGTTGGGACAATTGTATGTACAGTACGACGAGACCGGTAGAGTGGAAGTGCGGCCTACGAACTCCTTGTCAGACTTGAAGCTGGCTTCTACTGATGAAACTGCAAACTATTCTTCAGTAAAAATGTTCTTTAATTAATTGCACTCCTGACTCTTTGTCTTCATTCTTCACTACTGGTCTCTGAGTCTAAGCTGTTAAACCCCTAACAGCCCGGTTCTGTCAACACTGCACTGGCTCCCTATTAAACATCGCATTCATTTTAAAATCTTGCTTATTACTTACAAAGCACTAAATGGTTTAGCTCCCCAGTACTTGAGTGAGCTCTTAACACATTATACTCCATTACGTCTACTGCGGTCTCTAAACTCTGACCTGCTGATAATACCTAGAATATCAAAATCAACTGCAGGTGGTCGATCCTTTTCCTATTTAGCACCTAAACTCTGGAACAGTCTTCCTAGCATTGTTCGGAAAGTAGACACACTATGTCAGTTTAAATCTAGACAAAAAAAAACACATCTCTTTTCTATGGCATACAAATAAAACACTTTTTCAATTAAATGATTATTAGGCTGCATTATCTAGGTCAGCCGGAACCGGGAACACTTCCCATAACACCTGATGTACTCGTGACATCATCAGAAGGAGAGCATCTACGCTAATGTTAGTGTCTCTGTTTTATCCCGAGGTCTACTGCAGTCAGCCGGATCCAGGCTGTATCCAGATCAGACGGTGGACCTGCACCCAGATGTGACCAACACATGACCCTGAAGTGTCTGCAGAGACCGTGTCATTTAGACTCCCCCTTAAGCTGCCTCATCAACACGGCATCCTCAATAAACCTGTCTCCGGCGGGATGACTCCAATATTTCAAATTATTTATTTTTAACAATTATTTAATCGATTCATCATCCTCAATAAACCCGTCTTCGGCCTGTTGCCTCAGATCTTTCAAATATTCAGATCTATTATGACCTCTGACCTTTAAAATCGCCAGAATAATAATAATATGCTGTTTGTTAATTGGCCAGAGGAGAACTGGCACCCCGACTGAGCCTCGTGAAAAAAAAGTATACTTTATTGTATTTCAAATATATTCTCTTTTCCAATAACATATTGGAAATATACTAACAAAAAGTGTACCATCTCTAAATATATACAGAGTATATTAGCATCATATTTTCACGATACAACTTTTAAAGGTACACTATGTGACTTTTCCGTCCGCTAGAGGGCGCCTGTTCAAAACAAAGGCGTAGTTTGATGACGTTAAGTTTGAGCGCAGAATCTTGGGACATGTTGTCTTCACCTCACAGCCGGTGGAAAAGAATCGGATTGGACTCGGGCAGAAATCATGTTCATGGATGCGATTATTAACTTTACTGTATATGAAGCAGAGCAGGGCGAGTGCTGTGGGAGCTGGGCGAGGCCGCTGGAGAGATTGTTCAACAAACACACTACTCGCGAGTAGCGGACATTTATTATGACGGACACAGTTGCGGCTCAATCTCCGATTTTCTGGTCATGAGTATGAGGTAACGCAGCTCTGTTTATTATATTAGATACATTTAAGTGTGTTTACAATGATGTTATGGCGTTACTCTGTGCATTCTCGCGGCTGCTGTGACACTTGTTCACACTGCAGTGAGAGCAAAGCTTTTCTGCAAAATCAAACCGGAAACGAGGGTAACGCAGATATGACGCAATTGACAGGCGACTCCCTCAGACGCTATGCTCACACGTCCCGGTTCATTAGTAAAAATAGCGATTTTCTCACAATTTACAAATAGTTGGAAACATTTGGGATATTGTAAGAACTCAACTGAACAAAATATATAACACTGGCCTGGTGGTTTTTGGATATTTGACTGCAAAAATCCTACATAGTGTACCTTTAACACACTTTAAAATAATTGTCTTTTAGTATATTTTCTAAAAATATATTTTCTAAAAATATACTTAAAATTAAAGTTCTGTGTACTTTTGTAAAGTGTACTTATTTGAACATTACTTTAAAATATATTTTTTGTATATTTTAAACTGTATGCTCAAAATTGTCATTGTAGCAAATTAACAATGCACAAAAAGCATATTTAAAAAAATACATAATTAATATAATTAAAAATATATTTTCTAAAAATATACTTTAAATGAAAGTTCTGTGTACTTTTGTAAAGTGTACTTATTTGAACATTACTTTAAAATACATTTTTTGTATATTTTAAACTTTATGCTCAAAATTGTCATTGTAACAAATAAGTGCACTAAAAGCATATTTTAAAAAACACATAATTAATATCATTAAGCTGTTGTATATTTAAAGTTAAATAATGTTTAAGGTTATTTAATCATGCTTTAGTGTTCAAATTAAGCATGAATAAATAAGTGTTAAATTATGACTAATGCACTAAAAGCCCATTTATATGCAGGGTATGCTATAAGCCCTACTTTAGTTGTGATTTAAGTGTAAATATGTTTAATAAGTTTACAGTGGCAGAGAAGAATCGTCTTACAATTGTACACACACATCTATATATTAAACCAACAGCACGCTTAAAATACAACGCAAGAAAATATGAGTTGAGTAGTTGAGTCTTATCGAATTCAAATGTCTCTTCAATTGGTCTGTGACCAATCAGATTGTGTTGCTCAATGCCTGCAGCCAATCAGAGGCAGAGCTGCTGACGATACTCGTCTGGCTGACGCTGCTCACTCAGTCAGGAGGTTTGCAGCCTTGCAGGTGAAGTAGGCTACAATATTGCTTTACATTATTTATTTCAATAAAACATTGACAGCGGAAAGTACATGGCTCATTCTTCAACCAGTTCAATTACGTCACATCGCAGCCTGACCTTGATGGTGGCGATAAACTGTTTTGGAATAAAATGGCCTAACGAGACTGGAGAAAAAGTCCTGCTGTTTGGAGGTAAGTAGTAAGTAATACTAATGTATCTAAACGTGAATAAAAAGTTGTATGAACATGCACCCGACCTTATCTCTTGTATATTCTGTTAACAGATGCTGTTCTTCGCGAGTGTTTGCTGTCTCTGATGATGTTTAAGCGGCCATCAGCTGCTTGTCATAAAATGGCATATAATGTGTAATTTATATTTATGTATAGAGATGGTAGGTGGAATTAGTTCAATAATATATGTTCCAACATCTTCCAGTGTTCATTTAATGAAAAACATAGTAAGTTAATTTTGTTTAGCTTTGCTGAAACCATTGTGAAACCATTAATAAAAACCGTTGGCCTTGTTAATGAAATGTCACTTAATAAGAATGTGTGTTAGAATATATATATACATATATATATATATATATATATATATATATATATATATATATATTGCTTGTGTGTTCTGAAGATACTGGTAATTAATTTGTAATGTACTTACAACACAAATGAAGTATAATACAACACAAATAAAGTATACTTATAATACAAATAAAGTCCACTTACAAAACAGTATATTTAGAAAAAAAGAAATATACTGAAAGCATAAATAAAGTACACTTATAACAGTATATTTAGAACAAATAAAATACACTGAAAGCACAAATAAAGTACACTTATAATAAAGTATACTTACAATACAAATAAAGTATGCTTCTAACACAAATAAAGTACACTTATAACAGAAAAAATATTTATAACAAGATAAATATACTTAAAGCACAAATAAAGTATATTTATAACACAAATTAAGTACACTTTAATATCACTAATCAAGCATGAAATTAGTCCCTACACAAGCATGTACTTAAAGTATACTAAGCATACTTGAAGTTGTTCCAATTTAGTACAAAAAAGTACACTAAATATACTTTAAGTCATACTTTAATACAACTTAAATATACTTAGTACAAAATTAGTTGTTTCAAAATAGCACACTTCAAGTTAACTAATCATTAACACGCTTGAAGTATACTAATAATTAGTCTGGCTACAAGTATACTTAGCATACTTTTTTTCGCTAGGGGAGCCTGGTTTCTCCCAAGGTTTATTTTTCTCCATTAGGTCTCCTGATGGGGTTTTGGTTTCCTTGCCACTGTCGCCTCTCGCTTGGCTTGCTCAGTTGGGGAAAAACTATTTTTCAAATAAATTTCAAAATAAATCTAATTATTAAACTATATTAACCATATAGACCAAATTACTGATCTAAAGCCCACATTGTTACTGTATGATAATCGAAATATATTCTGTTGCATTATTTTTCTGTTTAACACTGTGAAGCTGCTTTGAAACAATCTGCATTGTTAAAAGCGCTATATATATAAAGTTGACTTGACTTGTATCCAACATAAATCTATTTTGCATCAAAATACTGAAAATCATTTATCCATCTCACAGATACTAAATAACATATTTCCCATATGAAGTGAATGATAATTAAGATTTAGTGGTGATAAATGTCTAGCATAAAGAAGACCTTATAGGTTATATGGAACACATAAAATGCGTCAACACATGTTTTAAGAAAACTTTTAGTGATTCCTTCTTTTACCTAAAATAAAGAAACATGCAAAGGGGCGGCAATAAATGCTTGACACATCGAAACACCACCACTGGTTATATAGATTGTGGATTAATTCATATGATTAAATCTGAGGTTCAGTTTAGTACTCTGTGAGGTCTTTGGTGTGATGTTCAAAGAGTTCTCTAGAATGTGCGGATCAAGGAAGGAGGGGAAAGAAGAAGTCTCTGTCTAATGTCTATGTTGATTTTGGGCCGTTGAAAAGCTTTTAGCGACTCTTTGTGTCCCGATAAGACTTCAAATTTATGGATGGGGAGGAGGTGTTTATGCACGGAGGTGTTGCTTTCTTCCTGTAGTTCTGCCAGGTGTTACGTTCGTGGAACAAAGGGAAACCAAGTCACATGACCAATCTTGTACGTATGCTGGGTTTGAGATAATGCAGATGAAAAAGGAGAAAAGATGTTGCCTCGGGCCATTTGACCCCATGGATTAGTTGTATGGTTCGCTAATGGTGGAGAGGGTGGGTCTCCAAATGTCTGGAATCGATGCCTGTTCATGGATAATCACACTCTTGAGCCCGTTATTTTGTTGTGATATGGATGCCATTATCATATCTTATCATATCATTCTACTGCAAAACAAATGTACCTGCGGGTAATCTAACGAACCTAAGCTGAGCCATCCATTGAACTCACAAAACTAAAACTTGATAAATGAACACGTTTTATACTGACACTTAATATTTAATGGTATCAGATGATTCGTTAATTGCATTTGATTATACTTTCACTACACTAGATTATACTTTCAAATTAAACATTTGCAGCGGGTTTGTAAAAGGTGTTTTATTCTAGCCTGAGCTTTTGTTGCATTTACACTTTTCTGACCAGGGGGGTATTCCAGAAAGCAAGATTAACTCACCGTCACATAGACCCTGAACTCTCGGTTGATTAACACAAACCTTGCTTACTCTGGGTACGTCGGTTTCAAACACCTGTTAGAAGATAGTACAGTCAACCTCCTATTGGTAATCCAGAGTTCATACACGAAAATGGCGAGCACATAAAGACATTTTCAATGGATCGCTGATTTTGGGAGTCACCATGGAAACCCAGGGAGAAAAAAGCAACCTATATACATCAGCGAGACTGATTTGGAGGTTTTAATGCTTGCTTTTGAAGTCTATAAGATCAATTCTAACTAAAAAAGCAATACTGCTGCATCAGCAAAAGAAAGACAGTTGGCTAGTCAAAAATTTGTTTATATAATTAAAAAATAGGCTTATTTCCCCTTTGATGGTGATGCAAAATTATTTTGGGCATGTTGTAAAAATAGACAAGCATTTACTTTTTGCCCTCCATAAATTTCTTAATATTACTGTAGTAATTTACATATTTAGCTAGTAATATACTGGCTTCTCGTTTTATCATGTGTAATACTTTACCCCAAGTCAAAAAGAAACATAAAAATTGGCTTTCATAGAATTGTGGGTTTCATCAATGCACCCAATCACATTTGGGAACCCTGAAATTGAAAATGATATAAAATTAGAATAATTTTAGAATGATTGTGGCTGTATACAGTATGGATATATGGATAGATTAAGTAGTGCCAGGGCCCGTATTTATCAAGCCTCTGAGAATCTCTTACAAGAACACTGCTTAGAATTTACTTAAGAGTAAAACAATTCTTGGGTCAAAGCTGTACTTTTTGCACAATACATTATGATATACACATTGGAAATGAAAGTAAACATGTTTTCCACAATATCTTACACATTTCAAACCTGTGTGCTGCCTTTATATAGCCTAGATTTTATGATATAATCAGCCACCATGGATTCCAAAAGAAATCCTTACTGGCAGGAGGAATAAGCGCTGACAAATATGATGCCTGCTCTGTCCAAACAATAATGTTTGATTAACTGCTCGTCGTCAACAAAAACTTGTCTCCTC
Organism: Gobiocypris rarus; assembly: GCA_023029165.1. Classification (NCBI taxonomy): domain Eukaryota; kingdom Metazoa; phylum Chordata; class Actinopteri; order Cypriniformes; family Gobionidae; genus Gobiocypris; species Gobiocypris rarus. Next base: position 5,856,150 of record CM040911.1, read on the forward strand.
GGTGCCATCACAAGCCCTACTGGCAACTCCTAACCACTTGAGAGACCTCTCGAGCTCTCTTAAATAACTGGGAGAGTAAGAGTGATTCTTAGCTTTAAAAAAATTGATAACTTGCTTTTATACTTGAGTTTGAAAGTAGTACATTTCATGAATTCTCAGCATTTAAGACTAAAATGGCACTCTAAGAAGCTTGATAAATACGGGCCCAGATTATAAAATGACAGAAATGCAGTGTCATAACCTGCTTTCTGGAATACACCCCAGCAGGCGTTTTCGAATGCTTCTAAACAGGGAATCATTTTGTGAAGCAATTGGTTCAATTGATTTAAAGCTTATTTCTCCCGTCACTAAATCTAGCGTCATGATTTTATGCCCCAAGTTACATTTAGCACGTAACATGTGAACAGTTCTCAAAACATACACAAACTTAAGAAATCACACTATAATATATAACTGCCTTTAAACTTACAGATTGTGCTTTATCAAGAGCAAAATGAGAAGGATGGATGTGGATACACATCTGCAATTTGCACAATGAGGTCTAAAATCCAAAATGGCTGACGTATCACTAAAAGTGACCACTAGGTGTCAGTACTGACAAAGTAAGCCACTGCTTGTACAAAGATAGATAATATCCACACACAGACCTTTCTGTCAGCACTCTAAACTTTTTTTCCAAGGACATCAATGCAGCATTTCTCATGTATGTCTTTCACTTGGGTCACATTTGGGTTGAGTTGCTTACTTTACTAAGTGAAACGTTGTTGCTGTTGTTGTTGTTTTTTCTGTACTGATGATTAGTGTAAATGTAAAAGTTATTTGTGTTTTTTATTATTATCATTATTCATTTTATAGTTAGTTCAATGCCATTTATGTTTTAGGATTTGTACTTTCAATGCCTCAATGAACCTCCACTAAAACCATAGGTGATCCTTAGCTCCACTGCAGTGTGCCATCAGAATGTAGGTTGAAACCCAGTTGGGGCATCACCTGATGGGCTCATTCACGTGAGCGTTCACGCTAAACACAGAGAATGAAGCTTTCAATGATGTTGCTTTAGCTTTGTATAGAAAAAGAAAGATTTTATTATTATCATTATTCATTTTATAGTTAGTTCAATGCCATTTATGTTTTAGGATTTGTACTTTCAATGCCTCAATGAACCTCCACTAAAACCATAGGTGATCCTTAGCTCCACTGCAGTGTGCCATCAGAATGTAGGTTGAAACCCAGTTGGGGCATCACCTGATGGGCTCATTCACGTGAGCGTTCACGCTAAACACAGAGAATGAAGCTTTCAATGATGTTGCTTTAGCTTTGTATAGAAAAAAGAAAGAAACAAACAAAATCATTTGTGTGCAAATTATTTGTTTAAAAGCAGAGAACCGTTCATCAGAAACAACTAGAGAGAGAGAGAGAGAGAGAGAGAAAGTGTGTGTGTGTGTGTGTGTGTGTGTGTGTGTGTGTGTGTGTGTGTACAAAAAGAGAGTGAAATATGAGGATATTCCCCATGTCCTCACTTTTCAAAATGCTTATAAATCACACAGGATGAGGTTTTTTTCACAGAAAGTAAACTGTGCAGTCTCCTGTGATGGGTAGGTTTAGGGGCATGGGTAGTGTGTGTGTGTGTGGGCAGTGTGTGTGTGTGTGTGTGTGTGTGTGTGTGTGTGTGATGGGTAGGTTTAGGGGCAGAAGTAGTGTGTGTGTGTGTGTGTGTGTGTGTGTGATGGGTAGGTTTAGGGGCAGGGGCAGTGTGTGTGTGTGTGTGTGTGTGATGGGTAGGTTTAGGGGCAGGGTAGTGTGTGTGTGTGTGTGTGTGTGTGTGTGTGATGGGTAGGTTTAGGGGCAGGGGCAGTGTGTGTGTGTGTGCGTGTGTGTGTGTGTGTGTGTGTGTGTGTGTGTGTGTGTGATGGGTAAGTTTAGGGGCAGCAGTGTGTGTGTGTGTGTGTGTGTGATGGGTAGGTTTAGGGGCAGGGACAGTGTAGGGGGATAGAATGTACAGTTTGTACAGTATAAAATGCATTACGCCTATGGAATGTCCCCACATTTCACAAAAACAAAGTGTGTGTGTGACTGTGCACACTGTAAAGTTGCGGCCACTGACCTGATACTCATCGTATGGCAATACGGGACTGCCTATATGCTGGTGAAAATCAGGCCAACTTGGCTATTATTAAACCACTTATTAAAAAACGCAACTTGATCCTACAGAATTAGTCAATTACAGGCCAATCTCAAATCTACCCTAAATACTTGAAAAGGCAGTGTCTTCACAATTATGTTCCTTTTTAGAAAGAAATGGTATATGTGAGGATTTCCAGTCAGGATTTAGACCGTATCATAGTACTGAGACTGCTCTCATCAGAGTTACAAATGATTTACTCTTATCATCTGATCGTGGTTGTATCTCTCTATTAGTGTTACTCGATCTTAGCGCTGCATTCGATACTATCGATCACAATATTCTTTTGAATAGACTCGAAAATTATTTAGGCATTAGTGGACCTGCATTGGCATGGTTTAAATCATACCTATCTGACCGTTATCAATTTGTAGCAGTAAATGAAGAGATGTCACACCGATCACAAGTTCAGTATGGAGTACCACAGGGCTCAGTGCTAGGGCCATTGCTTTTCACCCTGTATATGCTACCACTGGGAGATATTATTAGGAAGCATGGCGTTAGTTTTCATTGTTATGCTGATGATACTCAGCTCTATATTTCTTCACGCCCTGACGAAACTTACCAATTCACAAGATTAACGGAATGTATAGATGATATAAAAAATTGGATGATCAGTAATTTCCTGCAACTCAATTCAGAAAAAAACAGAATTTTTAATTATTGGACAGAAAAGCTCCACAAGTAGTGCCCTAGAATAATGTCTAACCCTCGATGACTGCTCTGTCAAGCCCTCACCAGTGAGGAACCTGGGTGTGCTCTTTGATACCAATCTTTCGTTTGAAAGCCACGTTTCTAGCATCTGTAAAACTGCATTCTACCATCTTAAAAATATATCTAAATTACGGCACATGCTCTCAATGCAAAATGTTAAACAGTTAGTTCATGCGTTCATGAGCTCAAGGCTAGATTATTGTAATGCTTTACTGGGTGGTTGCCCTGCTTGCTTAATAAATAAACTCCAGCTGGTCCAAAACGCAGCAGCTCGAGTTCTTACTAGAACCAGGAAGTATGAACACATTAGCCCGGTTCTGTCAACACTGCACTGGCTCCCTATTAAACATCGCATACATTTTAAAATCTTGCTTATTACTTACAAAGCACTAAATGGTTTAGCTCCCAGTACTTGAGTGAGCTCTTAACACATTATACTCCATCACGTCTACTGCGGTCTCTAAACTCTGACCAGCTGATAATACCTAGAATATCTAAATCAACTGCAGGCGGTCGATCCTTTTCCTATTTAGCACCTAAACTCTGGAACAGTCTTCCTAGCATTGTTCGGGAAGCAGACACACTCTGTCAGTTTAAATCTAGACTAAAAACACATCTCTTTTCTATGGCATACACATAAAACACTTTTTCAATTAAATGATTATTAAGCTGCATTATCTAGGTCAGCCGGAATCAGAACACTTCCCATAACACCTGATGTACTCGTGACATCATCAGAAGGAGAGCATCTACGCTAATGTTAGTGTCTCTGTTTTATCCCGAGGTCTACTGCAGTCAGCCGGATCCAGGCCGTATCCAGATCAGACGGTGGACCTGCACCCAGATGTGACCAACACATGACCCTGAAGTGTCTGCAGAGACCGTGTCATTTAGACTCCCCCTTAAGCTGCCTCATCCACACGGCATCCTCAATAAACCTGTCTCCGGCGGGATGACTCCGATTGTTTGAATAGTCCTAGTTAATAATTCTTTAAATCGATATGTCATCCTCAAAACAACCCGTCTCCAGGGTGTTGCCGCCGATCTTTCGAATATTACACTTGTTGGACTCGGCATCAATTCCTCGAGTCCGCGTGTTCGTTGAATGAGGAGAGCAGGAACAAAATAGTTTAACTCTTTTAATGAATAAGTAAGTCAGATGAAGAAGCATTCAGAGCTCTGGGTCACAACTGTCCCTGATTTACACAATCCTATGCAAGGCTTGTCCAGGCAGTCTGCGACAAACTTGCCTTTCCCTGACCCAATATTTATACACAAAAAATACATAAGTTGTCTTTCTTTGGGAGTCAGATGATTTTCTGGTCAGCTGTGCTTCATTTGCAACATCACCCCTCCAATTCCTGGACCCAAGACTGCTTCTTTGTTAACAGACACAAAGGCACTCTGAAAGCATAGCAAAACACTTTCTCATATGGATCTGTTATACCTACCACAACCTCTGGCTGTTGCACTGGTGACTCTTATGTCCAACAGAAAGTACATACAGTCTTAAAGCAAAATCATTTCATAAGCTAACATTATCTTAAATTTACTATTGTTAATGATTAATTTCTACAAGCGTTGTTAGCAATAATGCACAAAAAATATTTTATTCCCAACACACTTTAGTAATTGTTTAATCAATACGGCATCCTCAATAAAAACCTGTCTCCGGCGTAATGACGCCGATATTTCAAATGATTTATTTTTAATAATTATTTAATCGATACATCATCCTCAATAAACCCGTCTCCGGCGTGTTGCCTCGGATCTTTCAAATATCAGATCGATTATTACCTCTGACCTTTAAAATAATAACTTAAACCTCTGACCTAATAATAATAATAATACGCTGTTTGTTAATTGGCCAGAGGAGAACTGGCACTGAGCCTGGTTTCTCCCAAGGTTTATTTTTCTCCATTAGGTCTCCTGATGGGGTTTGGGTTTCCTTGCCACTGTCGCCTCTGGCTTGGCTTGCTCAGTTGGGGAAAAACAACTTTTCAAATAAATCTATTTTTAAAACTAAATTAACTATATAGACTAAATTACTGATCAAATTACTGATCTAAAGCCCACATTGTCACTGTATGATAATCGAAACATATTCTGTTGCATTATTTTCTTAACACTGAAGCTGCTTTGAAAAATCTGCATTGTTAAAAGCGCTATATAAATAAAGTTGATTTGACTTGACTTCTAGGTTAAACATGTCTCGAGATTGAGGGGTTTTGTCCCATATTTTTTAATGCAAAAAAGTATTACACTATGCATAACTGCACGATACTATTTTGTTCATAATTGTTTATGCAATTTTACGAAATTATATATAATTTATAAATGTTAGTTTAAATGTTATACGGACAGTCAATGTTATTTCATTGCTTTACTTATTTGCTTTATAAACTAATGCTGTACATTGCTCATTGTGCGCTCTTGTGGCCTGAGAAGACAAGCCAAGCATTCATTTTGTAGCATTTTATTTAAGTTAAAGGGGTACTTCAGAGCTGGGAAGATGAATCTGTATTTAAACTGGGTCATTTATGTAGTAGAAATGTGAAATTATTTTTGAATTTGGTGCCTTCTAGACTAAGAAAAGACAGAAAATGTATTTTTGTCTCATGGGGAAGAAAAATACAACAACTCCCAGAATGCACTGCTTCACTGCCCTACGAGGCCACTCTAGGCACGGGAATGCGCTGTCTGTGACCCACACATACACAACGCACATACAGACGCGCGCCGGTTTGCGCCAGAATCAAGTTCTCTTTCAATGAACAATAACATACAGAATTATGCCAAAATATCGATTTTGTTGAGTATCCTAGCAGACTTAAATGAGTTAAATAACATTTTAAATGATCGTAAAGAGTTGTGAGGAAATGAGACGCGTGAGATCCATGTAATTTGCAGCAGCGGCAGATCTTAAAGTGTCAATGACTTTATTTCACACAGAGACATCAGTTGCTGTATTAGTTTGTGATACTGGCCTTCATTCATAAAAAACATGCCATTAAACAAGTATTTAAAATATACTGTCTTTATGTTGTTTCTACATACATTTAGAGATTAACTTTGAAATCATTACATTATAAATTGTATTAAAAAAATTAAGTGTTTTTAATGGTTATTAATCACAGAATTTTTAAAAAATTGGCCAAATTTTTTATTCACCGGCCATATTACCTACTGTTTTTAGACAACACTAAGGTCGTGTGGTAATTGAATTGCCGTCCGAATCCACAATCTGAGTTTTCAAGAAGAGATCACTTCAAAATTCACTGTCTATATCCTTTTTGACAACTGCGGAGCACCGTATCATTGCGCTTCGCTGTAATTTTGATGCATTTTAAAGATCTATAGCCTACACTTTTATCACTGAAATGCTGGAAAGTATTTACAAGAATAATCTTTCATCACCGCTCAAAGAGAAAGAGAAAAACACGTAAACATTTGAAATGAGTCGTTATTACGGCAGTAATTAACGTTATATAGGTTAAATTTGCAGCATTGTATGAACTTATTTCCGCTCATTTCCACATTTTTAAAATTGTCTTCCTATTGTCTTAAATAATTAATAATTTCCTATTATTCAATTAAATATTATTTTATTCTTTTTAAGCATGATATTTTTACATTCGACTGACCAGGTGAGCAGTGTTCCCAGGTGCGCAGGATCACAAAACTCTCTCCTCTACCGTGAATAAATCGTCATCCGAATACACAAGATTTATCACTTAGGTGGCATGAAAATTTATTTTTACGGACGTCCACATGAGAAAAAATTACTGTCTGAATAGGGCTAAAGTCTGCTTGCAATGGATGTGCTGGTTTCAGCCTCATCACCGGCTGCAGTCATGACCTTATCTCATAAATCAAACACCTGCGATTCATCAACTCTTGTTAACGTGTTTAGGTGAGTAAAGGCATAACAAGATATAGTACCTTCAGTGCCCTTAGATGGCCATTTTTCTTTAATCTTTATAGCAGAAACAAACTGCTGCAGAAAAGGTTTTTGCATTTTGCAGTAATTGCATTACTCAACACAAAAGTGTTGGAGTAAAAAGTACATTTACTTGTTTAAAAATTGTCAAATAAAGAGAAAAAGTTGTGTCTTTGATACTCGGTACGACTACAAATAGCCAAAAAGATACTTAAGTACAGTAACTAATTACATTTACTCAAATACTTTACACCGTTGTTACACTCAAAGTACTTGATTGTATTTTCTGTACACTTTAAATAGTGTTCTTGATTATAAATAACTAAGTGTATTCATTTCATTAACAACATACACTCACCTAAAGGATTATTAGGAACACCATACTAATACTGTGATTGACCCCTTTCGCCTTCAGAACTGCCTTAATTCGACGTGGCATTGATTCAACAAGGTGCTGAAAGCATTATTTAGAAATGTTGGCCCATATTGATAGGATAGCATCTTGCAGTTGATGGAGATTTGTGGGATACACATCTAGGGCACGAAGCTCCCATTTCACCACATCCCAAAGATGCTCTATTGGGTTGAGATCTGGTGACTGTGGGGGCCATTTTACCACAGTGAACTCATTGTCATGTTCAAGAAACCAATTTAAAATGATTCGAGCTTTGTGACATGGTGCATTATCCTGCTGGAAGAAGCCATCAGAGGATGGGTACATGGTGGTCATAAAGGGATGGACATGGTCAGAAACAATGCTCAGGTAGGCCGTGGCATTTAAACGATGCCCAATTGGCACTAAGGGGCCTAAAGTGTGCCAAGAAAACATCCCCCACACCATTACACCACCACCTCCAGCCTGCACAGTGGTGTAGTACATATGATATGTAAATAGGGGACTCTGTATAAGGAACAGGTCTGTTTAGCTCAAATTAATGAATTAATTCATTCATAGGGAATTTTGCAAGAGTCTATTTTACAACCGAGCAAATGACTCGTCTAGCATTCATTTGAACGGGCTGTAACTATCAACTCCGCAGTGGATATTAATATCCACAGAATAGTGAAACACTATTTAACAGCCAGGTAACTTAGATCGGCAGTTCAAGACATTAAAATTCATAAGCACATAACACAAGAACACTTATCTTTAATTTACAAACAAAGCTCTTTTGATTACTGTAACACATAAACCTAGTATCTAACAAAAACAAACATACACACATTCACACGCGTTGCAGAAAGGAGGGAAGTGAGGGAAGAGTGAGTTTTAAGAGAGAGAAGGATGAAGTACCAAGTTTCTAGCAGTATCTGCATTTATAACACATGACCTGAATGAACCTCCGATCTTGACTTAACCCTTCTAACGTTGCTTAGGCGGCGTTATTCAATTTGATATCAATGCACCAGTTCAGTTTAAAATCTGGAGGTTACTTGTATTTGTCGCGCGTGTCGTCATTGAATGGGGATTCCCTTTCGGTCCTGGCTGGAGAGGGGTTTCCCGGTTCTTTGTGATTCGCGAAAGGTCTTGGCGTGTCTTTGATGGGCGTCTTGGGAAGCCAGTCACGTGGCGTGTTGGTTGCCGGATGGATGAGAAGGTCTCATGGCTGTTTGAAGTTGAAGCGCGCTCGCTGGAGATTCGTTGAGAGAAGCTTTGCGGCGAAACTTAACTTAGAACACGAGAAACGTGAAAAGAAAACAAACTTAAGTAAAAGAAAGGAAAGTGAGAGTTCTAGATGGCTTGAATGAATTTAACCCATTTTCTCTGGTCTGCCACCTTTGGAGTTCTCCAACTCCTTCTTCAACAGAACGACTGGAACTCGAACAAACTAGCCTGAAACAGGCAGCTGCCGGACTTTCAGGTGTGGCGGAATGCCGGTGGAATAAGCGTCTCTTTTAGCCGTCTCTTTTCTTTTAAGCATACTTTCTCATAGCGGAATGCAAGCTCGTGACGAGATGGGCTGACTCCCAATCTTGAGGAATGCTGTATGTGAGGAACCAATCACATACGGAGACCAAGGTGTGAACCTTCCTGTGTCTGTTTTGTTATAATGCATTTTGTTATAATTTGCAAACGAGATTCGGTACAGAAATACAAGAATTCCACAGTTACTAGCATTCAGAGTTTGATTTACATACAGTAAACACCCTAGTTATTTTAATACATCGTATAAAGACATTAAGTCAACAAAATATATATTTTTAATACGTTGAAAAGGCAGTTGTCCAATCGATCCATATATGTGTCCATATATGTGTGTGTCACAAGACAGTCTGCATGTCTTGGGACTGTGTGCATGATACAGAGGTCACCACGGGTCGTGTGGGTGCGGGTGTAAAGTGCCTTGGGGCGCTCTTAGGCTGTTAATTTGGTTGTATAGTCATAACCACAAGGGTTACTTTGCTTACGTATGATCTGATAAGAGCATCACAGGATGCGTGAGGGGTTCAGGCTTTGGACATTCGACAGATGGCTGAGTCGCCATCAGTTCGACAATCACTGGTTTAGTGATTTGATGCAGTTTATGCGTAACATGGTTTCTGTGAGCTTCCTTTGTTTTCCCCTTAGTGCTGGGGCCTTGAGGAATTCATAGTGGTCACAGAGCAGGATATTAGAGATTAGTTGGTTGATGATGAAGGGAAGAAACTGCCTGTGGACAAATGAGAAGTCCCGTCCTTCCTGGGCTTGGTACCACAGGTGTAGCAAATCTTTGTCCGATGTTATGGGCAGAGAGGAGCCCAGGCCATAAATGGCCCTGGAATGTTGAGTTAGTTTTATGTGGACTTATGTTTGAATGAATCATCTGTAAGACTCATTTGTGTCTGCGCGGCCACAATTGCTACAGTGGTAACAAGGCATGATGGATCCATGTTCTCATTCTGTTTACACCAAATTCTGGCTTGCTGCATACCTCGGTTGTAATGAGTGGTTATTTCAGTCAAAGTTGCTCTTCTATCAGCTTGAATCAGTCGGCCCATTCTCCTCTGACCTCTAGCATCAACAAGGCATTTTCGCCCTCAGGACTGCAGCATACTAGCCTGGCGTGGCCATATTCAATTCTAGTCAGAATATGAGTCTGGTACCGCTCCATTGAGCTTTGATTATGGGGCGTGTTTCAGAGCCAGGAAAGACCTCAATTGGATAGACCCACAACCAATCAGAGCAACGGAGCGACGCGTAACGTTAGTTGTCAAATGTCAGCAGAACTCAACTGCACTGTGTTGCCAAGTTCGTGTTTTTCTCCATGTCCGCGGGTTGAAGCGACCCCAATTATGTGATTATATAAACCCAGGAATGCGAATTTTAGCAGGCAACCTTGCCAAAATAACATATTTTGCCAACCAAACGCCATTTTTTTCCGGAGATCCCCCCCAGAAAGTTATTGGTTTGGGCTATAGTTTTGAGTAGCAATTGTGCGCGATATTGCAAAAAAACGTGGCAACCCTGCCTGCACGCGCACTGGATTAAGTAACGTTACAAGAGTACAAGAGTTACAAGTGTTGTAAAAAAAGAATTTAAGGATACACAGAGTACTTACCAACACGATCATCGTTTCTGAGAGAAATATTGAAGGTGAATGCATATACGAACAAGTTTTCCGTTTAGGATAAAAGCAAATTCAACCCAATGCGCCTTTGATGACGTGGATGATTACGTTACTGTTGATCATCTGTCCATCATCGTCTAAAGCCCGCCCTGACAATGTCATTGGTCCGAACAGTTTCTGTTCGGGCATAATTACTCCTCTATGGAGCGAGGCCAGACCGAATTGCCAGAGCAAAAAATTTTGTGGGCGGGGCTAAATTCAGCTGGCATCCAGGCTAGCAGCATACTGGATGTTTTTCCCTTTTCACACCATTATTTGTAAACCTTAGAAATGGTTGTGCGTGAAAATTCCAGTAACTGAGCAGATTGTGAAATACTCAGACCGGCCCGTTTGGCACCAACAACCATGCCACGCTCTAAAATGCTTAAATCACCTTTCTTTCCCATTCTGACATTCGGTTTGGAGTTCAGGAGATTGTTGAATGATTCACAAATTGTTGAATGTGTGCATTTAAAGAAAGGATGCCATTGATGTTTTTTGAAAAGTTGTTTATTTTTTTCTTCTCCCCTTTTTCAGCCGTACAACAGCAGCACACAAGTAAACCCAAATAAATCAAACAATATGTATGCCAGGAAAGGGACACTTGAGGCAACAGCAACACTCAAATAAGTAGAAAATAACCCCAAAAAAGAAATCAACAAAACAATACATGCCCTTTGCACACACACCGGTGCATATACACAGCACGTCCCGTCCCCTTGCTCTCAAACACTCCTGACAAAAAGGTAAAAGGTTGATGGTTTGTTGAAATTCTTCTCACTAATTGTGTTAAGTACTGTGACTTGAAAGCTTCAGTTGATATGATCCAGCTCTCATTTTCTGTCATCAAAGCCCTACAGTGAACCATGTCTGCTATTTTCTGCAGAGAATGTCCTTATTTTAGAGCAAGGCCTGGTGCTGTGTAAGAGTTGTTTTCCTCATTAAAACCATACACTTTTTTTCACAGCTTTGACAACAGCATCTTTGATTGTGTATATCGAATCACCATGCCAAACCAGCAACACACTTGCAAGTTCCCTTAACTACTGACGACTATACTTATTATATATTTTGTAGTGTCAGCTCCATGCTTGGTGTACAGAGCTCGTGCCAGCTGCAAAATGCCAAAGTCATTACAAACAACTGTTGTTATATCATAATGTCTGATTTAATAAAGCGTCCAAACCCCTTGAGAGATACTTTCAGAGAATACAGACTGAGCAGTTGTGGCCAAGCCTTTGGGCTTTGTAGACACACCAGAAGCCTGTTCTGGCACCACAAGTCTTTGCGGGAAAACATTCCTTTGCCATAGACAAAGTGAATAAATTTAAACTGCTTAGAAATTATTTTTAATTGAAGTAAACTTTTTGAGAACATCTAAATTGTGCTGAAAGTTACCTCCAGAAGTCATCGTCTTTTTACTGAACGCTTTGGATAACTGAGAGCCTCCATCACTTCTGCTTCTGTCTTGTGTGTCTCTAGATGTCTGACAAGTTTAGACTGAGGTTATAGACAAAGGTAACCGTAGTTTATTCCATTAACACCTGCTTTGTCTTCTGTTGCTTCATCTGTGGTTTTGTTCTAGAATGAAATGCTTCCATATTCCCTGAGAGGGGACCCTGGGACAGACTAGAGACATCCACAAAACTTGTATCCGAATCTGATTCAGAGTTGTGGTCTGGTACATAATCCTTATCTCCATGGATGTCCTCATCTGATTCATTATCAGCTGAAATGTTTTTCCTAAAAATATAAAACAAATTTTTGTAAATCAAGCTTTACCTGTTCATCTATTGTACTTAATCGTCTGCTAAATTGACTAGCAAGGTATGGTTTGATATTCTTTAGTATCATTTTGACTAACTCTGTCAACGAAGGCTTTCTCCTTGAATTTTGGTGTGGACATGCTCAGCTACCTTTTCTTCATAATCCTCTGAGAGAAATGATGAGAGGAAGGCTAGCTGTCTCAGGCCTTGTCCACACGGACACAGGTATTTTCATAACATAGCAGCGGTTTGGCTGTTCGTCCACATGCAAACTCAGTATCCAGTCACTGAAACCAAACTTTTTGAAAACTCCTGCCAGGGTAAAGATTTTTAGAAACTCTGGTTGCAGTGTTGGCGTGTAACCGATGAAACCTGAGATTATGGATTGTGACGTCAAATGTGCGCTGGTATCTCTTTTGTTTGATGTCAGATTGTGCACAGCTATCTCCTTGTTTACATGAGGCGAGTCGTAGCAATGCAATGGCGTCGTAGCCAAAATATTGCTGCTAATAACTGTGCTAACTGGGCTTATTACATGTATACAGACACATGCAACGTTCTCCCATTCTATTGCGGAACAGATGAATCCGAATGCAATGTCGCAGGACAAAATGCGGAAAGTACAGATTTTTTCAAAACTACGGAAAAAAATGAGTTTTTAATGCTGCGTGATGGAGGGGGCAAATAAATGATCTGGAAGTAGGAAATGCATATTTAAGGAGGAAAAGAAAAACAGGGAGAAGCAGATTACATGAGACAACCACCTAGACGGAATGTATCGCTGCTGTGTTTGGGCCAGGCTGGATCGCTAAAGCGGACGTGAGTTGCTGGGGAGATCGCTTTAGTGTGAGCTTGTGGCACTTTGGATGCTGGCTGCAGAGTGAAGTAGTCTTCTCGGCTGACAAGTGCACATGAGCTGTCCAGGTGAACTCCTGTTTTACTACAGCCCTTAGTTAAACGACTCCATCCGATAAAAAAATAAAAGCTTAGCGCTCCTCTCTTATATGTACCCTCACACACACCGTTGGCTTCACGCAAAGCAAACTTCACAAGTTCACACTTACGAATAAGTCAGATGGTAATAATAATAAATGGTATGCGTATTTGGCATGCTGTCCAAGGAGAGGGCTCCGAGCTCAGTATTTGGCCCGAACCCAGAGTACTCCCCCTGTATCTCTGGTTAGGAAGTAACCAGATGAGTGTGAGGAAGACGGGGTGGTGGAGGGATGCTGAAAACCTGTCAAGGGACATTGGTGAGTTGACTGGGTATTTATGTGACGATCCAGTTGAGCTGATTGGTAGACATGTTGATTACTGATTGCTGACAGCTGGTTGGAATGATATCATGAAAGTGCTTCTCCGAACTTAGTTTTTAATGAAACATCATATAATGAAACATTCACGCACAAATCATGAGACATTTTCTGATCCTGATGTTTTGTTGGATCTTTTTAACATATAATATTGGTGTGATGTAAGAACTGTTGAATGGTTTCATGTGTTGTTCTTACTTGTTATTTCTCTCGCTCGTGTTGAGAAATTAAGTGTTGAATCTGCTGAGTTTTTCAAACGAAATACTTCTACCTCATTAGCACCAAACTTTTTTTTGTTTTATCCTTTGTGTTAAATAACAAATTGGTGAAAAGACTATTTTTGAACTTGAGCCAATGTAGTGATGTATATATTTTTCCCTCCTGTTGACTGGTGAGAATATAAGTGTGAAACGGTCTCTAAATCACAACTCAAAATCTACTTGTTCACCCAATACTATCAGTCGTAATGTACTCCTTATCCTATGCTACCAGCTGTTTCTTCTCAAAATGTTTTTATGTTCTGTGTTCCACTTGATTTAGATTTTTACTTAATAATTATGTGCTGTATCTCTGCTTTCAGTTCATAATTGTATTATGATTTGCAACTGCATCTTATATCTATTCCCGGACTGGGCAAATGTTTACTGCCCATCTAATGATTATTAACTATTTGGAATGACTGTTATGATTATGTGAATTGACTGTATATTCTGTTACTGCTTGTAAAGCATCCTTGAACCTGCGAAAAGCACTTTATAAATTAAGCATATTATTATTATTATTATTATTATTATTATTATACTGCTAGTCTCATACAGCCAACAAACTAACACACAGAATAACATTACAACTTTCAACACACTCAAATACAGTTTACATAGTGTAGACCAAATGAAGCAGCATTGCGTTTCCACACAATTTTAATTTGTCAAATAAACTGACCTGTATGATTAATTCAGCACTTCAGTTCGGTAGAATGAAAGGTCCTCATTTCTTTATATCCTCCGGGACTCGCACGTGTGGCTTCATACCACAGTCATGTTAACAACATGAATACATTCACTCATCTATAAACATTATTTCCCCGTAAACCTTATTAGATCCTTTGGTATGACGACAAGTTCACTGCGTCATCAATCTATGCCTTTGTTATTGTTTTAAAGAGGTTAGCGACACCTAGCGGCCAAAAAATACATAGTGTAGATTTAAGGAATAACTCTCAACTTCATCATCAGTCCACACATGACTCTCCCGTCCTCGGCGTGCCACGTTGTTAGCCTACCAGAATAACATTTTTTTTCAGGCTTCTGATTGGCCAACATGGGTTAACGGTTAGGGTTATACCGCCACCCGTTGGTTAGGCATGCTCTTGACAGCGCTTCATAGCATGTTTTTGAGTTTTCATGTAGACAGATTATTTTTGTTGTAATTGCAAGTTCCTGGATGAGTACTTTCAAAGCTTTGTCCTGCGGTTTGAGACAGTTAAACACAAAAGTGTTCAATGTCCAATCTGTTATAATGCAAGAGTTCCCAAGAGCAAATATTCAAAAGATCATCACAGAGTCAAACAACAATAAGGAAAAACAAATCAGTTCAAAGTGATAAGATAATGTATTCCAGTGTTCAGCTTACAAGTTTAAAGTTTCATATCAAAGAAAATACAGAAATGATCAGACAATGCTACATCTTTAACAACAATTGATGAAATGTTTAGACCCTTGCTGATAAGTAAGTCTAGAGTGTGTCCACGATTGTGTGTGGGACCATGTACATGCTGTGTCAAATCAAAAGTGTTAAGAACTAGAGGTGGGCAGATCGAAACTAATATCGATAATATCGATACCAACGTTGGTATCGGTATTGATCGATACTCAAGAGTGCTTCTCGTGCTCGACACTGCTCTCCTCCCCTTCTCCTGTTTTGTACCGTCACGTGACTCACCACTAGCGCTACCACCAGCAGTCAGGCGCGCGCACCGCTCAGCCGCGCAGTTCTAACAGCAGTCAGTCAGAGGCGGAGAATGGCAGCAGAGAGAAAGAGGAGCGTTGTATGGCTGTATTTTCAGGCCGAAAATGAGACAACAGTGACTTGTACCATTTGTAGAAAGTCTTTAAAATACAGTGGCAATACAACTAATTTGTACAAACATATGAAAAATCACTGACCAGAAAATGCAGAGCTGCAGAAACGGAGAGAGGAGGAGAAAAATCCCCCTACCAAAAGTTGTTTCTGAACAAAAGCTTTTGTAGTACTGATTAATAACCCAAAATGCAAATCACAAAAACAAATTAAAAGTCATGAAAATTCATTTAGATTTAGGTTGAAGACGCATCCACCTTAATTATTAAAAAGTATCGGTATCGGCGATACTGGCCCTGTATTTACTTGGTATCGGATCGATACCAAATCTAGTGATATCACACACCTCTATTAAGAACAGTCATGAGCTCTTTTGTAGTACTGGATTCAGCATTGTCTATGTGAATGTTAAAATCCCCAGCAATGGCAAAACAATCAATCTGAGAGATTATTGATAACAGCTCTGTAAAGTCCTCAGTAAAGGATGGAGAGTATTTTGGAGGCCTGTAAACAATGATAAGCAGGATGCATGGAGCACCTTTTAACACAATACCCAGATATTCAAAAGACAGATAGTCACCAAACTGACACTTGCTTACATTGATAGACATCTTTAAAAAGAGCAGCAATACCCCCACCTCTTCTAAACGCTCTGCACATACTCATAAAAGTAAAGTTAGGAGGGGCTGTTTCATTGAGGACTGTTGCACTGCAGTTTTCTTCAAGCCAAGTTTCATTTAGAAGCAAAAATCTAGGTTGTTTGTGGTTATTAAGTCATTGACTAGAAATGATTTGTTCTTAAGTGAGCGATATTTAAAAGTGCTAACTTAACAGTATTAATTTTTTCCCCACAGTAATCTTAGTTTGACATGTAATAGGCAGCAGATTAGATGGGTTTGCTATACGGTCTGAGAAGATCTTACAGTGTCTATCACGTAACAGAACAGAAATAGAGAAAGAGACAGGCACACTGGGTTCCCGCTCGTTCTGTAAACATTTGATAAAGTTACTGTTATCATGGCGGGACCCAACACACATCACTGAGAGCTGGTATCAGTTGTTTTTGGTTCACCTACAGATGGAGGAGGGTGTTGGCCCTGGCGTTGTGACCGAAGAAATCTCACAGGAGGAGGCTGAGAGCGAGCTGGGCCCACAGGCTTTGATGATAGTGGGGCTCAACGCTCTTTGGTTGATATCTGGGGCTCAGAAATCGAGTGTGATAGTCTGGTTCCAGCATAGACCATTTGCTCCATTCTCTCTGAGAAGCTCAGACAAAACCAGCATTAGAAGTTCTGAAACATTGGTCAATAGCCAAGTGTTAATTAATACCCAAATGTATTGACAGTAAAGAGTAGAAAAATCCAATCAAAGTCAGGTGTCAGTCAGTTTTTTGTATATAACTCCAAAATGAAATTAGATATATTTTGACCAAAATCGACAAACATATGTATGGGCTCACTCCGAGGACACACACAAAATGGTGGGATTGTGCCTCTTGGTGGCGCTATAATAAAACAAAACATGAAATTCCCACTGACTTCAATACAGTATTATGATACTAAATGTAATTCCTTTGTTTTAATAACTCTTTGGCATATCATTACAAAACTCTGTGTGTCTGTTTGGAACAATGCAGTGAAGGTACTCAAAACGTTTCGAAGCAGCACCACCTTGTGTTCAACAGTTATTACAAAATTTTTAAAAATCTAATTACTTATGATTATTTTAGAATATTGTAACAAAACTGGTCATAATACACTCCTTGGGTTCTGCCGTCCAACATAGATACCAATCTTAATTGTTAAAAACTTACTTTTTCAAACTCTTCCTAGACGTTTGTCCGATTTTCACCTGAATCAAATCGTATCATCTTTAGACTGTGCCGACAAATAGTTATGGATTTCACGTCGATAAATGAAGTTGAAGAATGATGCAAAAATGGCTCTTGAGCATGTATCTCTTCAATGCTTTGACATATTGACACCAAACTTTGCATTTGTCATTGTTCCCTTATTCTAACCGCACCAAATCAATTTTGTAACAGTGCCACCTATTGGACGAAAGTGATAAACCATTGAATCTATTCTATTGACTGTATTTAAACTTTTACAGCTATTTTGCCTAAAATCAACTTAATATGTCTTTAATGGCTCATTGTTATAGTTGGTTTTACACATCCAGCCATGCTGGCATGTCTTATCTTCTTCTTTGCGCTTGGCCCCGGTATTGCTGCTTGCAGCTATATTTTTAATTGCCATTATAACATGCACCAATGCTACATTTTCTATATACTGTAATCATTACGTTCACAATTAGTAATAATTATTTGACTGAGCTCATTGTTTCTGCCTTAATACACTGTTAGCTAACTGTGTGATTTGTATATGCACGTTTCTGAAATACATAACTTGGACACAGTTACCTCTGATTACAGATTACTCTAAATTGTAGACACATGCATGCATTTTCTATAAAGCTGCTTTGAAAAAATATGCATTGTAAAAAGCGCTATACAAATAAATGTTAATTACATTTTTCTGTACTGCCACAAGACAATGACTTTTGTACACACTGCAAACTATACTATACATTCCACATGCTGTGCTTAATGATCCTGTTTCAGTTCTGTTTAAAGTTCCAATTTTGGGATTACTGATGGGTCAATAGCACAATTCTGCTGAATGCTTGCAATGATGCTTCTGAAGAAATAAAATGGAATGATTCTACTAACAAACAGATTTATTCAGTTGGCTGGACCATTGAAGAGGCTTTCCAATTTAATCAGCAAATAACCTTTTCTCACAGAACTTTTCTCACTGCAGCATTTTATATTGATTCACCCTCCTCATCCAGTGAAGAAAAAATGTTTTGTACTCCTCTGTGTCATTTACATAAATCGACAGCTCTGCCAGGATCCAATGTTCTTTTCAACACTTTTTAAAAGAACAGCAGGTTTAAATTCAGCCACTGAATGAGATGCATGCTTTATACTTTTATGAATAGCAAATGTTCCATATTTGTCTCAAAATCACAACCACAGAAAACACATTGGACAGTTTCTTTATACTTCAGATGATGTCTAATGTGTGAAAAAAACACAACATTTCTTGTCTGGTTATTTTGTCAAATGCGAATTAAAGGGCACTCAAAGGGACAAACAACAACAACAAAACAGACATGGCTGTAAATGTTAAAGTAATTGTCAAAGTTAACAGTAAATGTTTGGTTGATAGTTTGTCTCCCTCTACAGGCTGTTCTGAGGACAATGCATTATAGTGCTGTCAATATCAAGTGATTGATCAGATGACTAGCAGACCAGGCGGACAGCCAAGGGAGGGACGGGAAAAGCAGGGCGTCGGGGAGGCGCGGAAGAGTGCTGAACACGATCCACCGGAACTGGGACCACCGGAACACGATCCACCGGAACTGGGACCACTGGAACACGGTCCACCGGAACTGGGACCACCGGAACACGATCCCCCGGAACTGGAACCACCGGAATACGATCCACCGGAACTGGAACCACCGGAACTCGATCCCCTGGCTCGGGGACCACCGGAACGGAGTCAGAATTCACCAGAACAGGGATCCTTGGAACCGTCACGGAGGGAGCCTTCCTTCTCCTCCTCCGTTTCGTGACCACTGGAACATGGTCCACCGGAACAGAGTCCATCGGAACAGGGACCACCGGAGCAGGGACTACTGAAACAGTCCTCCTCTCTCTGGCCTCTCGTTCCTGCAGGCGAGCGAGGCCCTCTACCATCAACCCAAAGGATGCATTCTCGTAAGCACTCCTAAGCAGCCAGTCCATGGGTCCGTCAAACGCATAAAAGAATAAGTCCTTAAGAGGTCCTTCATTTAACCTCAGTCCCTCCGCCGCTCTCAGGAATTCCTCTGCAAAATTCCTTAAATCCACCCCTTGTTGGCGGAGGGACGCTAGATGCTGGAACTGTACAATGCGCTCATACTGGGGGCACGAGACAATGGGTGCTGGTGGGAGTCTTTGACATGGCCGGATCGTTCTGTTACGTAACACTAAAAGAAAACTAAGGTGAAGACTCATGTGCGCATAGATGTAAATTTATTACAAAAATAAACATAAATACAAAACAAAACACCCACGAGGGGGAAAACACATAATCAAAATAACACAAACTCAAAACATACCAATGCAGGAAATGACGGGAAACCGGGAGACGTAGACATGACAACGATCCGACAAAGACTGACAAACACAAGAAGTCTATAAAGGGGAGAAATCAAGCAGGGAATCAGGGAACACAGGTGGGGCAAATTAACCAATAATCAGATAACGACGGGGAGGGATCAGACAATGACAGGAGCACATGCTCAACAAGACAAAAACCCACATGTGCAACACGAGACAGGACAGGCATGTGACACTGTCATCTAGGTGAGACATCCAGTATATTCAGTACATTAACCATTCAGAGAAATTCACTAGTGACTCATCTTCAGATGTATGACAGGGAAATGTGAGGTCAAGTCAAAGATGTCAGGCTAATTGAGGATGTTTTAGAGCTGTTTTTAGAATATCTTTCAAATAGTTTAATCTGGACAGCTGAATTCATGCTACTGCTGAGCATCTAGGAAAAGTTTGGAGATGTGACAAACCATTTTTCTTTGTCAGGAACTCACAAAAGCAGGGTCCAAAAGCTGTGTAAGCGAACTTGGTGTCCTGCAGTTTAAGAAAGACTGCCAGAATGCCCTTTTAAAGGGGTGATGAATTGAGAAATCAACTTTCCCCTGAGCTTTTGATAAATGAAAGGTCAGGGTAATATAATAATATTCTGTAAGTTTCAGAGCTGAAAACTTTCTTGTTAGTCAAAGAAAAGCTTTTATAGACACCAGGCCCAGAAAAACGATAGAGTGCTTCATACTGACGTCATCGCGAGACGAAACACCACCACTGACTCATCGGCTCATGCTAGCCAGCAGCAATAAATATTATGTGTGATACTTCATTTATTTTTTAATGAAGTTCCTGCTCACATGGGGAAGACATGTACGTGTGTTTGCTTCATTTCACTGTGGAATTGTTTGTAACAACATTTCCTCCAACCAATACGCCTATATAGGTAGTTTGTCACTTCCTTGAAATACGACCCATAGGAGCGTTCACTAAAGTCGCGCTCCTATCGACAATATTTTAATTAATGAAATATGACACAATATAGTGTTTCCTAAAGTTGGTCTCCTATTGACAACAGGACTCTTTCATTTTTAAGCATTTTTCCCTTTTATCTGCATAATATTTCAGGTTTAGCATAGCTCAATTGGTAAAGCATTGCACTATAATACAACAACATGTGATCGTGAGTTCGAGCCCAGGGAACAGGTGCTCATAAAGTGTGTATGCACTATAAATCGCTGGGTAGGTTTAGGGATGGGGTGGGTGTAGTTATAAAAATAATAAAAATATTTTTGCTAAATGAAAATAGCAACCCCATATTATGGTGGCTCCCAGCATGCATTGCGGCGAAGCATGTCACCGTTATTGAGAATCATATGCAGACTCTTGATGTGTCTGTGTGGCTAAAGGCCCATTTTTAACAATGGGTTTAAATAACAAATCAGAATATTTGATATATTTGATCTCTGACAAAATTTGATTACTGGGGAAAACCTACTAATAACAAAAAACTACTTTACTTCTTTTACTGTTCCAAACGTTTTTATTTTATTTATTGACATTGAAAGATAGATGACTTGATCAACATTGCTTATGGTCTCTTTTGCAACAAACTGCATGTTTGCCAAGAGTCAAACTGCCTAACTAAAGGAAACACTGATCACCATAATGGTGACCAAACATTTCAAATAAAACATCAACCTCATTCTCAAAAAGAACTGTAGATAAATTACAAATAAAGTCAGTCTGGTTTGTAATAAGTTTTTTCTTTTCTTCAGTGATTCTGCTCATTATCATCAGATGTCTTCAATAATCAAATAATCATTACTCAATTAATCACTTAGTATCTAATTAACTCTAACACTGCTTCAGTGTTACTTTAACACCCTGCTGGTGGTTCCCATATGAACACCAACCGGTGTTAATTCAACACCAGGGAATTTACTGTGTGTGTTCCTGAGGAACAAATGGCACCAGGATGCACTATGGGAAGAAGGCAAGCTGGAAGAGACAGCTGCTTTGGGCAATGTTCTGCTAGAAAACCTTGGGTCCTGCCATCCGTTACTTTGACATGTACCAAGCATTGTTGCAGACCATGTATACCCTTTTTATGGAAGCGGTATTCCCTGGAGGCTGTGGCCTCTTTCAGCAGGATAATGAACCCTGCCACAAACCAAAAATGGTTCAGGAATAATTTGAGGAGAATAACAAAACTAAGGTGTTGACTTGGCCTCCAAATTCCCCAGATCTCAATTCAATCGAGCATCTGTGGGATGTGCTGAACAAACAAGTCTGGTCCATGGAGGCCCCACCTTGCAACCTACAGGACTTAAAGGATCTGCTGCTTACATCTTGGTGCCAGATACCACAGCACACCTTCAGGGGTCCAGTGAAGTCCATGCCTCGACGGGTCAGGGCTGTTTTGGCAGCAAAAGGGGGGCAAGACAATATTAGGAAGGTGGTCATAATCTTTATTTATGACAGGACCCTTATCATCAATGATGAATGATAATTAGCATGTAGTTTGGATTGGCAGTATGGTTCTGTTCTGGGTAAGAACTCCCTGCGCATCCATGCAGCCTAGCATGGAAGAAAGCAGGGAGAGCAGTGATAAACCACCAAAACAAAACCAATGCTGATACCCCCAAACACAAACAAATGGGAAATCTTAATGCCTTTTTTTTCTTTTCCCTAAAAAAAAACCTGTTACCTGAATGAGCTAAGGCAACAAGCATCCTGCCAAACCTGAAGCTTAGCGACGCATGTTGCCAACAATATCGGAACAAGCATGTTGCCCTAACCCAGATGACCTAAACAAGTATATTGCCACTACCCGCATAAGTCATAGCAACAAGCATGTTGCCAATTCCCACATAAGCCATAGCAACAAGCATGTTGCCAATACCCACATAAGCCAAAGCAACAAGCATGTTGCCAATACCTGAAGCTTAAGCAACAACAGCATTTTTCCTTGAATGATATGCCATCTGGAATAAAAAAAGTGAAGATTTAGTTATCAAAATGAATCAGGCCCTGCTTGCTTATGGTTTATATCAGCAGTCCAAGTTACTGTTCTTGAGTGATTAATGCTACCACCACCTGCTGGTGCGGACCGTTATTCCTTTCATGCAGGTGCAGATGTACATGTTTGTTGGTTGTAATTTTGTGGTAAACCTTCATATTTGCAAACTGTCTTTAATAATCTTTACTCAAAATGTAAAGATGTCTTCCCTTTTGGAATGGTGTTCCTTATCTGACACGTCAGATGACCACTGGGAAAAAAACATCCTTAACTGCACCTCTGCAACCACAACTGCTGTGATCTAGAGATGAGAGATGGAGATTTCCTCTTCTTCATTTGGAAATACATCATAATACTGAAGTAACGTTGTCGACAACTGCCAGTTCATACAGACTTAGGAAACATCATGTTAACAATAAAAGCTGTATAATTTAATGCAATAGCATGATGCTGATACCTAGATATAGGTATGAATATGTAAGAATGCATAATTCAGAATAACTAGAATGAAGTATATGTATATATTTGTTGACACGTACACCTACATTTCCCCAAATGTTTCCAACATGTTGAAGTCAAGGGAAATCCACCATTCCAACCTGTGAACCAGTCCACTCCTCGTCGCTTTTCAATGAAACATACCTACTGTGTATTCAAGCAAAAGCATTTCCCAATAGCAACTACAGCTTTAAGAACAAGCGTGCTTTTGTTTTTGCCCCATTTTCATGAGCTGAAATAAAGATCTAAGAATTTTCTATGTACACCTATTTCTCTCAAATATTGTTCACAAACCTGTCTAAATCTGTGTTAGTGAGCACATTTCCTTTGCCGAGATAATCTATCCACTTCACAGATGTGGCACATCAAGATGCTGATTAGACAGCATGATTATTTCACAGAATAATGCCTTAGGCTGGCCACAATAAAAGGGAGCATGCATTTGGCATGCTGACTGCAGGAATGTCTACCAGAGCTGTTGCCCGTGAATTGAATCTTAATTTCTCTGTCATAAACTGTCTCTAAAGGCGTTTCAGAGAATTTGGCAGTACATCCAACCTGCCTCACAACCGTAGACCACATGTAACCGGGACCTCCACATCCAGCATCAACCTTCAAGATCATCTGACACTTTAGAGACGTGTTCTCTTCACGGATGAATCCCGATTTTTATAACTGTACAGGGCAGCCAGCGTGTATGGCATTGTGTGGGTGAGTGGTCTGCTGATGTCAGCGGTGTGGATCGAGTGGCCCATGGTGGCGGTGGGGTTATGGTATGGGCAGGTGTATGTTATGGACAATGAACACAGGTTCATTTCATTGATGGCATTTTGAATGCATTTTGAGTCCCATTGTTGTGCCATTCATCCACAATCATCACCTCATGTTGGATCTGTACACAATTCCTGGAAGCTGAAAACATCCCAGTTCTTGCATGGCCAGCATACTCAGCAGACATGTCACCCATTGAGCATGTTTGGGATGCTCTGGATAGGTGTATACGACAGTGTGTGCCAGTTCCTGCCAATATCCAGCACCTTCACACAGCCATTGAAGAGGAGTGGATCAACATTCCACAGGCCACAATCAACAACCTGATCATCTCTATGCGACAAGATGTGTTGCACTGCATGAGGCAAATGGTGGTCACACCAGATACTGACTGGTTTTCGGACCCCCCTAGAATACCCCCAATACAGTAACAAAACTGCACATTTTTAGAGTGGCCTTTTATTGAGGCCAGCCTAAGGCACATTTGTGCAATAATCATGCTGTCTAATCAGCATCTTAATATGCCACACCTGTGAAGTGGATGGATTATCTCCACAAAGGAGTAGTGCTCACTAACACAGATTTAGACAAATTTATGAACAATATTTGAGAGGAACAGGCATTTTGTGTTCATCGAGTTCAGCTCATGAAAAATAGGGGCAAAAACAAGTGTTGCATTTGAGGAGCTCTTTTCCAAAACGCTATAAATCCATTTTAATAGTTTTCATGAAAAGATAATTTTTACCTACACCCATACATTTTTAATATTCGATTTATCCTGTTAAAATGGTCTATTGGCTCAGTCTGAACATGTTAAACAATGATTGTTAAATGAAACAACAATATTGTTGATTATAAATTCAAAGTCATTATTTTTTTGTTTCAAAACGCTACAAATCCATCCTTTTTTATATGTAGTTGATTTATGTCTGTAAAAGCAACAACAAAAACAACAACGCAACTCATGTCACATTAAGCATATAACATCAGGGGTCAAAACGATTGCGATTACAACCGTAATCGAGGGGTTGGGTGTCATATATTGCCGGTAAGAATCGCGTTCCGTGGGGAGGTGTCGAGATTGCGAATCGTGTTCGTGGACAGGGCTGTCGAGATTGCGAATCGTGTTCGGTGGACAGGGGTGTCGAGATTGCGAATCGTGTTCCGTGGACAGGTGTGTCATAGATTGCCGGTAAGAATTGCGTTCCAGACGGGATTTTGTTCCGCCGGGAAAGCGCTTATGGAACACCGCAGCGCGATCGAAAAGGGCACTTTCACTTTCAAAGGGGCAGTGGATTGAGACGGGACGAGAGGATATATCGCGTTTAGGCTAAAAACAGGCTTGGCGCTTATAGCGGTTTGGAAAAAAACTGCATCTTGCAGTACATTTAAACAAGGAAATATAACGATTTGGCATTTAAGATTGATGGAGCAGACAATAGGTTCAGTACACAGCTCGATGGCATGACAAACTCATTTTCTTTTAATTTGGCGTTTATCACATTTTGGAAAAGAGCTCTTCATTTATACTTTTGTTCAGTGTAGCTTCAGAACGAACGTTTCCAATAGCAATATAGCTTAATGTAATGAAGTTTGTATATTAAGGAGGTAGGAGGTGGGAACCGGCGAATGTTTTACAAAGACTTTAATCAAATAAACACTAAATTAAAGTAAAACGGAGGGCTGCTGCAACACATAACAAAACATAAATAAAACACAACATAACATCCAGGCCTGGTCCTCTCTCATCCTTCACTTTTGTCGCTCCTCGTATATGCTCCTCGTCACTCCTCGGGCAGCCACTCTTCTTTCTTCATCCGCTGCCCGAACTCCCGTGATCCCCTCCCGCACCGTGATCCCCTCAGCAGCGTGTGCTCTCTCCAACAGAATGTCCCTCCTTCCTCTCTGGCTGATATATATAGTCTAATAATGATTACTTAATATAATAATTGTACAATTATAAATTACATAGTAAAATATGTTCAAATAGAAATCAGTTATTTTACATTATATATATACAGGTCCTTCTCAAAAAATTAGCATATTGTGATGAAAGTTATCCGTAATGATTTCATATATTTTAGATTCATTGCACACCAACTGAAATATTTCAGGCCTTTTATTGTTTTAATACTGATAATTTTGGCATACAGCTCATGAAACCCCAAAATCTCAAAAAATTAGCATATTTCATCCGACCAATAAAAGAAAAGTGTTTTTAATACAAAAAAGTCAACCTTCAAATAACTATGTTCAGTTATGCACTCAATACTTGGTGGGGAATCCTTTTGCAGAAATGACTGCTTCAATGCGGCGTGGCATGGAGGCGATCAGCCTGTGGCACTGCTGAGGTGTTATGGTGGCCCAGGATGCTTCGATAGCGCCTTAAGCTCATCCAGAGTGTTGGGTCTTGCGTCTCTCAACTTTCTCTTCACAATATCCCACAGATTCTCTATGGGGTTCAGGTCAGGAGAGTTGGCAGGCCAATTGAGCACAGTAATACCATGGTCAGTAAACCATTTACCAGTGGTTTTGGCACTATGAGCAGGTGCCAGGTCATGCTGAAAAACGAAATCTTCATCTCCATAAAGCTTTTCAGCAGATGGAAGCATGAAGTGCTCCAAAATCTCCTGATAGCTAGCTCCATTGACCCTGCCCTTGATAAAACACAGTGGACCAACACCAGCAGCTGACATGGCACCCCAGACCATCACTGACTGTGGTACTTGACACTGGACTTCAGGCATTTTGGCATTTCCTTCTCCCCAGTCTTCCTCCAGACTCTGGCACCTTGATTTCGAATGACATGCAAAATTTGAGCGGCTTCTCTGTAGCCCAGGTCAGGCGCTTCTGCCGCTGTTTCTGGTTCAAAAGTGGCTTGACCTGGGAATGCGGCACCTGTAGCCCATTTCCTGCACACGCCTGTGCACTTTGGCTCTGGATGTTTCTACCCAGACTCAGTCCACTGCTTCCGCAGGTCCCCAAGGTCTGGAATCGGTCCTTCTCACAATCTTCCTCAGGGTCCGGTCACCTCTTCTCGTTGTGTAGCGTTTTTTTTTGCCACACTTTTTCCTTCCCACAGACTTCCCACTGTGGTGCCTTGATACAGCACTCTGGGAACAGCCTATTGGTTCAGAAATGTCTTTCTGTGTCTTACCCTCTCACTTGAGGGTGTCAATGATGGCCTTCTGGATAGCAGTCAGGTCGGCAGTCTTACCCATGATTGCGGTTTTGAGTAATGAACCAGGCTGGGAGTTTTTAAAAGCCTCAGGAATCTTTTGCAGGTGTTTAGAGTTAATTAGTTTATTCAGATGATTAGGTTAATAGCTCATTTAGAGAACCTTTTCATGATATGCTAATTTTTGAGAAAGGAATTTTGGGTTTTCATGAGCTGTATGCCAAAATCATCAGTATTAAAACAATAAAAACTTAAATATTTCAGTTGGTGTGCAATGAATCTAAAATATATGAAAGTTAAATTTTTATCATTACATTATGTTATAAATATACCTTAAATAACATAAATGCAGACTTGGTGAGCACAAGAGACAGAAAAAATAAATAAAAATATTTATATATATATATATATATATATATATATATATATATATATATATATATATATTTCACAACTATTTTCTTTATTTATCCTCTTACATGGAACATTATTTTCTTTGTAAATGCTTTTAAATTCTTTATATATACTTCAATGTCTTTATCTTCAGCAAAAGAGTTTTGAATCACGTTAGCTCTCTCGCGAGAAATGAGTCACACTTTGCGTTGAAAGGCATGTGATTGGCTTTTCACTGCTGATGTCACACTTTCACGTGCACACGCTCCACAAACTCAGGATCAAAGCCTGAGTTGACAGAGAAAGTTAATGATCAGCATCATGGGACCAACAAAGCCTGAATTGATTGGTTTGGTTTTGTCAACTCAAAACTATTCCTATAACCCTGAGTTTGTTGATCTACCGTCATGGTACAGGCCCCGGGTCTTCTCTCGTCCTTCACTGTCGTCACTCCTCCATGAGACATGAGGTCGGTGCAGCGCGCATCTGTCGCTCATCATCACTAACGACCAGCCTCATCCCGCTCTCACGGTCCCTCAGCCTTGAAACTCGCCACACTTACGCAGAGTTCAGACTGCATGATTTTCAAACTGGTCGGATCACTGCTCTTTTCACACTGCATGACTATCTGAGGTAGCATTCAGTCACTGCTGTGTTCACACTGACCGATGGATCGGCGTCAGGGGGTTTCACACTGCATGACTGTACAGGACGAAGAATCGCTGACAACTCTCTCTCTCTCCGGTGCGCAAACTACGTTTCCCAACGTTCTCAACCAAACTCACGTGCGATGTGACAATTAAACAGCGCAAGATCACACATGCTCTCTCATTGGGTGTTGGTCATCGCCAATGTCATTTTCAGTCAGAGCTCACACAGCAGGAGTTTGAATCGCCGACAGGTCCAGATATTTAGCATGCCAAATATCTTGCGGGCGCCGCGACTCGCCTGCGATTCTCTCTGATCGTGTCTTTGATCATTCACACTGCGTAATTGTCACTCGTGTGCATGAGCACCGATTTGGCTATGATTTCGGGCATTTGTCGACGATTTTGCAAAGCCTGTCGGTGAGTCAAAATTGGGGCTAAAATCAGGCAGTGTGAACTAGGCAATAAGAACAAGGTTGTTTCAATAGCTTTAAGAACAAGCGTGTTTCCAATAGCTTTAAGAACAAGCGTCTTTCCAATAGCTTTAAGAACAAGCGTGTTTCCAATAGCACTATAGCGCTATTAACACTTCCCAATAGCATTTTCCAATAGCCCAATAGCAACTATATTAAGAACACACGTTTCCAATGCAACTATAGCTTTAAGAACAGACATAACAGGTTCAACAATGACTGTTTACTTTTGTCTTTTATAGCTGCGCCACAGCATACATTATTCCGTTTGCACGGTGAATCGTTATTTACTGTCTATCACTACAAGCTGCTTGAATCTGCATTTACTGAAACAACTAGAAGCCAAGCAACACAAATGGCCTTAACGAGCATGTTGTCAATACCCTGCATTAAAAAGGAACTTAGTTTAGTTTCGTAAAGACATTCAGGGATGAATCGGGAGTGAAATATAGCCAGCTGTGACATGGATGTTTGATTTTCTCTTGATATCATTCTTAATGCAGTGAGTGCAGATCTCATCAGAACTGTTCGTGAATCAGTCACATTAGTATAGCTTCAGCAAGTCCATGTCAACAATGCAGCAAGTTTGACTCGCAGTGCGTGCACATTGGCACGGAGCAGAGTCAGTGTATTCAATTAATTCCTATAGAATTTGAGCTTGAGCGTAAAGCTCAACTTCCACAGGAATTAACTGAAAACGCTTGCTCTGTGCCAGTGGACACGCACCATCAGGAGTACAAACTCTCGAGGATGGGAGGATGCAAATTCTGTGATTCTCCAAATGGTACAGCAGTGTTCTTGATAATTTCACTCACCTCACCTTGGCTACTCGGTTATGTGCATTTATATTTACAATAAAACTAAATATGTAAACCACCCTGCCTGCTCATTTTCATTTTAAAATCAACCATAGTAATTACCAACACAAATAGCCTGGCTCAGGCAATGCATACACTGATTATCTAGCCTGACGTGGTCATACTCAATTCTAGTCAGAATATGAGTCTGAAACTGCTCCATTGGGCTTTGATTATTGGGCGTTTCACCCGAACCAGGAAAGACCAATCAGAGCGACGCGTAACGTTAGTTGTCAAATGTCAACAGAACTCAACTGCACTGTGTTGCCAAGTCCGTGTTTTTCCCGCGGGTTGTTCTCCATGTCCGCTGGTTGGAGCGACCCCAATTATGTGATATTTAGCCCCAGGAATGCGAATTTTAGCAGGCAACCTTGCCAAAATAACATATTTTGCCAACCAAACGCCGTTCTTTTTCCGGAGAACCCCAGAAAGCTATTGGGATTGTTTTGGGCTATAGTTTTGAGTAGCAATGGCGGGACGTTGCAAAAAACTTGGCAACCCTGTCTGCACGCGCACTGGATTAAGTAACGTTACAAGAAAAAGATGAGTGTAAACGACCTTTGCCAGTGTTGTAAAAAAGGAATTTAAGGATACACAGAGTACTTCCCAACACGATCATCATTTCTGAGAGAAATAGTGAAGGTAAATGCACTGAACATGTTCTCAGTTTAGTACCCAAGTATCCTAAGTGCCTTTGATGACGTGGATGATTACGTTACTGTTGATCATCTGTCCATCATCGTCTAAAGCCCGCCCTGAGAATTAAATTGGTCCGAACAGTTTCTGTTCGGCCATAATTACTCCTCTATGGATCGAGTCCAGATCGAATTGCCCGAGCAAAAAATGTTGTGGGCGGGGCTAAATTCGGCTGGCATCCAGGCTACTGATTATCTTCACTGCATGTAAATTTATAACAAAACGAAATATAAAACACAACCCTGCCTCTTTTCATTTTAAAAATATGAAACAATGTTCTTCAGGCAATATGTGCATATGTACTCTGATTAGCTTTTCTGTATGTATATGTATAATATAATTAAATGACACAACCCTGTCTCTTTTTGTTAAATGTCAGTTTTAACAATATCTACTATAAAGTATAAAGTATAAGAAGCTTTACATTATTCTTAATGTATAGTTTCATAATTCAATCAAACGTACCTCAGGGGGAGCTAAATGCCACCAGGTGGAACAAACTGTAATTTGCATCACTGTCTGTTCACAATAAATGAAAAGAAACCTTGCATTTGGCAAATAAATAAATAAATAAATATATTGTTAGGGGTTTAACAGCTTAGACCTTGAGACAGTAGTGAAGAATGAAGACAAAGAGTCAGGAGTGCAATTAATTAAAGACATTTTTTTTTTACTGAAGAATAGTTTGCAGTTTTATCAGCAGAAGCCAGCTTCAAGTCTCACAAGGAGTTCAGAGGCCGCACTCCTTCTCTCTACCAGTCTCGTCGTACACAGTTGTCCCAACAGTTATACTGTTTTCAAGGTCTAACCACATCATTATTGCAAGGTGTATGATTCTAATTGACTCAGAGAAAATGCACAGTCATGGTAAATTTCCACACAAGGATAGATAGCAGAGCATATCACTAAACTAGGCAGACTAGTTGTCGCCCCATGACTAGATTTAGATCATTGTTGACCTCGGAGGTTGCAGAAAGGCGTCTTCACATCTGGTGTTGTGTGCAGAAAATGTCCATCTTCAATATTGGGCCTGCACAGATCATGCAACGCACACACACACTCGCTCCCCAGCATCACAGCTCTCCCAAGGTTGGAGAGCCTTAACTACATATCAACAAAGCACTTCACCAAAACATGCTGATAGCATGTGCTTTCTCTCAGTGAGAGGTACAGACAATAGTACAGGCAATATTCATCTTGGTTCTTTAGTGTTTCAGTAAAAGGAAATATAAAATGAATAAAATAAAAATGAAAGACAAATCCATATTTAATCTATGGAAGCCGGTAAGCAAACACTGTTACTGCACTCCCAGCATGTTAAAGGTGTGATACCTCAAAAATCCAAACACACAACAACATGTTGCTATAAAGTGTTTAGTGACACATCACACATCTCTAGGCCAGACCCTTGGTCGCCACTCAAAGACCAAACACAAACTTTAGAAAACATAAAAGAAGAACAAACAATCAGTAGTTCTGTTGAGTAAAATTAACTGGAATTAATCATTAGAAATAGGAGGATAAATATTAATTAAGGCTTTGATTATGATTTTAGGAACACCTGTTCAATTTCGCATGAATGCAATTATCTAATCAACCAATCACATTGGTTGCTTCAATGCATTTTTGAGTGTAGCATGGTTGTTGGTGCCAGACGGGCGGTCTGAGTATTTCACAATCTGCTCAGTTACTGATTTTCACGCACAACCATTTCTAGCGTTTACAAAGAATGGTGTGAAAAGGAAAACATCCAGTATGCGGCAGTCCTGAGGGCGAAAATGCCTTGTTGATGCTAGAGGTCAGAGGAGAATGGGCCGACTGATTCAAGCTGATAGAAGAGCAACTTTGACTGAAATAAACACTCGTTACAACCGAGGTATGCAGCAAAGCATTTGTGAAGCCACAAAATGCACAACATTGAGGCGGATGGGCTACAACAGCAGAAGACCCCACCGGGTACCACTCATCTCCACTACAAATAGGAAAGAGGCTACAATTTGTACAAGCTGTAAAATTGGACAGTTGAAGACTGGAAAAATGTTGCCTGGTCTGATGAGTCTCGATTTCTGATGAGACATGTAGCAGTGTTAATTTCGCTGACGAATAATTTTCGTCATAATTTTCACAACAACCTTTTTTCACTGACGAAACAAGACAATAACTAAATAAAAACTAGGGCTGGATGACAAAAACTATGACGAAAATCTACTGTCATTTTCACAACGAATAAAACGAGACGAAAATATCAGGGAGGGACGATTAGGGAAGAGATCCAGTCAGAACTAATGTCCTGTGTAACAGATGCATGTCAGAATGAATCTCGGAGTCAATAGCAAGTTCACAGTTTATTTAGAAGAGATAGGCAAAGTTCAAAAGAACACCGTCCACAGGAGAGAGACCACACGATGCGTCAAACAACGTATTCCACTCTGGTCGGAGACCGGAGAGAATCCTCACGACAGAACCCAGGACTAGGCAGAAGGGAAACAGTCCTACAGAAAAGGAGCTCACCGGGACCCGGTAGAGACTGGATCTCGCCTAAAAACAAAGCGCACCAGTCAAACCGGGAATCAGAGCAGAGTTCACTCGAGGACAAGATCTCGATAATCCACAGGCGTGTGAACACCGGGAACATACAAGAGTCCAGAGCCAGCGGCAGGAATCCGAGACGAGCTGGAGAGAGAGAACAAGACTTCTGACTGAACAGGACAGCAAGACTGAAACCAACCAAGACAATGAGCACGCGACGAGAGACAGGACAGAGTGCCATTAAAAGAACACAGCTGATGAGACACAACAGGTGAACAATTACTGAAACGAGTGGGAGGAGCTAGTGTACCCGAGAGGAACCACCACCAACAGATAATTAATTAAGTACACAGACACACACAACACTGTCGATCACCCAGGAATCCTGACAGTACCCCCTCCCCCATGACCAACACCGGACGGGCACGGGGGAGACTCACCCTGTCGCCGACGGAGGTCCTCGATCAGACCAGGGTCCAGTATGTCCCGGGCCGAATCCAGCACCTCTCCTCCGACGTACCCCTCCCAGTCCACTAAATACTGAAAACCTCTGCCATTGCGACGAGAATCTAGTAATCTCCTAACAATATAGGCAGGAGCACCATCCACTAGACGAGGGCGGGGTTTAGGGGCAGAGACAGGGGATTGTTACGGGCAAAAATCACAGGTTTAACCTTGGATAGATGAAAAACAGGGTGAACCCGACCAAGAAAAGGAGGCAACTTAAGCTTAAACGTTACCGGATTAACGACCTAAGATATACTGTATGGCCCAATGAAACGAGGAGCCAGCTTACGAGAAGGCTCATGGATATACCACACATATAACGAGGTGGAGGTCGCCGGTGACGGTCAGCCGCAGCTTTGGTTCGTCTGGAGTTTTGTAATAAAAGTGTTTTAGCTCTCCTCCAAGTTCGTTTGCACCTGCGCATTTAAAGCTAAAGCAGATGGAGCTGCTGCGTCGGGCTCCTGTGATGGGAAAAGAGGAGGTTGATAACCGACAGATAATTCGAATGGGGATAAATTAGTGGAAGCGACGGGAAGAGAATTATGAGAGTACTCGACCTAAGGAAGCTGTTGGCACCAGGAGTTCGGATATTGTGACGACAGACAGCGGTTGCGTCGACCGAGATCCTGATTAGCCCGTTCGCTTTGCCCATTGGTCTGAGGGTGATAACCAGAAGACAAGCTGGCTGTAGCGCCGATCTGTCTACAGAACTCCTGCCAAAAACGAGAGATGAACTGAGGACCCCTATCTGAAACTTCATCAGTTGGAATACCGTGTAACCGAAGGACGTGATTAATCAGAACCTGAGCCATCTCCTTGGCAGAAGGAAGTTTGGGCAGGGGAATAAAATGAACCGCTTTAGAGAAACGATCCACCACAGTCAATACGACAGTGTTACCATTAGACGCCGGTAAGCCGGTGACAAAATCAAGGGCTATATGAGACCAGGGGCGGGAGGGCACGGGCAAAGATTTAAGCAGACCAGCGGGGGGTTGATTAGATGCTTTATTACAAGCACAGACCGAACAGGCTAAAACAAACTGTCTGACGTCCGTAGCCATGGAAGGCCACCAAAAATGCTGACAGATGGCAGCCAACGTTCTCCGAATTCCCGGAAGGCCCGACAAACTTGGATTCGTGACCCCACCGGATCACATCGGAACGACAACACTCAGGAACCCATAGACGACCCGCCGGGCACCTCCGCACTTCACCTCTCGACTCACACGACGGCACCGACCACCCTCCCCTCCGGGAGAATGGTCTCGGTCCGCTCAGACCCAGAACCTTCGAACAGACGGGAGAGAGCGTCAGGTTTAGTGTTCTTAGACCCAGGCCGCACGAGAGGGTGAAGTTAAACGCCAAGAAAAGTGCCCAGCGAGCCTGTCTAGATGTTAATCTTCTGGCTGAACAGATATATTCCAAATTCTTATGATCCGTCCAGGCCAGAAAGGGCTCCGAGGTTCCCTCCAACCAGTGACGCCACTCACCCAGCGCGAGTCTGACTGCCAGCAGCTCCCGGTTACCTATGTCGTAATTTCGTTCCGCTGGGCTTAACCGGTGAGAGAAAAAAGCGCACGGATGCACTCTCCTGTCAGCGGAAGATCGCTGAGATAAAACGGCGCCTACCCCGACATCAGATGCGTCCACCTCCACTATAAATTGCTTAGCCGGATCTGGAATAGAAAGAACAGGCGCAGAGATGAAACGGGACTTTAATTCATCAAAGGCTTCCTGAGCTTCCTTATTCCAACGGAAAGACACTTTAGAGGAAGTGAGAGCGGTAAGAGGTTTAACGATCTGACCAAAGTTTCTGATGAAACGCAGATAAAAGTTGGCGAAACCCAGAAATCGCTGAAGCTCTTTACGAGTGTCGGGCACTGGCCATTCAGCGACCGCTTTAACTTTTGCGGGATCGGGACGAATCTCTCCCTCGGCTATAACAAAACCCAGAAACGAAACCGACTCCTTGTGGAACTCACACTTCTCCGCCTTATCAAAGAGCTGATTCTCTAACAGCCATTGTAAAACCAGACGAACATGCTGGGTGTGTATCTGCATAGAGGGAGAAAAGATGAGAATATCATCGAGATACACAAAGACAAACTTGTTGATCATGTCACCCAGCACTTCGTTGACCATGGTTTGGAAGACAGCCGGTGCGTTGCAAAGTCCGAACGGAAGAACGCAATATTCCCAGTGCCCTGGTGGTGTATTAAAAGCTGTCTTCCACTCATCGCCGCTTGATACGCACTCAAGTGATAAGCATTGCACAGATCCAACTTGGTAAACACGTGCGCTCCCTGTAATAACTCGAACGCTGACGACATTAACGGCAAGGGGTATTTATTCTTAACAGTAATGTCATTCAGCCCTCTATAATCAATGCATGGACGAAGAGACCCGTCTTTCTTTGTGACGAAGAAAAACCCAGCGCCAGCAGGGGACAAGGAGCGGCGAATGAGACCGGCATTAAGAGCTTCATTAATGTAATTATCCATAGCCTCTCTCTCGGGTTTAGATAGGGAAAATGTACGACCCTTAGGCGGAGAAGTGTCTGAGAGAAGTTTGATCTCGCAATCATACGACCGGTGGTAGGGAAGTAGCCCGGGCCCTACTGAACACCTGATACAGATCAGAATACTCCTCCGGGACCCCCGAGAGATCAACATCCGGGACCTGAAAAGGAGAACACACAACAGAAGAAGGAGCAGGACCAAGACATGAAACATGACACGAAGACCGCCAAGATAACACAACACCGTTCTGCCAATCAACATGAGGATTATGTTTGGTCAGCCAGTCACGCCCTAAGATGACCGGCGATTGAGACTGTTCTAATAAATAGAATTCAATCTCCTCACGATGATTGCCAGAGACAAACAAACTCACAGGGGAAGTGTGATGGGTGATAACAGCCATATGCTGTCCTTTTAACGTCCAGGCGGAAAGAGAAGAAGACAGAGGAATAACAGGGATGTCCCACGATTCGGCCAAACCGGCATCCAGGAAACTTGCCTCCGCACCAGAATCCAGCAACGCCTGGGACTGAAAAGAAGACTGTTTATAGTTTATAGTTACTGGTAGTGTGGTGCAGCTTACAGGAGACTTTAGTGACGACACGCCCCCCGAAACTCCCGTCATCGGCGGGCATGCAATACCTTTTACCTGACACTAGGCGGCGATATGCCCCGCCTTGCCGCAATATAAGCACAACCCACAGGACAGACGACGCTGTTTCTCAGTGGCGGTAAGTCGGAGCTTGCCCAGTTGCATGGGTTCCTCTGCTTGAAGAGAAGACGCGTGAATTCTACCGGTTCAGAGACGACGCGAGATGACGGAACGACCGGCGGATGTCTCGTTGACGGTGGCGGGTCTCGATCCTCAACGCCATGTTGATCGCCGTCTCTAGAGATGTTGGAGGATCCCGTGCCACGACCTCATCCTGAATGGCAGGATTGAGACCCTCGAGGAACTGAGCCCGAAGTGCAGCATCATTCCAGCCGCTGATAACGGCTAGCGTCTTGAATGCGATGGCATAATCAGTGACGGAAGAGGTCCGTTGCAGTAGTCTTACCAGCTCGGCTGCCGCCATGTCCCCACAAAGTGACCGGTCAAATAGGCTCAACATCTCAGTTTTGAGAGCCTCAAACAAAGCCGTGCATGGAGCCTGGGCCCCCCATACAGCCATTCCCCACTCTCTCGCCCTTCCGGTGAGTAGTGTTAACACATATGCCACCCTAGATTTTGACGCGGCGAAACACCGGGGCTGGAGGGCGAAGACAAGTGAACACTGCGGCAGGAAGGCTCGGCAGGTGTTAGGGTCGCCGTCGAAGTGCGGGGGTGTCGTGCGTGTGGCTCAGGTGCGTGTGGCGCAGGTGCAGTCTCAGCAGGTGCAGAAGGGAAACGCTCAACGACCGGAGAAACAATCTGGTCTATCCGGGTACTGAGCTCGGAGACCGGAGAGAATCCTCACGACAGAAGACAGAACCCAGGACTAGGCAGAAGGGAAACAGTCCTACAGAAAAGGAGCTCACCGGGACCCGGTAGAGACTGGATCTCGCCTAAAAACAAAGCGCACCAGTCAAACCGGGAATCAGAGCAGAGTTCACTCGAGGACAAGATCTCGATAATCCACAGGCGTGTGAACACCGGGCACATACAAGAGTCCAGAGCCAGCGGCAGGAATCCGAGACGAGCTGGAGAGAGAGAACAAGACTTCCGACTGAACAGGACAGCAAGACTGAAACCAACCAAGACAATGAGCACGCGACGAGAGACAGGACAGAGTGCCATTAAAAGAACACAGCTGATGAGACACAACAGGTGAACAATTACTGAAATGAGTGGGAGGAGCTAGTGTACCCGTGAGGAACCACCACCAACAGATAATTAATTAAGTACACACACACACACACACACACAACACTGTCGATCACCCAGGAATCCTGACAGTGTGCACATTTGAGTTGTAACCTTATACAGTCTATGGCTGTAACGATGGATCTAACGGCTGGAAAACACGGCGTTGTTGTGCTTCTCCAGGCTCACGCAATCTCCAATATACTGTAGTAATATGTTTTAGACGGTTGTAACAATGCATATTTTATCTCCCTCATCTGAACTTGAAAGAGCAGCTGCAAATGCAATAATAAGGTGTTTCAAAATAAGAGTCCCGGTGTATTCAGAGCTTGTTTATAATTAAAAGTCACGCATTATATATTTGTTTTTGGTTACATAATAAACTGTATTTAATTTAATTCCCATTTAATTCATGGTCAGGAGGAAAGACCAGTATGTGACACATATTCAATCAAGTATCAGGGTTATAATAGTTACATAAAACCATTAAAAATCTCCATTACTTAAATAAATAAACAAACTTGAAGCTTCAGCTTAACCTGATATACTAACTAAAACAGAAATACAAAGTTATAAAAACTATATAGATGTTTTTTAAAAAACTAACAAAAAAAGTGAATTGCGCTCTCTTTCGTGTATTTTTAATGTCAAAAACACAATGATGTCACAATGTCAGTTCAAGTAACAGTCGGTTATGTAATGCTTAAATGCTCAATTAATGCATTAAGATTTAACTAAACTCATCAGTTTTTAGGAGACTAAATGTACTGTAGATTTAGTCGACTAAAATCTTTTGATATTTAGTCGACTAAAACTAGACTAAAACTAAAAACAATTCAGGTGACTAAAATATGACTAAAACTAAATGCCATTTTAGTCAAAAGACTGACTAAAACTAAATCAAAATTTGCTGTCAAAATTAACACTGACATTCCAATGGTTGAGTCAGAATTTGGCGAAAACAGAATGAGAACATGGATCCATCATGCCTTGTTACCACTGTGCAGGCTGGTGGTGGTGGTGTAATGGTGTGGGGGATGTTTCCTTGGCACACTTTAGGCCCCTTAGTGCCAATTTGGCATCGTTTAAATGCCACGGTCTACCTGAGCATTGTTTCTGACCATGTCCATCCCTTTATGACCACCATGTGCCCATCCTCTGATGGCTACTTCCAGCAGGATAATGCACCATGTCACAAAGCTCGAATAATTTCAAATTGGTTTCTTGAACATGACAATGAGTTCACTGTACTAAAATGGCCTCCACAGTCACCAGATCTCAACCCAATAGAGCATCTTTGGGATGTGGTGGAACGGAGGCTTCGTGCCCTGGATGAGCATCCCACAAATCTCAATCAACTGCAAGATGCTATCCTATCAATATAGGCTAACATTTCTAAAGAATGCTTTCAGCACCTTGTTGAATCTATGCCATGTAGAATTAAGGCAGTTCTGAAGGCAAAAGGGGGTCAAACACAGTATTAGTATGTGTTCCTAATAATCCTTTAGGTGAGTACACACACACACACACACACACACACACACACACACACACACACACACACACAGTTGATTCTGCACTAATTTGATTTAAATGTAGCTTTATGTAGCAAATGAGAATCAATAAAATTATTGATTATATTCTGAAACAAAGGTGTTTTAATGATTTTCAGTTTTGTTCTAGGAAATTAAAGCAAGATTTTTTCAATAATGGAAGAATGTGAAAGTATGGTATTTGGGGAAAATGCATCTGCTGTTGGGCATCTACGCTAATGTTAGTCTCTCTGTTTATCCCAAGGTTTACTGCAGTCAGCCGGATCCGGGCTGTATCCAGATGGTGGACCTGCGTCTAGACATGACCAACGCTGCCCTGAAGTGTCTGCAGAGACATGCCAATTAAACTCCCACTGTAAATGCCACATCGACACGACATCCTCATTAAACTCGTCTCCGGCGTGACGACTCCAATCTTTCGAATAATCTTTTGATCTATTATGACCTCTGACCTGTAATGTTGCCAGAATTATAATCATACACTGTTTGTTCGTTGGCCAGAGGAGAACTGGCACCCAGACTGAGCCTGGCTTTTCCCAAGGTTTTTTTCTCCATCCTGTCACCTGATGGAGTTTTGGTTTCCTTGCCACCGTCGCCTCTGTTACCTTTGGCTTTTGGCTTGCTTAGTTGGGGACACAAAATATTCAACTATATAACTGATCTGCACACATTAACACTATATGATAATTGAACAGAGCTGGATGACATCACTGTTTTCTCCAGAGCGGCTGTCCAGCCGAATCAAACTCTGTTGCATTATTTTCCTGTTAACACTGTGAAGATGCTTTGAAACAATCGACATTGTGAAAAAGCGCTATATATAAATAAAGGTGACTTGACTTGACTTGGAGCGAAAGCCACAATAATTAACATGATAATAAACGGTTGGCTGATTTGTGCACATGACATGGTTAGATTTAGATGGTAAATATCATATTGTAACAGTTTGGTTGTGGTCAAGAAGTGCACAGTGACGAAGACGATTAATGAAATAGCTTTTAATCCCAAACACACAGAAGATTCAGGAGAAGTGTAGCCAAACACTAGCATTACATTTAGGAGGACAGAAAGGGGGTGCATCTCATTCAGTTCCCTAGCTCCTGATCTCGTGAATCATTATTTTG
Organism: Gobiocypris rarus; assembly: GCA_023029165.1. Lineage (NCBI taxonomy): Eukaryota > Metazoa > Chordata > Actinopteri > Cypriniformes > Gobionidae > Gobiocypris > Gobiocypris rarus. The sequence goes on from CM040911.1 coordinate 5,896,494, forward strand.
TGTACATGCATTCGGGCACTGGTAAGGACTCACTACACTTTGGGACACTGATGACTCTATTTCCGGCGATGTGACGACGTCCTCATTGTACAACATCACTACTGATATTTATGAACAACAGTAGAGCTGATATCTTTCTTACATTACTTATAATGTTATTTATAGTAATTTATGATAAATACTTTGCTTATTACATAAACATGCAACATTTCAGATGTAAATAAATTGTTAGCTAGATTGTGTTCATTACCTGTCGAATGATGTATGTTTTTCCTGAAATGGAATAAAATACTGCTTTCCTATTTTTAAAATTCGGGTGTTGTCATCGGATGTTATGTGTGAGTTGGCTCACGTGATTAAAGTTTTGCGCTTCAGAACTTCCGTTAAGGGGGCATAGCGAGCATTGATGCACCCTGTGTTTTGTGGTGCATTGTGGGACTTTTTAGGGAGCGAACATTTCAGTGGACTGGAAGGATTCTGCGATTGAGACAGCCCTTAAAACTCTGACTACTGAACTAGGGAGCTATTTGAGACACACCCTGGGTAAAAACAGAGATAATCAATGAGCACAGGTGGAAACTAATGAACTAATCAACAACAGAGAAAACTAGGACTGAATCCGAAATCGCCCCCTAAACCCTCATTCCCTATTCCCTACGTTAGTCCAATGATACAGTTCACTTGAAGGAATCAATTGAAAACGAGTGTGTGAAGTCAGACAGCCATTGTGTGTACATCAGCTGTACACTCATTATTGCGATTGCAATGTATGAGTGCACTCAATAATGTCCACTATGGTTTTCGGACACCACTACACATGGCTATTTAAGGGTATAGAGGGCGATTTCGGATTCAGCCTATGTCACAGAGGCAGGGCTGTAACCAGCATAGACAATGAGGGGGACAAGTCAACATTTTTAAGGAAATTTCACCGTTTTGAATAGAAAATATGACATTATTTATGTAAATCATAACTGAATTTGACGTGACAAGAAAAGTTTAGCATTTTTACATATTAGGCAGATGAAAATAAGAGTGAATGTGTGCATATTTAAAAAAGATTATTGCAAATAGTTTACTTCATAAACAATAGAACTGGTATTTTTACCATTCTTATTTATTTTTCTTTATTTCCTTTAAATCCCTTTTAATCCTTTAATAATTGAATTCATTTAAATCTCCCTAATCACCATATATAATGAAAGCATCAGATAAAAAATATGATATTAATCATATCATATAATAAAATGTCATATTCAATTGTTACTACTGTAAAGCTATATTTATTATGGGATCTCATTCAATGCTTTCAGAATATTTCATTTCTTTAAATAATTTTTTTTGCTGTATTTTTAAAATTGCAGTATATTTATTTTCAATGGTAGTATATTTGCAGAACAAAAATTATTTTATTTATCAAAATGAACAGGAAAAAGTACACACTTGGTATTGACAATTATAAACAAACATAAAAACGGATTATTTTAGCTAAAGTATTTCTATAAATAATTTGTGCCTCTTGCCCTATGCTAGTTTACCCTGTGTGTGGAGTAAAAGGCCCCCTTACCACCTCATGCATTAATACGATTTTATACAAAAAACAACCACTTTTATTTACATTTTTTATTATCAATGTTCCAATAATAATATAATAATAATAATATATATATATATATATATATATATATATATATATATATATATATATATATATATATATATATATATATATATAAATAATTATTATAATTATTATTGGAACATTGATAATAAAAATGTAAAAATAAAAGTTGTTTATATATATATATATATATATATATATATATATATATATATATATATATATATATATATATATATATATATATATATATTTTTTTTTTTGCAACCATACATTATTCCCATATGGGAGTAATATAAAGCACATTTTTTAACGTGTTCCTTTAGCCCCATTGTACCCTATATAATCCCGTGCAGCAGCATATCAACACGATGACAACAGCAGGTTTAACACAACACACTAAAAGCATTTTTTCTACTGCTCGTAGAAATGTCAACACAACGCATGCAAGAAAAGCGGAATCATTCAACGCGCTGTTATATGTAAGTATAGACAGGAGGCACACAAACCGTGCGATGACCCACAAGGTTATCTGAGGAATTTGAGAGGAGCTCTGTCGACTGCGCTGAAGCTCCAGCCGCGTTTCATTACGATTTAATCTTTGCGCAAGACACGGTGCAGATATGAGAAGAAGACCAGTGCACGCTCGAGCTCAAATCTTTCCACATGCACGCGTACAGTATCACGATCAGATGACTCTAACACGTGTTGTCATATCTCGCTGGCTCCAGTCCAAAATTAATCCAGGATTACACTTTAACACAGAGAGAACTCAATGACTAATAAACGCAGCTGACGGAGGTTCAGTTGCCGAAGACTTTGTGAAAAGAAAAGCAACAGACTCTAAAATAAACAGAAGACACAGGCGAGATCCAAACCTAAAAATGAGGTCTAAGGGAATGTTTGTGCTTGTGTTACTGGGCGCGTTAACTGCTTATTACGTTTATTCACCAATCCCGAGTAACATAGAAGAGAGATGGAAACTAATGCTCACTGACTCTTTCTTCAAAAGTTTAAGCCAGTTGGTAAGTTTGCTTGCATTTTTATTTTAAGAGTGACAGATGTCATTCTAAAGTGTAATGCCAGCTAAACGCATGCATAATGCAATGTTACGTCCATATTATCTCGTATCGTGTTATTATTTTGGGCGATTACGCAACTAGTCGCAGTTGTAACCTTTTTGTTGTCTCAGTTAAGAGTATTTGTTTGGATTTCACAAGTGTTTGGCATGACACCACTACATACACAGGACTGTGTGTAAATCGAGTGAGGCAGATTTACAGTTTACAGATTATGTCAATTCTTAATCCGATCATTGTATCTTATATGTGGCTAATAATAGAAGGAAATTATAGCAGTAAATGCAAAATAAATAAAGACAGCGGCTATCTGCACACTAAGTGAAAACAGAGATGGATTTTATTTACACTATTTAAAAATAGCAGTATTTTCTTTGCAATAAGTGCAAATAGTAGTTAGATACTATTTATACTTATAAATAGTGACATACTGTTTGCAAATCAGTGTTGTTGTACATTAAACGCCACACAATAGTGTAAATTATTATATTTATTAAAATTATTAAATGGACGCTGCCTTATTGAGACAATAAAGCCCACCTACACCGACCCCGAACTGATAAACACTTGATTTTTAACACACGCGATAGACTCTAAATAGATTTTTTAAAATATATGCCATCCGATATGATATTTAATGGGAAAAAGGAGTAGAGCGAGTTTGGCAAAAGTCAGGTTTGAACTCGGATCGAATTTGCATCAAAACTTTCCGCCTTACCTGTTCAAGCTCAAACCAATGTGCAATGTTTTGCTACGGTTTCATAGCCTGGATGCTAGCTGAATTTAGCCCCGCCCACAACATTTGAGTTCGGAAAATTCAATCTGGACTTGATCTGTTGTGGTAGCCTGACAAACCAGAGCCACATCAAGATGTTGGGTCTGGGAACTCACCATTGGCAGGGCTCAATCCGAGGGGCGGGATAAACGGTTGTCTTTCAAATTCCCTCTGCACACAATAGGACAGCGCTACAGCACACCAGAGCAACGGAGCAGTGCTAGCTGATAGATTAAACTTTCGCCGTATCCGGTCGGCAAAACTCCGAACACATCTTCCCTACTTAAGAATGACTTAAGTGCCGTTCTTTGTTCTTTTCTCAAAGAAAAGCTTGACTCCAAGTCTCACAGAGTCACGGCCAAAGCCGATTCGAAAGACTGCCACTCGCCAGCTTCTTTGTTTACAAGTAGCATGCAGAATCTCGCAGAAGTTAGTGTATGTAGCCTCTGCCAACAAGGTGGGCTGTTTAGTTATTTTAGCATAAATAGACTCTCCATTAAAAGTGCACTATGCAACTTCTCCGTCCACTAGAGGGTGCCAGTTTAAAACAAAGTCGTAGTTTGATGACGCCATGGTTGAGCAGAATCTTGACATGCGGTCTTCACCTCACAGCCGGTGGGGAAGAATCGGGACAGGACTCGGGCAGAAATCATGTTCATGATGCGATTATTAACGTTACTGTAGTGTGAAGCAGAGCAGGACCGAGTGTTGTGGAGCTGAGCAAGGCCGCTGGAGCGATTGTTGATGAGATGAACAACACAAGCCTCGCGAGCAGTAAACAGTAAACAGTTAAAATGTAAACAAGTTTGAAAAAAATAAAATACTGTACAAACACTTAAAGGTCCTTCTCAAATTAGCATATTGTGATAAAAGTTCATTATTTTCCATAATGTAATGATAAAATTAAAATTTCATATATTATAGATTCATTGCACAGCAACTGAAATATTTCAGGTCTTTTATTGTTTTAATACTGATGATTTTGGCATACAGCTCATGAAAACCCAAATTCCTATCTCAAAAAATTAGCATATCATGAAAAGGTTCTCTAAACGAGCTATTAACCTAATCATCTGAATCAACTAATTAACTCTAAACACCTGCAAAAGATTCCTGAGGCTTTTAAAAACTCCCAGCCTGGTTCATTACTCAAAACCGCAATCATGGGTAAGACTGCCGACCTGACTGCTGTCCAGAAGGCCATCATTGACACCCTCAAGCGAGAGGGTAAGACACAGAAAGACATTTCTGAACCAATAGGCTGTTCCCAGAGTGCTGTATCAAGGCACCTCAGTGGGAAGTCTGTGGGAAGGAAAAAGTGTGGCAAAAAACACTGCACAACGAGAAGAGGTGACCGGACCCTGAGGAAGATTGTGGAGAAGGACCGATTCCAGACCTTGGGGGACCTGCGGAAGCAGTGGACTGAGTCTGGAGTAGAAACATCCAGAGCCACCGTGCACAGGCGTGTGCAGGAAATGGGCTACAGGTGCCACATTCCCCAGGTCAAGCCACTTTTGAACCAGAAACAGCGGCAGAAGCGCCTGACCTGGGCTACAGAGAAGCAGCACTGGACTGTCACTCAAATTTTGCATGTCATTCGGAAATCAAGGTGCCAGAGTCTGGAGGAAGACTGGGGAGAAGGAAATGCCAAAATGCCTGAAGTCCAGTGTCAAGTACCCACAGTCAGTGATGGTCTGGGGTGCCATGTCAGCTGCTGGTGTTGGGCCACTGTGTTTTATCAAGGGCAGGGTCAATGCAGCTAGCTATCAGGAGATTTTGGAGCACTTCATGCTTCCATCTGCTGAAAAGCTTTATGGAGATGAAGATTTTGTTTTTCAGCACGACCTGGCACCTGCTCACAGTGCCAAAACCACTGGTAAATGGTTTACTGACCATGGTATTACTGTGCTCAATTGGCCTGCCAACTCTCCTGACCTGAACCCCATAGAGAATCTGTGGGATATTGTGAAGAGAAAGTTGAGAGACGCAAGACCCAACACTCTGGATGAGCTTAAGGCCGCTATCGAAGCATCCTGGGCCTCCATAACACCTCAGCAGTGCCACAGGCTGATTGCCTCCATGCCACGCCGCATTGAAGCAGTCATTTCTGCAAAAGGATTCCTGACCAAGTATTGAGTGCATAACTGAACATAATTATTTGAAGGTTGACATTTTTTTGATTAAAAACACTTTTCTTTTATTGGTCGGATGAAATATGCTAATTTGTTTAGATTGTATGCCAAAATCATCAGTATTAAAACAATAAAAGACCTGACATATTTCAGTTTGGTGTGCAATGAATCTAAAATATAACATTTTAATTTTACCATTAATTTTACTTTGAACTTTCATCACAATATGCTAATTTTTTTAGAAGGACCTACAAAACATGGCTAACAAATAAACAACTTAACAGACTGTCTTTGTGTTATGCTGTATCTCAATCTACTACTTGCCCCGGAAAAATACATTGGCTTCCTTTTTTTCTGAAGGAAAAGTACATACTTTTGACTGTAGCAGAAGAGTAGGCAAGATTTGGAACATAATAATACCACATCATATTTGCATCTTTTTTCTTAGCATAATTACGATGACCCTGTCATTGTTAACTGGCCTGCCAATCATCTTGTTACAGTAACATACTCATATGCTGCCTTCACATGCTATCGGAAATGTCCTACTTCCCTCTTCTAAAGTCGTGATTATAATGTCGTCACATTCAAGTGCTTTGTTTATGGAAAGACAAGGAATAATAGAGGAGACAAGGTTTATTCTTGCTTATTTATCGGTAAAAATTATATTTTACATATGTAAATATGCACTACTTTAACGACAAGACAAGGAGATGTAGCTGTGTGTAGAAAAAACGAATATAGAAAACCAGTCACAGCAGCAATCCTTCTTCTCTCTGTCATGTTTGAAGTTTATGGCCCACCCAGGAATTTGGGTATCAAAATGATGTGGGTGCTTCCCAGATACGACTTGAGAGGGCAGGTCCCCAGTATTTGATATTCTTGATGCTGCTCTGCTGCATTGCATCATTCTGTATGTTGTTAGGATGAGAGGATTAGAAATGGATGAGAAAGGGATAAGAAAATTTTTAAAGTTACATTTTCAGGCTGCTCTGCCTCGTTCTGTGGGTTGCAAAAGACCATTCAAATACAAGAAGACAGGGCTTTTTGCTTTACAGATGCCACATGTCAATTCCAGTGTGATATGCTGCAGTTTTAAGTGTGAAAGAGTGTGAGGTGAGAAAAAGTAATCCAGTGATCATTTTGTATTTAAAATTTAATTTATTTTGATTACTTTTATTTACATATGCTCGTTTTTAAATGTCTGGAGGGTAAAGATCGGATAACAGTAGCTTTAAAACCATGTCAGTCAGTGGAAAAAATAAACACATGGTCATGAACAATTTCATTAGAAATAGCATTTGGGTTTTGAAAGATGATAAGTGAATTTACTGAAAGGCTCTTAGGAAAATGCAACAAAGTTCATTAAATGAATTCACAGTATGCACATATCTTAAGCCTGTAATGTTAATAATGTATCTTTGCATCCCTGATATTACCATTTCTGTCATAATACAGTTGTAAAATATTACATATTATTAGCTACTTGCGCCTATCATCTCACATCTCACTTTTTGACTTTTTGAGTTGTCGTGAATTCATGCTTGGCCTCTGTAAACGGTAACATAATGGCAGCTTTCTTTCATTTGATTGGCCATCTCAGTCTTTTGACATTGAGTGCAGCTGGTGTTACTTTCCAATCTCCTTGTACATCTTTAAAGCCTAATCATGAGTAATACTTTAAAAAAGTTTGTCAAGGCAAATTTTGATGTTGTTAGATTGCTAAGCACGAGTTAGCATGTTGCTAGCATGTTTTAACACTTCTTTAACACAGCTGATTTAGATCATCAGTTCATTAGGAGAGCGCTTCATGAAGTGACCTTAGTGTGTCAGAAAACATACATTATGTTCACAGCAGAGGATCGGAGCGGAGGATCGGAGTTGAGGAGCACTGTTTAAACACACTGATGGCATGTTTTTAGCTTGTTTTAGCATGTTGTTAGCGTACAAATAACTATGATATAATGTTGTCATGTAGTATCAATAATAATTGAACATTTTTATAACTTTTTACATTTACATTTAATCATTTAGCAGACGCTTTTATCCAAAGTGACTTACAAATGAGGAGAGCAATAGAAGTCAAGGGCAACAATATGCAAGTGCTGTAACAAGTCTTAGTTAATCTAGCGACGTACACATATGCACTGTTTTTATATTTTTATTAAATAAATAAACAAACAAACAGAAAAGTGAATAGAATAGAAAAGTGCTGCTAGAAAAGATGCGTTTTTTTGAAAATGGCTAAGGACTCGGCTGCTCGAATTGAGATGCGCACACACATTTGGACTGGGATGACACACATTCAAACTGTTTTTAAACAAAACAGTTTGAATCTAACCACTGTATCTTTATTTTATTTTAAAATTCATTAATCACTACAAATATTTTTTAACAGTCTTAAAAAGTCTAAAAAAACCCATCTTTTTTATATAGTATATAAAGATAAAATAAGTGTTAAAGTCCCGATTATGATTAGCCTTTTGACTAAGTTATCAAACAGCTAAATAATGTGTTGCTAATATTACACAAACCATGTTTCTTTTCGCCATCTCAGTCTGCCTTTCTAAAAATCAGCATCCTTAGAAACGCTTTGAACATCTCAGAACGTCAGTGGAGAAAGGCATATATTCATCATAACATCGTATATACATCATATACATAATTCACCTGCTATATTGCTAAATCAACCCATATCAACAGAAAGATATACTGGGATAACCTTCTCCTCTTGAGACTCCCTGCTTCACAAAATAGTAATGATATGATGAATCCAGACAGCACGTTGACGCGTGATTGGTTACAAGGTGGTTTGTGACGTCAGAAACACCAGCGATTTCAAACTGTGTTTTTGGTTTACTGCTTTTTAAAAGAGAAAATACTCAACAATGGTGTTGACATGAATTTGCACGTTTTGCCTTAATGCATATTAAAACACCACAGAGACATATAAACCAGTGTTCATTTTCGTCAAAAAAAAATTTTACTGACAAAAACAAGACAATAACTATATACAAACCAGTTGTGGATGACAAAAACTATGATGGCAATCTACTGTCATTTTCATCAACCAATAAAAATGGGATGAAAATGTTAGGGCAGGACGAGCGCTGGTGAGCTTCACACGACAGCGCTTCAGAGCGGCTCAAGCAATGAATAACACACATTTATGACAGGTCATGTTTTTGAACTAATACTGATGAATAAGGACAATGTTTACTATACAATGTTTTAGATTGTATCTCCCTCATCTGAAAGACCAGCTGCAACTGCAATAGTAAAGCACAGATATTTCAAAATAAGAGTCACATGTATATCAAGCTTGTTTATAATTAAAAGCCACGCATTATATACGGTTTTGGTTACACAATAAACTGTATTTAATTTCATTCCCATTTAATTCATAGTCAGGAAAGACGTAAGAAGTAAGAACAGTATTTGACACATTATTCAGTAAAGTATCAGGGTTATAATAGTTCACAAAAAACATTCAAAAAAATATCTTCATTACTTGAAATTAAATAAATTTTAACTGAAATAAAAAAATAAAATAAACGTATTTGAAGCTTTAGCTTAACCTGATATACTAACTAAAACAGAAATACAACATTATACAAATGTTTTAACATGCTGCTAGCGTGTTTGAGCATGTCGCTGGCATGTTTTTACATGTTTCTAGCTTGTTTTAACATGATGCTAACATGTTTGAACACATTTAAGTCATGTCAGATAAATATTTTTGAGTTGAAGACGTGGAAATATGTGGAATTTTTTTGGAGCCCAGTGTTTTTAAGTTATAAGTGTATCAGTGAGAAAACATGGTGGACAAAATTAACAAAACCAGCATCTGTGGTTTAATTTACAAAATACGATAGTCTTGTACAGTCATAAATTAGAATTATATTAAAAATAGGAGTGTGTGATACCTCCAAAATCCAAACACACAACAACATTGAATTTTTTTTTTGCTTTAAATTATACACATGACATATGAGGACTAATTCTAATTGATCTAAGTTATTTTGCTTTATTTCCAGATTGATTTACTGGCTCGTTCTTACGTACTAGAGCACGAACGCACATACGCTTTCTTCAAAAACTGTTTTAACTCTTTCCCCACCAGCGTTTAAAAAAAAAAGTTGCCAGCCACCGCCAGGGTTTTTGACCATTTTCACCAAAATGTAATAGCCCATAGAATATTTAGTTTTATGAATATCTGAGCATGCAAAACATCAAAAGAAAGAGCTGACCCTCTTCTTTTCAACAAACACAAAAAACGTTTTATTCTAGCTTCATGCATTTTTTTTTTTTAAATCAATACTTGAATATGGGTAAGTTTCATAAAAAAAACAACATTTTGAACAAAAAGTTTTTGTCAAAAACTGCATTCAGATCAGATTCAGAGCGATGATCACACACAGATGGAGTTGATTGAGTCCATCAACACCTCTAATGCTTGCACAGTCCTGTAGTTCGTCCTGGGTCCACATTTCATTCAGTAACGTTAGTTTTGATTCATATAATGTTTAATGTTGACAATCATGTTAGTTTTCATAGTCATCTGCTTACATGTGATCACTTGTTTTACTGTGTCTTCCTCGCGTGTGTTTTGATCTGGAGATTCAGTACTCATTCAGAAGATGCGTAATAGCGCCCCCTAGCGTCTAACAGTGAAAACACGGAAACCCGGAATATTCTGTGTTTGGCCTGGACGCTTTTCTCACAAATAATGGAAAATTCTGTGTTGGGCGGGAAAGAGTTAAAGGTTAGTTCACCAAAAATATCCCCATGATTTACTTGTCCTCATGTCATCCTAGGAGTATATGACATTCTTCTTTCAGACTAATAAAATCAGAGTTAAATAAAAAATATTTCCTGGCTCTTCCAAGTTTTATAGATTATGCTAGCTCTCGCGAGAACCAAGTTTTGTTTTGCTTTATCGTACGCGCTTCCGCGTTTGCCACCGGATCTTACTCGGATCCTGTGTCCTACCAAAGAAAAGTGATTCATTTTTCCTTTTCACGCTATGTTTGTTGTGAAAAAACCTTTACATTACCTTAAAAAAAAATAAGTTAATTAAATAGTAATAATAAGTCCAATGTCGAGGTGTCCATGAGCAAGACACCTAACCCCGGCTGCTCCCGACGAGCTGACACCGCCATGAAACCTGTGCTTTGGATGGCCATTGGTCTGTTAAAAGCGCTTTATAAATGCAGTCCATTTACCATTTACAAATAGCAACAGTCTTTATTAAACTTAAGGCAACAACTCAAAACAGTGTGCCATGCACAAACAATACTGGATCGTAGAATGAGTGAAGGTAAGGAACTTAAATACACATGGTGAGGAACTAAATAATGAACAGCGGTGATGCCCATGGTAATTGATTTTGTCGGGAAAATGAGAACAGATGAACACAGGCAAACAGGTTATTAAACAGACTGATAGAACACAAAACCAAACCTAAGCATAACTGTGACAAACGTAAGCAATTAAGTTAAACATTATTTAATTTAATTTAATTTAAAAAAAGTAAAAAATATCTTTCCAAAAACATTCTTGCGTGAAGGTAGAAAAGTACAACTTTAAATTGTACTCTTGTATTAAAAAATAGAAGTTACCTAATAAAAGAGAAAGAGCAAGAGAGGTGCTTCTTTGAGCAGTTTGAATTGTTTTTTCGGTAACACTTTACAATAAGGTTCATTAGTTAACATTAGTTAACTACATTAGTTAACATGAACTAATAACGAACGGCACTTATAAAGCATTTGTTTATCGTTGTTAATGTTCATTTCAACATTAACTAATGCATTATTAAAATCTTGTTAGCATTAGTTAATGCACTGTGAACTAACATGAACAAACCATGAACAGCTGTATTCATATTAACTCACGTTAACAGAGACTAACTAATGCTGAACAGGGGTGTTGTTCATGGTTAGTTCAAGTTAACTAATGCATTAACTAATGTTAACTAATACAACCTTATTGTAAAGTGTTACCGTTTTTTAAATGCAACATAAATGAATTGCTTAATTTTCTGTCAGACAGACACAAAGGTTTGGTGGAGAGGGAAAAAGCAATGGTGCAGAGATTAAAAACATCTATGTTTATCTGTGTTTCCAGAGAACAACACACAAAACTGCAGCACACAGTGGAACACTAAGACACATTCCAAATGAACTGCTGTTTATATGTGATGTGGAGAGCATGTATTCCAGATAGAATGCTAGTAAAAACACCCAAATCTACCTCAGAAAGATTGACAGACTAAATTGCTCTAAATGATTTGCTGTTGACTATATGCCACTGATAGGCTTATGGTAATTAATATATAATTAAAACAAATACAAAATAATGAATGTTTATTTGGGGCATTTGGTTGTTTTTTTGTTGTTTTTTTGTCTGCAAATATTGATATGCGATTAAAGGGGTACTTCAGCAATGGGAAGATGAATCTGTATTTAAACTTTGTTATTAATGTAGTAGAAATGTGAAATTATTTTTGAATTTAGTGCCTTCTAGACTGAGAAAACACAGAAAATGTATTTTTGTCTCATGGGGATGAAAGACTACAATTCCCAGAATGCACTGCTTCACTGCCCTACTCTAGGCACGGCTACTGGATTACTGGATCACTTGCCCACCGCGTTCATTTTCAGAAATCAGTTCAGTTAGAGACGCTACAATTAAAAACTGAACGCGTGTCTGTTCAATATAATGTGAGTGAGTGATTGAGTGTCACGGCACAAACGCAGCAGGATCGGATTACATTCATCACATGAGCTGAGGTAATCCCGGGATTCACGGCTGCGGCTGCATTCACAGCGCGTGTTCAGTCTGGCGCATTTTCAGTTCATGTCTTTGGAAGCTTAACTCTCATAGGAAGTTCATTTTAAAAGTTGAAACACTCCCTTTGCTCTCCACCGCTCCGTTTACATGAATCTCCGCAGCTCCCGAGCCGAGTGCTGTGAGTGTGATGTTGAAAACATGTGGAAATAGCGCCTCCTGCTGGCTGTAGTCTTTAGCCTCTGGCCAAAAACTCCTCCGATGACGCAAATATCATTGCGTCATCGGAGGAGTTTTTGTCCAGAGGCTGAAGACTACAGCCAGCAGGAGGCGCTATTCCCACAGGAATTTTTCCAGAAAAAAAATGCATAATTCTCTCGTGTCAGGGTGATATGAGAGGGGAAAGTACAATAATTTGAATATAATCCCGGGTTTCTACTGATACAAAGCTTTATGCTAATCGCTGAAGTAACCCTTTAATTGCGATTTATTACATCAATTAGTCAGCATATCGTAATTCATTTGATAAAGAATTCATTAATTGACAAATAACACATTGTATGCAAACATGTAAACTTCAGGCAGTTTCTGCATTAATTTGTTTTTACTCCAATTCGTTGTTGAAATATAATCATTTATACACAGTGGCTGCCATTTTCAAGACATACATATTTAAACGTACATTAAATAATCAAGACATCACTAACAGGTTCAGTAGAATATAATGAATATATGGGCTATTATAGGTCATATATTCAGTAAGAGTTGATTTCTCTAGTGAACTAACAGCTGTGTGACTCCTGAGGTTAATGTTATGCTAAATTACATTAAAGAGCGTCAAAAGGGCATTTATCATTTGAATCTCGTGATAAATAGACATACTACTTCATATGTTCATGTGAGAACTCGGATTGAAGTAAGATCCACGCGTAAAACAAGCCGACTGTTAACTGTTAAATATTGCATTTTTTTCAAGCTATCATAATTACATTCTAAGTGGTCTAAGAAGTAAAATGAATGTACTGCTGTGTTTTTGGCAATACTTTAAGTTGGCATTAAATGGAAGCGATAGTCTTTCTTTCCTATTGTGTCATATCTGAGTGAAACAGCTTCTGCAACACGAAAAAAAATGTAGGACTTGATTTTGTCAATGGGGTATTGATTGGATGGTTGTGGTTTTCCTCAGCCCGGGACTGAGTGGCAGAAGAGCTGCTGCATGAATGAAGTTAATAGGGAAAATGCAAACAATGAAAGTAAAACACAATCTCACAAAGATCCATTATTTTAATCAGTGAAGCTGACGACACGATGAATCTCTTATTTACATAATGTCTACACTTTGTAGAGAGGGGATTTGCACGTGTGCAGAACTCAGCACTGGACAAACACTTGAGCGGTGAGTGGATTCTCACTTCAACACCTGTGATTGGCCATTGCGTTCAAGACATCAACAAACATGTCTGTGATTGGCTACATTACTCACGAAAGGAAAACACGTTGAAATTGAATCATTTGATGGGCGCAAATACAGCAAAAACTATTTTTCCCTAATAATATGCTGTTATTACGAAGAAAACAGATCCTAGACCTGCAGTAATGCCAGCTTTTCCTAAAAAGCAATCAGTAGCAGAAGCAGCAGCAGCAGGAACTGGTTTGAGTGAGAAATGTATTAAAGATTATGAAGATTATTATTTATAAATATATAATAAATAAATATGTGATGTGAATTTATAAACCATTAATACTAAATACTACAATATTCCATTTCAAAGAATCGTCAATTTTGATTTCATGATGACTTTAAGACTTTAAGATATTTGACTCTGTATCAAAGACTTCTGTGAACATGCTGGAGTAACATTATTTAACATTAAGTGGCTTAACAAAGGGCTGTTGTGCATTGAAGCAAAAGTATAGGCTGTTCTGGCTATTAGTGAGATGATCTCAGCTGATCAACCATGCGTCTGACTTGTTCACAACCTCTGTGAGAAAATACAGCCATGCATCATGTTACAAGTTTTTGTGGAAGCTCTTGCACAAAATAACCCAAGAACTGCTGTTTTAATGCATTTTTTACTTTCCCCCTCTTCACAGGCAGAACTTAGTGAGCAGGTGGGGCTTTTGGACTTTTGGAGAGTTATGATGTTCATCACCTTTGCAGAGCGAGTAGTGCCTGTATCAGATGAGAGGGTGCAAGTGTCAGATGAGATTTTTGACGGGATAGAGGTGATTGTGTATCAGCCTACCCAGCGAGAAGAAACAGGAGAGCTAAGAAGATCCATCATTTACCTGCATGGAGGAGGATGGTGTCTTGGCAGCTCCCGTAAGTACCATTAACCACACACTCCTGTATAAAGGAATGTTCTAGCTTTCATAGCTTAATAGAAAGGTAAATGTATTTCTATTCAAACTAGCCACTGGAATGCCATTTAAGTACTCAGGGATTAAAGTTCTCCTTTTGCTGCAACAGATTTCTGTCAATTGGATTAAATGAGATCAGTGCAGATCAGGGTCAGAAATGAACAAGGGCTTGGGGCAAAAATTCTAACAAAATGAACAAAAATGCTTCACGTTTGAAGAGAAATGCGATAATAAATGAAAAGCGTTGACTGCAGCATTTACATTTAGATCTGCTTGTTGCATCAAAGAAGGTATGCTCAAAATGTCAGAGTTTGTTTCAGAGCATGCTCACTGACTGAATTCTGCACTCGCGAAATTCTATTATAATTATCAACAAAGTGCATGATGTAAGTGGTTCATTTTGCAGTGTAGACAGCTTCAGTGATTAGAGTTTTTGTGATTGTGCTGACGAGAAAACCTCTTTTAAATTACACAAACTGTAGATAAACTGTTCTAAACATCTTTTAAAATGCTATTTGTTTGACATATTAAAATAAGGTGATGGATAAAGGAATATGGCCTAGCCTGAGTTTTCAGACAGAATCTGTACAGTAATCCTGGTACTGTTTCATAGAGGCTAAAGGAAATAAAAGTCTAAATGATTTTTTCTTTATTGCCTTAGGTATGGGCCCATATGATCTCCTAGCCAGGCACATGGTCACAGAGCTCAACGCAGTTATTGTATCTGTAGAGTAAGTATCTAAAGTTGATTATTACAGCCATTTACTAACCCTCTAGCCATCCTATGTGTATATGACATTCTTCTTTCAGACGAATAAAATCCGAGTTATATTAACAATGTCCTGGCTCTTCCAAGCTTTATAATGGCAGTGACTGTTGCTCTGTTTTTGAAGTCCATAAAAGTGCATCTATCCATTATGTGATGTGATCTACGAAAACCACCCATCACATGGAGAAATTTTACCTTTTACAGCTTTCAAGCTGGGATCAAGTCCTTTTTTCATGGCTTTTTTTTTTAAACAAAAGTTATGGCTATCTGAAGTTGGCTGACCGCATAGACGTGAAAATGCACTATCCAAAATCAAATGGTTGTAACTCAAGAATGCTTTGGAATATAGACCTAAGGTTGGTCTTGTTTTAAAGATTTAAAGAAGACACTTGGCAGATTATTGTAGATGCCAGATTAATTATAAAAGTAAAATAGAAAAAGTTATTAAAGTTTAAGTTTATGAAAATGTAAAAATATATATTTTATAATAATATTTTATATAATATTTTATAATCATATGTATTTGACAAACCAAGCTTTAGTCTAAAACTACAAGACAGTCAAACCCAGAAATATGAAAAGTTATGTTCCAAGTTTTAGGTTGATATATAAAAAAAATGAGCTTTCAGTAAGATTTTATTTGGGTGCAGTACCAAACTTTGGTAGTTTTTCACTAGATGACACCCAAGCTCCATTACTGACTATATAACAGCGCCTTCATTTCCATATGGTTTGAGTGATCTGAACCATATATTTCCATAATTTTCATACATTTTATGAAGTAGACAGAAGTAGTAGGCATTTTGGCAGTATTTGATTTGATTTCAGCCTCTAATAAATATATAAAGAACATGTGCATTATAGCTCACTGCTGCATCACAAATGGCAAATCGTCTCGATTACGTATGTAACCTCGTTCCCCTGAAGGATGGAGCGGAGGCGTGCGTCGGAACTGACCGGCGGGTGGGATCTGTTTTCAGAGACCGACCTACGCCAGTGATTAAAGCGAGCCAATGGACATTGGCATGCGGTTCACGCATTCTCGCACCGCCCTGTTGCGCGGGTATAAATATGGAAGTGGAATACCTCATCTTTGCTTTTCAACTGAGGGCGAGATAAGTGACTCAGGCCTTCAGCTGAAGCACAGCACCTGGCGGCGGGGCGTGCGTCTCCGTTCGCTCCTTCGAGAGCGAGGGTTACATGCGTAACCGAGGCGTTCCCTTTCAGTCGGTCACGTTCGGCGTGCGTCGGAACTGACCCGGCAATTGGGATCCCTACCAACACGCCAGGGATGCTGGCCCTTCCAGCGCCCTGCCTGAGCTCACACCTATGTTGGAGTGGGAGTCAGGGCTCCCAGCAGGAAGGACAGTCACTGCTGTTCCTGCAAGACCCACTCATCGTGACTATTAGATAACGCTGGGAAAGCATGCCCGTCTCGAGGAGATGGTACGCTGCGGAGCCACGTCCTTCAATGGAAGGAGAGGTGGCGAATACACATAAGGACTAACCTATCAGGGTAGTGCAACATATGGCAGTCTCTGGGGTGGTTCCAACCTGGACCCAGGGGGAAAAGAACACGCCCAGAGACGACAGAGCGAGCTCTGTCAAGGGAAAGACACGGGGCTAGCCGAGTTGGGTAGCTGGTACCGTGGAGGAATACACATATGGGGTCGCCGTTAGGGGACCACTACATATGGATACCCAGCCTACACATACGTTCCACAAGCATACGGGTGCAGGCCTAGTGTCAGATGGCCGCCACATCTGACACCGCAGGGGTAGCGGAGGAACTCGACAGGGTTCACCGTTCCCGGGAACGCAACT
Organism: Gobiocypris rarus; assembly: GCA_023029165.1. Classification (NCBI taxonomy): domain Eukaryota; kingdom Metazoa; phylum Chordata; class Actinopteri; order Cypriniformes; family Gobionidae; genus Gobiocypris; species Gobiocypris rarus. The sequence goes on from CM040911.1 coordinate 5,913,844, forward strand.
GGAATGTTAGAGGCGACGTATCCGGCCCAGAGGCGGGAGTGGTGTTGCAAGCCGACACTAGAACGGGTACTTCGCGCCTACCGGCCGCTAGAGCGTACGTGGGAAGAAACCGGCTCTACGAAGGCTATAGAATCTAACGAACGTGTTAGGTGTCGCCCAGCCCGCAGCTCAACATATATCTGTCAGCGAGGCGCCTTGAGCCAACGCCCAGGATGAAGCCCCACTCCAAGTTGAGTGTGCTCGCACCTGAGCGGGCAAGGCACGTCTTAGGCCTGGTCAGCCAAGACAATAGCATCCACTATCCAGTGGACTAACCTCTGCTTGGAGACAGCCTTTCCCTTCTGCTGGCCTCCGTAACAGACGAAGAGTTGCTGTGAGGTTCTAAAGCTTTGAGTCCGGTCAGCGTAACGCGAAGGCGCAGGACGGGACATAAAACTAGGGCTGGGTCTGCCTCCTCCGTGAGGCAGCCCTTGCAGGTTCGCCACCTGGTCCCGGAAGGAGTGGTGGGAACCTTGGGCACGTATCCAGGCCAGGGTCTCAGGACAACGTGAGAGTTGGCCGGCCCGAATTCTAGGCACGAGTCGCCGACCGAAAGTGCATGCAGGTCCCCTACCCTCTTGATTGAGGCCAATGCCGTCAGGAGTAGTTTTCTCAACAGACTGCAAAGGCTCAAATGGAGGACCCTGCAGTGCTCTGAGCACCAGGGCTAAGTCCCAAGAGGGTAACGAGGTTGAACAAGGGTAACAAGGTTTCCTCGCACCTCTGAGGAACCTGACGATTAAGTCATGCTTACCAATAATTTTATTTTTGGTAATTTTAAGGCTATTATGATGTACATTTTGAGGTGGCAGCAGGTCAACATACAGAGCATCATGAGGCTTACCAAAACACCCAAAGACCTTAGTGAGAGCCTGGTCCTTAGCCCACCACTTGGTTTCCCCTATTGGGCACAGTCTTCTGTGACATTTGTCATCACTTGTCTTTTCCCACCTCTTCATATGCTTATACGATTCTTTGAGAAAAATTGTAACATTGTTAAACAAAGAAAATAGAGTTGTGTACTATCTGTTTAAGCATGTCTGTGAAATATTATCCTGTTGATGCTTCACAGTCTACATTACTAATCAATAGCTCATGGATGACATCTGGAACATACCTCAAAATCACCTGATATTGGTCTATTGAGGTGATATCTTGGGTGGTATTTATTTGGACTGCAAACATCCCTGCCTGTTTAACCTCATCTGTAGTTGTGCTCGTTATAATTTGGCTGATGACATCCACAACTTTAAAGATAATGTCTTTTGAAAGGAAAGTCACAAGAGAGCCTCTGCCCCTTGCCCCTATGGTGCTTCTTGCTTTGTTCAATACAAGTGTTCAAATGCTGTTGAAGGCACATATCATACTTGCTCATGAGTATTATTAACTCTAGGAAGTTGCCATGATTGATTTCAGTGTTTTATAATGTATAAGCAGCCTCTGCTTTATCTCCTCTGTAAATAAGTCCATATTTTCAATGACTTTTGTGACATCTACTATGCACTCCATTACCTGGTGCTTTTTCTTTACTTGTTCATAATGTATTTGGTTGCCAGTCATTAGACCTTTTACATCTGCCTTTTTAGCCATTAGAAAGTAAGCATTTGCACTATCTCTGTTGGCATTACTTTTCTCATGTTCCTCAATCCTCTGATGAACATGTTTCCATGCATTCATTCCTCCCTTTATGAAAGGACTATCACATCGACAGGTGCAAATGCCAAACACACAGAACAGTACAGAGAATTTGTTTTTCATTGTATGTCAACTACTTGTGGTTGGTTCCATCTTTTCTGTGATAAACGTTTGCTATGTGATGTTTTGGTGGTTGTTGAGGATGATAACTGAAAAACATGTCAAGGTCCTTTGACTGAGGATGAGCAAAATACTTATCAGCATCCTCATCTACACAAATTGCTTGTGGTTCAGGGACCTTCTGCTTGGCTGCTGTTGTCTCAATGTCTCTATCGCTTTCTTTTCTCATTTCCTGAGTACTCTCAGCATCAGAATTATCTGTATTGAACCGCAATCACATTTAAAAAAAGTAAAAAGGATACAATCACTGAAATTGAATTGAAACCAATAATCGAATGAATAAAACTAAATTCCTTCAATGTAAGTTACTTTGGATAAAAATGTTTGCCAAATGCATAACTGAAAATGTACTATAGCAAAGTTTCAAGAAAAGTCTGTTTACTAGTTGGCCTATTTAGCTATTTAGGGGATCCAAGACCAAGTCCTATCTTTTTGAATGGGTAATCCAAAAATCTCAAAACTGCTTGCCATACTCACAGTTTAATAAAATTTTTCCAATCAGCAACAAAATCTGACATGAAATGTCCTATAAATGTTGTTGCTAATGCTCAAATAAGCGTTCAAACGTTTTTCAGGCTAGACCAGCCAATGCGCATTAAATCTAGCACACCTAGTGTAATTAGCTGTGTTATATCAGTCACAGAGTAACTTAACACATATAAACATATAGAAAAATGAAGAAAGCTGGCGAGTTTGCCAGCCCAATTTATAAGCAAACAGAGCAGCCCACCGGGAATTCTCCCGATGGCCGCTCCGGGCTTGAGATCAGGGATGGGCAAAGTCAGTCTTGGAGGGCCACTGTCCTGCAGAGTTTAGATCCAACCCTGATAAAACTGTCTGTAGCTTTCTACTAATCCTGAAGACCTTGATTAGCTTGGTCAGATATGTTTGATTAGGTTTGGAGCTTAACTCCAATCAATCAAGCAGATATGGTGGTGTACAACATCTGTCTATCAAGGCCTTTGATGGAACAAATGTGTGTATGGGTTGAGTAGATTATGCAGATCTGTCTGTTCAGATTCTTGTAGGTGGTTCAACTCAACAGATGAGGTAGATTTCTGTACCTGTACCACGGTCTCTTCCTTTTCTATCTCTGTATCATTCAAATTCAGATTCAAATTCAAGTTTATTGTCATTACACATGTACAAGTACAATGCAACGAAATGAGTTTGGAGCAAGCCTCCGAGCCGCAGCTATTTAAAGCGCCGCCACACGCTCTCCAGAAAAAAAGAAATGCAGATTGCAAAGCATACATGCAAACATAACATACATTGTACACACAGTACACGTGGTCACGTGATGGGATTTTTTGTTGGGACAGAGTAAGGGAGATAGTAAGGAGGAAAGGGTGAGGCAGACGGTTGGATGGGGGCAGGGATGGGGGTGTGTGTGATGCAAGTAAGAGTCTTGAAGATTCCTGTGTTGTGTGGGAATGTTAGCCATAACTTAAGATGTTTTCGAGTTCAGTTCTGTGGCTTGTCCTTGAGGAGATATGGCAGTGCACAGGGAACGATAGCAAGACCCAGCTGTCAAGCTGACCTCCCAACTGAGAGAGATAGGGACAAGCTGGACGGTGGGGTGAGGAAGCAGGGGTCAATATCTTAATCCATTTTAGCTGATTCGGTAATTTCCGGACCATAATCGATCAATTTGTTCTGATCCTCAACGTCAGTGGCGAGCGTCCGGTTCATGAATGGACTTGGACATTTCATCCAATTTCATGGTCAGACCAGACATACTGCGTAGCAGTTCACTAGCCTGACCCCCGATGGAGCCCACTCTTCCTGCGTCTCTGCAGTCCGGGCTGAGATGTTACGATACAGTTCCTCAATCAGTGACACTCTTTGATCTAATACCTTCAGTCGGTCACACACATCCCCGAAGCACTCTTTAATTTCCACAGACAGCGGCTGGGTGAATTTACTGGCAGCTGTCTTACCAATCTTCCGATAGCTCAGGGCAATCCCAAGGCCGAGAAATAGCAACCCCGCTATAATAATGCCAATTATGAATAAATCCTCTACATCCTCCACGGACAGGGCTTCCAGGCGAAGGTCCCGTCCGGGCAGGTGGGTTCTCGGTGCACCCTTCCTTAGTGAGAAAATCTTGTCAATCGCGCTGAGAGACCAGTTAATTAATTCCATTTCAGTATTTTCAGGAGTCCAGCAAGCAGGTAGTCAAGAAAAAAAAGACAAAAAGAGCAGCGCCAAAGCAGAGCGGGGAGCAGATAGAAGACACGTCTGCTCTGTATGAGATCCGGATCATCAGCGCTCCCTTGGATGTTCCTCCATCTCCTTCAAGAGGTTCAAGTGGTAATATTGTTTGTCTTTCCCTTTGTCTGGATGGAAAACTTCATAGGTCACTGGTTTGGTCTTCTGGGATATTATGGACCCTTGCCATTTTCCCAACAGCTTTTTGGTTTATCAGGGTTGAAAACATCTACTGGTCCAGCCAACATTTCTAGACTGTCCCTCATCTCCAGGATGTATTTGACTCTCTCCAATGGTTTGGCTGCCTATCCCACTCTTCCTCAGCATGTCTATGGATCTTTCAACTTCACCCATAGATTAACTGTGAAAGGTGTAAAACTCAGTCAAACTTCTCTTTATGCAAAGAGTAGGAAAGGAAGCCTTTTGATCCAGTCTTGTCTGTGTCTATGACACATGGATTTCTTCAACATGGATTTCAGCGTCCAGTTGAACCGCTCCACCAGGTGTTGGTCTGTGATGCCCAGCTACTGCTAAAACCACAGTTGGAGCAACCATACTCGGGGTTACCACAAGTGTGAACTAACTAGAACAAAAGGAAAGTCAAGCTTTTATACCCCCAATGTTTAAGCAACCCCCCCAGTATTTTTCCACAGAGTAAAGGCACAAACACAATATGTAAATTGTCCCTTCACTGTCTTGGAGCTGATATCATTTAAATGATCCGACACCCTAAGACGGGAAAGCTCCCACTTTAGATGTCCCACCGTTACCCCCCTGGGCTTCAGCAGAAGCTGTGTCTGAACAGCTGTAAAAGGTGTTTCACAAACAGACATTGACTTCTGAATGAACTCAAACATAAATCTTCTTCTATGATTAAATTTTTCCTCTACACATTGCTCAAGATTTAATTAAGATTTGAATAATTTGCATGCTGTAGGCTTTTAGTTTGCTATTAAGAAAGGCTTGTGGAGCTCTATTTGCTCAAGCTTTATTAGCTGTGTTTTTTGCTGGAATTTGTGTGCTGGCACAGAAGACCTGTGAGTTTATCTGCACGAGTCCACTGAGCAAGGACAAGGCACTTAAGTATATATTGTTTTTAAGTATATTTTACTTTTCTCTTTCTACCGTATTTTCTATCCCCTCTCTTTTTTCCACTTTCATTATGTGTTTCCAGGACACACCAGGTTGTCTCTCAACAACCCACTCGTAGTTTTTGGCAACTTCAACATTCACCTGGTGAGGCCTTATGCTGCAGATTTCCACTCTCTCCTAGACCTAGACCTAGATCTTCAACAACTCACCACCATAGGTCACCACCTCTGCAAATTTCCCATTATTTCTTCATTGCTTTTACAACTTACTTCTTGAATGCTGCATGCAACCATCAAACATGTCAGTCTAGTGTGTGATTACATAGAAAGACTATGGCAAATAGTGAAGTGGAATGGAAAAATTTGTTCCGTGTGAATGGCCCATAATATTATACATGCCTTTGTTTTGATGTAAGATTAGCAAAATCCTCTTGTAATTAGGGATGAGCACGAGTACAAGTTAAACCAATGTGACACCAATGATTGATCATGAAAATGATCAGGCATGATTATGCAAAATGTGACTTTTAATAAATTCAAAATTTGTAAAAATTAAATAGGGACCTTGTTTTTTGTGATTTTTCTTGGTAGAGCATAGACAGGATGCATTCACTCAGAGTACAAATGAATGAAACAGACCTGGGCACTGAGTGCAGTCATTTGTGACAAAATGTGCGAGTAGTTGAGATAATTACAGTAATCTGCAGACAGTACAATAGACCTGCTTTCTGGGGTGTTTTTTTTTAAGTTGGTCAACAGGTCAGACTTCAGCGAGAGACTCAGGGTACTGTGTCACTGTACTGTCACTTACCCGATCTATGCTCATCCTATCTTGAAATTGTATTATAAGGGATAATTGTATATAAGGGATCCCTGATGTTAACACTTGTATGACTTAATATATTATAAATTATGTCTCTTACTGAAATGTGTAGGGGCAATTTCGGATTCAGCCCCTGTCGTGGGGGTTGACGAGGGTAGCCCATAGCACCTCGATTGAGACAGAGCAGTCTGTAAGGTGTGTGTGTGTGTGTGTGCGCGCACCAATCTGTTTGTGTGTACATGCGTGTTTGAGTGTGTTTTAAGTGCAATTACAAAGCAATTAATTGGTTTTGTTTAACTCTGAAACAATTTTCGAGTTGTGTTGTTGTAAAAATAGCTACAGGTTGGCCAGTTGATTGCCGAGTGCAACCATTCTACGTCATCGACCTAAATCGCAAACAAAATGGGCCCATTGTCCAAATATATAGTGGATTTTTTAATAACGTAGATCTTTCATTGGTTTTCTATTACATATTTCAGTAAGAGACATCATTTATGATATATTAAGTCTCAACACCAGGATCCCTTTAACCTATAAAATCAATAGGTAAAGTAACATACATCCTGTCACCATACTTACTTATAGTGGTATATGTAAGTGAGAATAAACTTACTTAATTAGAAATGATATCTTCCGTTGGATCAATCACGTTCTTCTTCTTCTGAGGTATATTCAAGGTTTATTCCTCATGCGCATCTTCCAAACTCCACAAAAAGCAGAGTTTGTTTATGGAGGTGATGAAGGGATTTACATGTTTGTGTGGCTCACGTGGATGATTACCGTGTAAATAGCCTGCACAGCGTGTGGGTGTGGTCACATTACTGATAATCAGCAGATGTGAGAAACTATACCTCTCTCTTGTGGGTTTCATACAGATTACATAAACAGAGAATATTTGTTTCTGATTTTACTTACTTAAAAGTTGCCACTTCAAGCTTCCTAAAGACATCTGTAATGTCTGTATGGCAAGTATTCGCTGAGTTTCGGTTCATTTTTGTGATGTGTTTCAGAAAAAAGTTCTGGGATGTTTTCTTTATTTTACAAAAGCACAAAGTTTTATTGTTATTGTGAGTGTAATAGTAGTATTGTAATAGTAGACCCCAGTTTAGAATGAGTATTGAATATTACTGGTTCCTGTATGACAATAAAATTGTATTTTACGTTCTTTCCACCATTATCAGGAAAAAAGTGATCACACCCCTGTTGACCCCAGAGGGTTAGTAAATAAACAACAATACAAAAAAGAAGTGGAAAGAGTCAATTACCAATTAATCAGAGATGTGTCAGAAGGAGGTAAACATCAAATAACTGCTGTATCAGATATAGGCATTAAATACAGGCATACTGTAAACAGAGGCCTTACGTATGATAAGAGGCCTTACTTATGATAGAGCCTGCCAAATTACTTAACACAGGCAAGTACAGCTCAGTCTATCAATAAGTGAGGACTAATTTAAAGGGGTACTTCAGCGCTGGAAAGATGAATCCGTATTTAAACTGGGTCATTAATGTAGTAGAAATTATTTTTGAATTTGGTGCCTTCTAGACCGAGAAAACACAGAAAATGTATTTTTATCTCATGGGGATGAAAGACAACAATTCCCAGAATACACTGCTTATGCCCTCCTACTCTAGGCAAGGCTACTGGATCACTGGATCACTTGCCCACCGCATTCATATTCATAAAATCAGTTCAGTTAGAGACGCTACAATTAAAAACTGAACGTGTCTGTTTGATATAATATGAGTGAGCCGATTGAGTGTCACTGCACAAACGCAGCAGGATCGGATTACATTCATCACATGAGCTGAGGTAATTGCGGGATTCGCGGCCGCATTCGCAGCGCGTGTTCCAGTGTTGTAGTCAAGACCAGCTCATTCGAGTCGAGTCGAGTCGAGTCCGAGTTCAGAGGGTCGAGTCGAGTCTGGACCGAGACCAGAGAGAGCCGGCTCAATCATAGATATATTTACATAGATTCCTCATTCGACCAATCCACGCAGGCACTAATGAGGAATATATATATATATATATATATATATATATATATATATATATATATATTAGGGATGCAACAGTACAGTTCAATACATACCTCGGTTTTTAACCACGGTTTTCAGTTTGGTTCGTTTTTGCTATTCTATTCTTAGCGACAGGAACAGAACGTTTTTATTGCAATACTCTTTCTTTATTTTACTTAAAGATTTGAAAAACCTTACTTAAACTTTTTTTTTAAGTTGTACACATTCCTAGTGTATTGTATAATATAAAATCAACATATATAAATATTTAGGCTACAGTGGCAGCTCAGAGATCTACAGTAGCATTTAAGTATGAAATTGAATTAATAAATGTAGGCTAAAATTAAAACTACATAGTCTTCAATATACATAGATTTTTTTTTTTTTCAGTGAGTGATTTTCTCTTTGTCTTTTGTTGTTTTATTAACATAATTTTATAATTTTGGAGGTGAACTGTCCCTTTAAGGACAAGTGCTCACGACCTGGTGGCAACTCATATACAGACTTTGCAGATTTTACTTCGCAGATTTTACTTTACTTTACTCATATGCAGATTTTACTTTAACTTTAGACATAACCGACTGTGTTATTGAACACTGGACAGTATTAGCGCAGTAAGACGACTTAGTCCAGTAATCACATGTGTTGACAGGCTCTTAGTGCGCGCACGAATGTAATGTTTAACCGGCAAGGCTTTAAAACGCATACAAATAATGAACTTTCGTGATTGTGAATAACTATAGTGTTCCGTGAGTATAACTCTCTGACACCAGCATTTCAAGCGTGGCTAAACACCTCCTAACTTTCGAGCATATGATTGGATATTTGCTCAAATCAGCGCGTAGACTCACAATATTTCAAACGGAGAGAAATAGAAATAATGAATTAAATGCAAACCGAGAAAACCGCAATTCACAAGCGCGACGGTTCAATATTATATTGAGAACTGTATATAATATATATATATATATATATATATATATATATATATATATATATATATATATATATATCAATATATATATGAGATTATATTCTTAGGATTTTTATGATTGCGGCAGGATTTTGACCTTCTTTGACGGAAGTAATGAAGCCGGGTAATACTAGATGAGATTAATATAATATGAGGTAAAAATACATACTGTTGTGTTAGAAACTCGAAACCGATCTTGTCTTAAGACATCAATGTGTCAGGACGAGCCACAGGGTAAAAAAAAAAAAACATTGAGAAAAAGTAGTCTCTTAATTTTTCTAGAGCTGTATGTTAAGAGCTAGAGGCTCGCTCCACATGACATCCTTTCCTGACCTGAGTCCTGCTACCTTATAAGTTAGTTATGCGCAGTTGCGCTTAAGAAAACCACACATCATTGGTGTCAAACATCAATTTAAGAAATATTAATATAGAGTAATAATTATGAATATTTTGATGGGACTCGAGTGGACTCGGAAATACCCGACTCGGAAATGCACCCAAGTCCATGACAGAGTCCAAGTCTCGAGTACAAATCACAGCGTGTGTTCAGTCTGGCGCATTTTCAGTTCATGTCTTTGGAAGCTTAACTTTCATAGGAAGTTGATTTGAAAAGTTGAAACACTCACTTTGCTCTCCACCGCTCCGTTTACATGAATCTCCGCAGCTCCCGAGCCGAGTGCTGTGAGTGTGATGTTGAAAACATGTGGGAATAGCGCCTCCTGCTGGCTGTAGTCTTCAGCCTCTGGACAAAAACTCCTCCGATGACGCAATCGGAGGAATTTTTCCAGAAATAAAATACATAATTCTCTCGTCTCAGGGTCATATGAGGGGGGAAAGTACGATACTTTGAATATACTCCCGGGTTTCTACTGATACAAAGCTTAATGCTAATCGCTGAAGTAACCCTTTAAGGATTAAAAAATAAAAAACTTACAAAATGTGACATTACTGCCCACTGTCCAATATGATAACATTATTAGATTCTCACATTATTTCTGGGAGATAATCTAAACTCTGTGCTGTCTGATACATGAGATTGAAAGATAACAGAAAAATGTAAAAATGTGCATGAGTGTGCATGAGAGCAGTTTCAGTGCCTCCAGGAACAGGGTTGGGATACACTGCTATTGTGAGTGTTTTGTAGGCCTGTGTTGTCTTGGTTGTTGTGTTTGACACTCCCTTCCACTCCCCATGTTTTCCTCTCCCCTCTTCCAATCATCAATCAAAGGTTCCGCAGTTTTACAGTTAGTTTTGGGGTCTTTTTTTCAAATGTGAGGTCAGTGCTTAAACTGGATTTTCATGACCCCTTAACAAACTTGCATGCCCTAATAGCTATGACAGCACTCACCGCTTGGTATATCTATATCAATTATATCTTGCTATACCTGCCCTAGTTTGCTGACAAATATATCCTCTGTTGTTGGCTCTAGCTTCTTCAATCTCCGTCTCCTTTCTAAAATTAAAAATGTTCTGCCTGGAAAGACCCTTGAGATAGCACTCTAATTCCATGTCGACTGGATTATTGCAATTCAGCTACAATTGGTTCAAAATGCTGTAGCCAAATTCTTTAGAATGGTCGTAAGTACGATCACGCCACTCCTATTTTACAAGCTCTTCATTTGCTTCCGGTTCATATTAGGATTGATTAAAAAAAAAATCCTATTTGTGTACAAATGTCTACACAACCTTGCACAAATTCCATAGTCTTACGATAGGGTAACCAAAACTTTCTCATGGTTCCTTGTACAAGGCTGAAACGTAGAGATTGAGCCTTTTTGATGGTGGAACCAAGGTTTTGGAACCCTATAACTTTTAAATCTCTTTTATTTAGCCTTTAAATGATGGTGATGGTGTTATTTATAATGTGTTACTTAGTTTTCTGTTGTGTTTATCTGACTTGTACAGCCATTTGGTCAGTCCCCAGACTGTTTGTAAATGTGCTTTATGAATAATAGAACTAGAACTGACAAAGCCAAATAATGCACTTTCTCTGCCCTAGCTCTGTTGGAGCATTTTCAACAAAAGGACATCAAAAAGGATGCTCTGTTCTGAACAAGCAGGCTCTAGGCTGTTCACATATTACCTTATAGTCAAACAGCAGGAATGGCATAAATACATGTGCTGATGACACAGCTGTGATCTGATGACCATCAACAATGAATCTGCTGTGAGTGTAAGCCCTTTCTGCACGTGACAGCGCTTCAGCGTTCTAAATCAAAATCCCTGTATTATCATGGACAGCAGAAAAACAAGGACATGTGATATTCCAATGAACCGTAGGAAAGAGATAAAGTTGACACATAAAAGCCAAAAGAAACAGTGAAATAACACTAAAATATTTGATAAGCTTCAGACAAAAAGTCTCATGCATTCCTTTTTATCTTCTTTACATATCAGAAGTAGACTTGGCTGTCTGGCTTCCTGCTGGCAAACCTCGTGCTGCTGTGAAACGAAACAATTTGACTGCTTGCCCATTGTCCAACTGTCAGACTCTAAAGAAAATATAGTGTGGACTACAACTAATTTGGCTAATTAATGTTGGGAAAAAATTGTGACTGAAATTACAAGCAGATTTCTTGGAATGCAGATAATGTACTAACTTAATCCCAACTCAGATTTACAGACAAATAGAAAAAGGCCAAATATCTTTTTCTTTTCTTTTTTGTTGACTAAACACTATTCCACATCCTGCCCAATGCTGTCCTTCAAACAAACATGTCAGCGGAGTGCTATGATATAAGAATAAATGTGCAAAAGAGATATAAAGCAAAAGGACAGTTTAAATTACTACATTAAAAAAAAAGAAGATAATAAAGATAATAAATAAAAACACAAACTCAGTGTTAACAGGTAAGAGGAATGTTTTGCAGGGACACACACACATTAATTCTGGACACAGTAACCTATTACTGTCATTTCTTTTTCCTTTTAATGTACAAACGTCTTACATTTATATTCAATTACACGCGGTTATCCCTTTACAGTTACCAGTCTCATAAAATACTTGAACAGGGCTCTCACAACCCTGGAAAACTGATGACAAAGTTTTCAGTCCTAGAAAACACATGAAAATTTGAGAAAATGTCAAATGTCCTGGAAAATATATATGTTTAAAAGTTTTTTTTTCTTTAGCCGAGTACAGAGTTTATCACTGGCCCAAACAATTATCACTAGTTGCAGAAAGTGCAATGTTCAGGAATGCTTTGGCAGCTTTGAATGCTTTAATGAGTTTTGACACTTGAGAGTAGTATATTCAATGATGATGTTTAGTCTTGTGTTGCCACTTGCAGCAGTTAGCTAATGTTATTTGTATGCAGTGAATGTTAACTGGTAAGCAGCTACTTAATCAGATCATTTTGATAAACTCGCAATTGCGCTATATAAATGCTATTGCATGTTTGCATATTATAAAGTCCGAAATGTGATATAAACTCTCAATTGCAAGTTAAGTCCAATTCTGAGGAAAAATTACTTTTTATATCTCACAATTATGACTTTACACTCACCTAAAGGATTATTAGGAACACCATACTTATACTGTGTTTGTTTCGCCTTCAGAACTGCCTTAATTCTACATTGATTCAACGAGGTGCTGAAAGCATTCTTTAGAAATGTTGGCCCATATTGATAGGATAGCATCTTGCAGTTGATGGAGATTTGTGATTCAAGGTTTGTGACATGGTGCATTATCCTGCTGGAAGTAGCCATCAGAGGATGGATACATGGTGGTCATAAAGGGATGGACATGGTCAGAAACAATACTCAGGTAGGCATTTAAACGATGCCCAAATGGCACTAAGGGGCCTAAAGTGTGCCAAGAAAACATCCCCCACACCATTACACCACCACCACCAGCCTGCACAGTGGTAATAAAGCACGATGGATTCATGTTCTCATTCTGTTTACACCAAATTCTGACTCAGGATTCAGAGATGAGTTGCGTGCCGCCACCGACCTCGCTCTCCAGGTGACGAAGGTGACCGCACACTCCCTGGGTCAGGTGATGTCCACAGCTGTGGTCAAGGAGAGACACCTATGGCTCAACCTGGCCGATATGCATAACGGCGAGCGGACCCGGTTACCATCTGAATGTCTCAACAGAAATCGAGACTCATCAGACCAGGCAACATTTTTCCAGGCTTCAACTGTCCAATTTTGGTGAGCTCGTGCAAATTGTAGCCTCTTTTTCCTATGTGTAGTGGAGATGAGTGGTATCCGGTGGGGTCTTCTGCTGTTGTAGCTCATCCGCTTGAATGTTGTGCGTGTTGTGGCTTCACAAATGCTTTGCTGCATACCTCGGTTGTAACGAGTGGTTATTTCAGTCAAAGTTGCTCTTCTATCAGCTTGAATCAGTCGGCCCATTCCCCTCTGACCTCTAGCATCAACAAGGCATTTTCACCCACAGGACTGCCGCATACTGGATGTTTTCCCCTTTTCACACCATTATTTCTAAACCCTAGAAATGGTTGTGCGTGAAAATCCCAGTAACTGAGCAGATTGTGAAATACTCAGACCGCCCGTCTGGCACCAACAACCATGCCACGCTCAAAATTGCTTAAATCACCTTTCTTTCCCATTCTGACATTCAGTTTGGAGTTCAGGAGATTGTCTTGACCAGGACCACACCCCTAAATGCATTGAAGCAACTGCCATGTGATTGGTTGATTAGATAATTGCATTAATGAGAAATTGAACAGGTGTTCCTAATAATCCTTTAGGTGAGTGTATAACTCGCAATTGTGAGTTTATATTACAGAGCTCATATTAAAAACTGTTTTTATAGTTAAGTCATGGCATTAACTGTATGCCTTTTAAAGACTTGGAGAACGATGTTTGGCATGATCCTTGATATTTGGCATGATCCTTGATTAAACAGCACCCATGTTAAACATTGCGGCTAATGTATTAGCTTGAAGCTTAAAAGAAAGAGTTCTTATGTTTTGGGCAGCTTGGATCACGTACCTTTCCAGCAGCAGCTAACTCTGTTTTCTCCACTATTTTTAGATGCATAATGTATATATAAATGCGTTGTTCAGTTCAGTAATTTGACGTGACTGGTGGAAGTTTTCCGTGCACGGTTGGCAGAAGCGACTAATCGATGACATTCACTCTTGATGATTTTCATTATTGATTATTATAAATTTTAACGATGAGTTGTTGCAGCCCTTGTTCCTAGTATGCTCCATCATATTCGCATTGCCTACTTGTTAATCAATAATCAATATTTTCCAGTATTTGTCGTTTATGGAAGGATTTTATTAAGTGATCCAAATAAATATAGAGTGTACATGATTTAAGTAATTTTGACTCCCATGTTCCTGCTAGAAGCAGTGTTGGGAGTAACGCATTATAAAAGTAACGTCATTACAGTAATATATTACTTTAAGCTGTAACGCAGTAATAAAATGCATTAGTAAGAAAATTTTGGTAATATTATACCCATTATAATCTCAGTAATGCACATTACAACAACGCATTTTAACCTGAAATTAAGTCGTCGTTTTTTCTTTATTGGTAGTTTTTTTCTATTTCCTGAATTCGATAGTTGAGATAACTGCAGAGACGGATTCTACATTTGTGAGATAGACATACTCCTATTATTTTCAGGTCGTCAGAAAAGGACAATAATGTAACAGTCAAGTGCAATATATGTATGACAGAGGGAACTCTCTACATTGAGGAATAGCACAAGTAACTTCTAAAAAACACTAGTCATACTTGGTTATAAAATAACTTGGTTATTTTGGCGAAAGTAACTCAAAAGTAATGCAAAAGTGGTGCAATGCATCACAATTCAAGGACAGTAATGTAGTAATGTAACTAATTACTTTCAAGTGACAGTAACTAGTATTATTTAATTCATTACATTTTGGAAGTAACTTGCCCAACTCTGGCAAGAAGTGATACAAGTCTCTTTCTGCATGTACTTGAAACATAGGGTGATATCAGACAGTGAGTGGCCTGATATATCAAATCTTACTTCTCAATAATAAGGTTGATAAATAAAAAAAATAAAAAAATAAATGAACATTTAGAAATAATGATTCATAACCCATTTTTTGGTGGCCTATAAAAGATAAAGGCCCTGTTTTAACAATCTGACTTTGTAACTTTGTGGGTGGGTCTGTCGCTGTTGCTATTTTCCCGGCGGGATAAATGGCTCTTGCACCAGCGCAAATCTAAAATGGGTTGGTCTGAAGTAGCTTCATTATTCATAGGTGTGGTTTGGGCGTAACGTGAATAAACCAATCTGACCGTCATCCAACATTCCCTTTAAAAGCAGGTGCGCAAGTTCCATTATGGATTGCTATTATTATGGCGTATTTACCAGGCGCACGCCAGGAGCAGTTCACAGCCGAGGACTGATGTTCTTGTAAGACTGAATAATTTGTAAGCTAGATTTATGCCTATTTTTTCACATCTTCGTGGCACACAACAATGATTTCCGTCATCTCATGTGTTAATATTTTTTTAGTGTAACAATTTATGATTTGCAAAAATAACTGTTGCATCTGTGTAGATTACATGAGCAAAGTGTATGCGCGTTGTGCACGCTATACATTATGGTCAAGCATGCGCACTTAAAATAGCATAACTAAATAGCGCCACTGACTTTAGACTAGGTTTTTTCTGGTCAGTGGCGCAATTGTTTAATGGAACAGCAAAATAGCACCAGGATTGTTTGCGCGAACACGCCTCCTTTTTGCGCTGAACTGCCCAGGAGCGCAAGTTCATTCACTAGTTTAGCAAGCGTGCTTCTGTGGAGGGAAAAGCGTGCTTTGAGCGGGTGATAAATAGGAATGACATGTGTACAAAGTCAATTGCGCTTGGTGCAAGATAGGGCCCAAAATGCTGATATTTTGCTAAATACAGATTTTTATAAAAAAGCAGAAAGCAGAAATTCTGGTGGTTCCTCTTATTAAAAATTATTTAAATTATTGATATATTGTATTATTGCATTTGTGACATAACATTTTCACATTTTACCTTACCTTACTTTACCCTAAATGTGTTTGTATGTGTTGTATGTAAACGTGTGCTCGACTATGTTTGTGTGTGCATGTTAGTGAGGTATGTGTACACACAAAGATAGTTGTGCACACATGGGCTCACACTCATTGAAAAGGGAAAGAGTGAAAGAGACATTTTGATATACAACCCCAAATCAGAAAAAGTTGGGACAGAAAAGAAAACAAGTAAAAAAAAGAATGTAGTGATTTCTAAATTTACTTTGACTTGTATTTCATTGCAGACAATATGAACACAAAATATTTCATGTTTTGTCTGGTCAACTTCATGTCATTTGTAAATATGTATCCTTTCCTGTCATTCAGACCTGCAACACATTTCACTTTTTTTTCTTTTTTTTTGCGTTTTCCATACTGTCCCAACTTTTCTGATTGGGGGTTGTAGAAGTGATAGGTGTTGAGTAATGTTAAACTATTTATTACAGACAGCATGTCAAACAGAAAGGATCAGAAAGGAGAGAAGAGGGTCAGAAAGGCACATACATTATATAGAAAGGATGTCTGCTAAGGAAATGGCAAAAAATATAGTCGTGGGTAGAGAAGAGGATGAGAGGAACATTAGCTGAATATAGGGAGACAGTTGAGTGAGGCCTAAAAGCAAGTGTACGGTTTCTTGCAAGAGCTTGGGATATCCCACAAGCCATGCTGCAAAGGTGTATCAGTGGAAATATCGTTGACATAGACCATAGACAAGAGAGGGTTCCCACTTACCAAAAAGGATGTCCAGCACCTAGCCTTCCAGTACACCAAAGAGAAAAACGTCAGTGGGTTTTCATCAAAAACCGGCAAAACAGGTTACTATTGGTTCCTGAACTTCTTGAATTGAATTGCAAATCTATGCATGAGGAAGCCAGAAGCGCTGTTAGCTGCAAGAGCTGCAGGACTGAATGAGCAAGTGGTAAGCCAATTGTTTCATCAATATAAAAAATTATTGAAGGAACTCAGCATCGAAGATCACCCATCACATATATGGAATTCTAATGGGACAGGTCTCCAAGATCAATTCTCCTCCACCAAAGTGGTTGGACAAGTTGGGTAAGCGTGTATGGAGGTCACCGCTGCGGAAAAGGGAGAGACGACCACCTGTTTGGCAGCATTCAATGCCGTAGGTCCATACACCCACACCATGGTCATTTTCAAAGCAAACCGGCTGCATCCCGAGTGGCTCTCTGGATGGCCAAACAATATGTCTGTAAGGCTTTCTGAGAATGGATGGATAAATGATGACCTTTTTTGGTAATGGGGTCAGATGTTCTTCCAGGCACTCCCAAAGGAGGACCCCCCGGCCCCAATTTCTATTTTTATATTGGCACAGCAGTCATGTTTATAATTTACAATTCCTCAACCTTATAAAAAGCAGGAATGTCCACATGCTACCCTTCGCACACAATCTATGATCTGCAGCCTGCAGACAAAGCATTCTTTAAGAGTCTGAAACCTCACTGGGTTGAAGAGGGGAGGAAGTGGACCATACAAATGGCAGGCCAGAGGCTCCCAAAGCAGTTATTCTCTGTTTTCCACCGAGCTTGGGAAAAGCTAGTCACTATTGACAATGCCCAGGCAGGTCTCAGAGGGACAGGTATATTCCCTCTAAATAAAAAGATACTATCAGAGAGTGTTTTTGGCTCGAGCAAAACTACAGAACGTGCCCTGCCACCCACTCCTACTGACCCACCCACCAGACCCCAGTCTCTTCCTAGAACACCTGCCATACCTCAGACTCCTCCTGACCTGCCTGCTGTCCTGACACCCACTGATCGACCTGAGGAACCACTCTACATCTTCCAGAATGATCATCAGCTTGAACGTGTGTTGAATGAAATAATCATAATGTTTAACACCCACAATTGCATAAAGGCTCATATCATATCAGACAAACATTAACATTTTATTTCTTGTTATATCATATTTCTGCTTAATACCTTCTTTTCTCTTAGTCTGTTGTGAGATCAGTCACATTCAGTGACTTTTATTACCAAAATGAGAGAGGCCCATGAGAAAAAGAGCCAATCCACCTTCTTACCTTCTCACATGTCAGGAACACATTGACTACAAAAACACAAAAACAAAAAAGGGGCCCAAAGGCCACTGAGACTGGGTGCGCTGTGAACATTGAATTGCCTGGTTTTATGAGCACTGTAGTGAAGAGAATGTCATTTTTGATGACGACAGCTTTTTCTGTCAAGACAGCTTTATCTGTTTATCTGATCAGCCGGCAAAAATGTTTGACCTAAACATTGCTCATCTCATAAAATGTGGGACAGCTAATGTTTCGAAACCCCTAGGGCCTGAACAATTCTATTTTATAACATAAATGCAACAAAAACAATATTAAAAACAGTCCTTAGAACACTGTTAAATGTCATACATAGGTTTTTAGTTAGTGTCCCAAGCGATTAACCATAAAGTGGCCCAATTTGCCTGAAATGTGTACATTCTCCAAAGGGTTTAGGAAAGGCAACCATTTGAGTTCAAGCATGTCATTTTCCTGTTTTGGCTCAGAAAGGGGGTGTACATCAAGAGGTTAAGTAAAAAAAGAAGTCTTTATTCATCATTTGGTCTATGGGTCTTTACTGCGTGAGTGCGTCACTGAAACCATACATAGATGCCAGATCCTCGTGTCTTACCATTCTAATTATCTGAAGAGGCATTCTGCGCATCATAGGCATGACAGGAGACGTGGCAGTCTGACACGAAGTCTCGTTCCCGTCTCAGAGAACATTCCCTTTTGAGTGGAACTCAACAGCATGTCATAGCTTGATGCTATGCCTGCCCCACAAGGCTGTGTATCTGCAAAGACAGATGTTGAGCGCAGACTGAGACTGGATCGACCCTAAAGGACCTGAGACCCTGGAGTTGAATCCGTGTCCAGACTATAAAACCTGATGAATGTGTGTGGAGAAGACCATCCTGCTACAGCACAATTATCTTGCAAGGATGCACCCCTAAAAAGTGCTTTGGAAGATGCAAGACTCCTATTGGAGTGGGCTCTAACCCCTTGAGGCAAAGTCATTCTGCACACCTCGTATGTGACGTAGATCGCATCAGTGATCCAATGCAAGATACACTGCTTGGTGACCATGTTTCCTCTATTGCAGCCACCAAAGCAGCCGAGAAACTAGATAGAGGTCCTCAAAACCCAGAAGTCAATGAGCTAAGTCAATGCTAGTAAGAGAGCCACTTTAAGTAAAAATTTTTGAAAGACTGACTCAAACAGGGCTTCTGCTAATGTTCCCAGGACCAATGCTAGGTCTCAGGAACGAACTTTCAACCAGAAGATAGGCCTTAGACGTCTAGCACCTCACAAGAACCAAGACACCAGACAATGTCTCCCAACAGAATCTCCATCTTAAGTTATTCGGCTGGCTGAAATGGCGGCCACATAAACTTTTAGTGTAGTCTGAGTCAAAACCGTTGAAAGGCATTCTTACCGGAACTCCAGCACGGAACCAACAGGGATTTTACTGGGTTAAGGTGCTGCTATGATACAAAGAGTTTTAGGGCATACAGATGCCCGGTGGAAGGGGCTCTAGAACTCATAATTGTCTCATCAACGGTCTCTCTGAACCAGAATCTGCCTTGGAATGCTGGCCTCGACAGGATGCCGTCAAATTTGCATGCCCTGGAATGTAAACAGCTTTCAATGACTTTAATTTCTCTTCCACCCAGAAAAGGATCTGCTGCACCTGCCTGAAAAGGGCACACACAGCCTGGCCCGATGATTTATATAAGAGACTACTAATGTGTTGTCTGTGTGGACCAACACATGTGGAAGGAAGTGTTTTAATTCTAGAAACACTGCCCTCATTTCTAGGCAATTTATGTGACTGCAACATGCCCTAGGAGCCTGGCCCTTGTTCAGGAACCATGGCTCACGCTCAACTCAAAGTCACGTGTGACCCTTACGACTCTGGAGGGATGTTTTAGAGGATGGAATGGAATCTCATGGGCAGGTAGGCCTAATGGAATGACGATGGCTGCCATGAGACCCGTCAGTCTCTGAACCTGTAAAGGTGATGATACACGGAAACTTTTTTGAGAAGTGTTGCCGAGCGATCTTCAGAGTCAGACACAGACAGTATGAGTTCCTCGTTCTGGCCTCAAGAAATCACAGAGCCAGCTTCAGATTTGAGAAAGCGTCCTCAGAATCAGTGGAGAGGGCAAGAGAGGGCCCCATGGCCGAAGTTGATATTTGAAAGAAGAGACAAGCGGGATCTAAGCTTATGGATGTTACAATTTTTAAAATGAGCGCAGTCAGCCCCCTCAAGCACTGAATTTATATGCTCCTCACCCATACACGATACACATATTTCATGCGAGTCATCGCTCTTTAAAAAGTGTGGGCATGGCATCACAACTCCTAAATCTTTTCCCTGACAGCTTGAGTCTAAGTTCTTATGCTGTTTTCAGTGACATACTACACTGCAAAGCTACATAATCACATTCAGCCAATCGCTTAGGAGTGTGTAAAAACATGCTTCACACACCGACTCATGCAAACCATTCCCAAAGCATCGAGCCATGATGCAGTGCGGAGTTACACTTGAAAGGGACCAGGTAAGTAATACCTTAATGTCAGCTGTGTTCAGGTGAAAGAGACAGCCTATATTAAAACCTGTGTGGCAGGCACTAAATACGTTATATGTGCAGTTATTATCAAAGCTTAGGGCCATTCGGCCTTTCGATTAGGATGACATTCCAAACCCGTTAGTTAGGAAGTGGAGGGCAAATTGTCATCTTACTTTTCAGGGCTTTATGTTATGGGTGTCAGCTGCAGAGCACATGATGCCTATTTCTGTCCATCTATCAGAAAGTAAACTGCTGCCAAATGTGTTATCCCGGGTCCTATGAACCGTAGGAAAGGGATTTTCTACCCAATTTTGGCACAGCCCACCTCGTTTCATGCTTCCAATGACAGCTGGTGTTGGGCAGGCTCTGGTTTTGAAGCAGAAAATCCTCTCCCTATTGGAGAAAGGACCCATTCAGAAAGTTCTTCCTCCCAGAAGGGAATCTGGCTTTTACAGACAGTTCTTTCTAGTGCAGAAAATGGATGAATGTCTGCTTCCCATTTTAGACTTGCATGAACTGAACTACACTCTGCAGTAAAATGCATTTTTAGTAGGCTGTTGTTGGAGCACATCATTAACATATACCTCCCTGCATGAAGGTTGTTTGGTGTATGTCTGGAAGGTCGAGCATCTCTCATGGCACATCAATTTCCTAGAGATGTTAGCAGTTTCTTCCAGACCTTTGGAACTGCCATGTCAACATAATTTGGTAATTTCATACAGAGTTTGTTTACAGCTCATATGGTGGTTAGCCCAACACACTCTTCTTAGGGCTCTGGACAGTTTTCTGTCCCTTAGAGCGGTGCATATTCCAGAAGTGGAAAATTACGGAGCAGATTTTCTCTTGAGGCACAAACAGAGATCTGGAAATTGGAGCCTGCACCCTCAGACTGTCAGTCTAAACTGGCAGCAGTTTGGCTTGCCTTGCATGAGACAGCACAATGTCCTTTGTGACAGAGTACATGCTTTTATGCCTTTCTGACAGTAAAAAAATATTCTATCAGTCCTGGCAAGAGTGTGAGATGACATTTATCGGTGACACTTTATAATAACGTTCAGTTATCACTTATAAGTTATTAATGAAAAACTAATAATTTACAAAATCTGACTATACATTCGTAAATGATTAATAAGTGATATGCTAACATTTTATGAATATTTTGTCAATTCAGTCTTAAATCATTTATAAATTATTATTTAATATGTTCATAAATTATTAATAAGTGGTATGCTGTATATATCTGTAACTGTATACAATGGGTACGGAAAGTATTCAGACCCCCTTACATGTTTTACTCTTTGTTATTTTGCAGCCATTTGCTAAAATCATTTTAGTTCATTTTTTTTCTCATTAATGTACACACAGCACCCCAAATTGACAAAAAAACACAGAATTGTTGACTTTTTTGCAGATTTATTAAAAAAGAAAAACTGAAATATCACATGGTCCTAAGTATTCAGACCCTTTGCTGTAACACTCATATATTTAACTCAGGTGCTGTCCTTTTCTTCTGATCATCCTTGAGATGGTTCTACACCTTCATTTGAGTCCAGCTGTGTTTGATTATACTGATTGGACTTGATTAGGAAAGCCACACACCTGTCTATATAAGACCTTACAGCTCACAGTGTATGTCAGAGCAAATGAGAATCATGAGGTCAAAGAAACTGCCTGAAGAGCTCAGACAGAATTGTGACAAGGCACAGATCTGGCCAAGGTTACAAAAAAATTCTGCTGAACTTAAGGTTCCTAAGAGCACAGTGGCCTCCATAATCCTTAAATGTAAGACATTTGACCAGAACCCTTCCTAGAGCTGGCTGTCCGGCCAAACTGAGCTATCGGGGAGAAGAGTCTTGGTAAGAAAGGTAAAGAAGAACCCAAAGATCACAAAGATCTCCAGAGATGCAGACGGGAGATGGGAGATAGTTGTAGAAAGTCAACTATCACTGCAGACCTCCACAAGTTGGGGCTTTATGGCAGAGTGGCCCGATGAAAGCCCGCATGGAGTTTGCTATAAAAACACCTGAAGGACTCCAAGATGGTGAGAAATAAGATTCTCTGGACTGATGAGACCAAGATATAACTTTTTGGCCTTAATTCTAAGAGGTATGTGTGGAGAAAACCAGGCACTGCTCATCACCTGTCCAATACAGTCCCAACAGTGAAGCATGATGGCAGCATCATTATGGTGTGGGGGTGTTTTTCAGCTGCAGGGACAGGACGAAAACTGAGGACAGTGTGATATTTCAGTTATTTAAAAAAATATTTTTTAATAAATCTGCAAAAATGTCAGTATGGGGGGCTGTGTGCACATTATTTGGAAAAAAAACTTTATTTTTTCATTCAAAACTTAAATGATTTTAGCAAATGGCTGCAATATAACAAAGAGTGAAACATTTTAGGGGTCTGAATACTTTCCATACCCACTGTATATCTGTGATTTAAGTTTACACTTTGAGATATTTACATAGAGCAATAGAGACATTTCTAAACTTTGCTTTGCAAGAAACTCTGTCGGAGCTTGCAAACCAGCAACAAACAAGAACAAGCTTAGTGACTTCAGTTACCAGTGGGGGAAGCTCAGCCACTATTACAGACGGGATGCTACATTTTGTCTTTTCTATTAATTTATTAAAATACATTAAAACTAGTGCTGTCAAGTGATTAAAATTAACTAATTAATCACACATTTTTCTGTAATTAATTGTGATTAAAAACATCTGATTTTTTATATTTTTATATTGTAATAATTTCACAGTTACTCTCCAAATTAATGTAGAAACAACATACAGTATATTTTAAATATTTGTTGTAATGTTTTTTATAAATGAAGGCCAGTATCACTGATACTAATACTGCTTACTGATGTCTCTATGAAATGTATATAAAAACATTGATAGATATTAAACTTTATATTATAATTGAAATCTATCAATTTCAACATTTACTATCCTTTAAAAATAACAACTTGAAATTTAAGTGAACTTAAAAAAATCTCCACACTATTAAAAATGTACTGTTAAATTAACAGTAACTTACTGGCAACAATTATCCAGTAGTTGCTGTATTTCATTCAACAGTAAAATTACTGTAACACGAACTACAGTAGTGTTAAGCATACTGTAAAATTGCCAATTTACTGCTATTTTTCCAATGTAAAGACTACAGTATTACACCGTTGATTTGTAATAATACTGTATAGTATTATACAGTTATGTAATGTTATTTTATTTATTTTATAGTGCTACTGTGTAACCTGTAAAATATGTAAAAAATCCATAGAAATATTATTTTAACTGTTAACTCTTTCCCCACCAGCGTTTTAAAAAAAGTTGCCAGCCACCGCCAGGGTTTTTGTGATTTTCACCAAAATTTAATAGCCCATAGAATATTTTGTTTTATGAATATCTGAGCATGCAATACATCAAAAGAAAGAGCTGACCCTCTTCTTTTAAACAAAAACCTGTTTTATTCTACCTTCATGCATTCTTTTTATCAACACTTGAATATGGGTAAGTTTCATTAAAAAGCAACATTTTGAGCAAAAGCTGAGAAAATCATGTTTTTGTCAAAAACTGCATTCAGATCAGATTCAGAGCGATGATCACACACAGATGGAGTAGATCGAGTCCATCAACACCCAAATGCTTGCACAGTCCTGTAGTTCGTCCTGGGTCCACATTTCATTCAGTAACATTAGATAGTTTTAATTCAAATGATGTTTAATGTTGACAATCACGTTAGTTTTCATAGTCATCTGCTTACATGTGATCGCTTGCTTTACTCCGTCTTACTCGCATGTGTTTTGATCTGGAGATTCAGTACTCATTCAGAAGATGCGTAATAGCGCCCCCTAGCGTCTAACAGTGAAAACACGGAAACCAGGTAAATTCCGTGTTTGGCCTGGACACATTTCTCACAAATAACGGAAAATTCCGTGTTAGGCGGGAAAGAGTTATGGGAAATAGAAAAAGAACAATTGAAGCTTTAATTGCACAACAAGGTTTATTGTGTATTTTTAAAGAATACATTAGAATGAACAATGTGTTCAGTGAAAAATGCATGTATTTCAATACATGCAAAAATTGTCCTGAACTGGTAAAAAAAGAAAAATAAGGCAGGTGAGGATGAAGGCCAGGTGAGGGAAAAAGTGGAAGAGGGACAGCCCTTTAGATAATCCTGCAAGAAATGATACGCACAAATCAATCAGAGTCAAAACATACAGGCCCTTCTAAAAAATTAGCATATTGTGATAAAAGTTCATTATTTTCCATAATGTAATGATAAAAATTAAACTTTCATATATTTTAGATTCATTGCACACCAACTGAAATATTTCAGGTCTTTTTATTGTTTTAATACTGATGATTTTGGCATACAGCTCATGACAACCCAAAATTCCTATCTCAAAAAATTAGCATATCATGAAAAGGTTCTCTAAATGAGCTATTAACCTAATTATCTGAATCAACTAATTAACTCTAAACACCTGCAAAAGATTCCTGAGGCTTTTAAAAACTCCCAGCCTGGTTCATTACTCAAAACCGCAATCATGGGTAAGACTGCTGACCTGACTGCTGTCCAGAAGGCCATCATTGACACCCTCAAGCGAGAAACACAAAAACGCTGCACAACGAGAAGAGGTGACCGGACCCTGAGGAAGACTGTGGAGAAGGACCGATTCCAGACCTTGGGGGACCTGCGGAAGCAGTGGACTGAGTCTGGAGTAGAAACATCCAGAGCCACCGTGCACAGGCGTTTGCAGGAAATGGGCTACAGGTGCCGCATTCCCCAGGTCAAGACACTTTTGAACCAGAAACAGCGGCAGAAGCGCCTGACCTGGGCTACAGAGAAGCAGCACTGGACTGTCGCTCAAATTTTGCATGTCATTCGGAAATCAAGGTGCCAGAGTCTGGAGGAAGACTGGGAGAAGGAAATGCCAAAATGCCTGAAGTCCAGTGTCAAGTACCCACAGTCAGTGATGGTCTGGGGTGCCATGTCAGCTGCTGGTGTTGGTCCACTGTGTTTTATCAAGGGCAGGGTCAATGCAGCTAGCTATCAGGAGATTTTGGAGCACTTCATGCTTCCATCTGCTGAAAAGCTTTATGGAGATGAAGATTTTGTTTTTCAGCATGACCTGGCACCTGCTCACAGTGCCAAAACCACTGGTAAATGGTTTACTGACCATGGTATTACTGTGCTCAATTGGCCTGCCAACTCTCCTGACCTGAACCCCATAGAGAATCTGTGGGATATTGTGAAGAGAAAGTTGAGAGACGCAAGACCCAACACTCTGGATGAGCTTAAGGCCGCTATCGAAGCATCCTGGGCCCCACCATAACACCTCAGCAGTGCCACAGGCTGATTGCCTCCATGCCACGCCGCATTGAAGCAGTCATTTCTGCAAAAGGATTCCCCACCAAGTATTGAGTGCATAACTGAACATAATTATTTGAAGGTTGACTTTTTTTGTATTAAAAACACTTTTCTTTTATTGGTCGGATTAAATATGCTAATTTCTTTAGATATTTTAGGTTTTGTGTTGTCATGAGCTGTATGCCAAAATCATCAGTATTAAAACAATAAAAGACCTGAAATATTTCAGTTGGTGTGCAATGAATCTAAAATATATGAAAGTTAAATTTTTATCATTGCATTATGGAAAATAATGAACTTTTATCACAATATGCTAATTTTTTTAGAAGGACCTGTATATGATGCTAGTAGTCATGTAGTCACCGGTTTCCTTAAATAAACCTTTTCCTGTTTGACTAATATTTGAACAATCTTACCTAGCAAATAGCCACTATCATTGACATCAAGAACAACACTCATGCCCTTTTTGTATGTTGTGCCTTTGTATGTCACAGTAGATGTTTCTATTGTGTTGTCTTTAGTCAAGCCCCTGCACATTACGGCTTCCTGAATTGATGCATTACACATTTGGGCATCAAATTCATTTGCCTGACCAACTTGGAGAATATGAAAGAACATATTCCCACTGTGAAGATAGGCCTGCAACAGTTGGTGCTTTTCTGCTAAAGTTACACCAAGATTTTTAAAATTATTGAGCTTCCGAGCACAGTGTTTAAAATATGTGTGTTTACTCTCGAAGCGCAATGTCCAGAGGAGAATAAGAGGACCAAATTTCTGTATCCAAATTTCTAGGTCAGGATAGTGGAGTAAGAAGTGGTGTTTTGGCTTGTCACGTGCGTCTGGAAAAAGAGCTACTCTAGACTGGAGATATTCCCTGATAATAATCTTAAAATATGCCACCTGGTTGACATGGAATTTAGGTGCACAAATCAGCTCTACTATTTCTCTGAGTTTAAAGAGTTTGACTGCCTGGTTTTGTCTTCCAATGGGTTCTTGATCCGATTACCAATGAGAATAGGGAGAAGCCGCAATAAGCACCAGTTCTGGGCCGTACTACCTCCGAACTTTAATCCATCTGACTTCATTTCACATGGCCGGCTACCAGCATCACTGCCATGGAACTTCTGCTGAGATATGCTCCTATTCAACTGAACATATGCAAAATGTTTCCCAACAGAAACCATGTTCTTGATATACATTGCAAGATCAGTTGACACAATCCCTTCAAACAGATCATGCCCCAGGCAAGGTGGGATGTTTCAGTCGGTTGAAAATTTTGTCAAACTTCAGGCCCACTATGATGACTTCCTGGCCCTTGGACAACTCAAGACAGTTTGCATAAGTTTCTTTTGCCCTTAATGGACCAAGCTTTGTGAGCTCCTTTTCAAAACTTTCTCGATCTATAAGACAGTATCGACAAAAGTATTTGCTTCTGCTGAAGTTTTCAGTGAACCCCCCAAGAGAATGTGACCCTAGGTTATCGCCTGCAATAGCTATCACTGTCCCCT
The DNA here is from genome assembly GCA_023029165.1 of Gobiocypris rarus. NCBI lineage: Eukaryota > Metazoa > Chordata > Actinopteri > Cypriniformes > Gobionidae > Gobiocypris > Gobiocypris rarus. The sequence goes on from CM040911.1 coordinate 5,941,296, forward strand.
GCAATGTTTCACCATTATCTAACACAAAGCCAGATTCCTTAATCTCCCTCAGATCATTTACTTGGGTAGAAAATATTTTGTCATGGCCAAAATGGTGGCTATCCACATCCCTGTAAAGCATTACCAACTGCATGGGGTCTATAGCAGATCTATTATGTGGCAGTACCCAATGTCATGTATACAGCCAGAAGCTTGTGCTTCTTCTTTCCTGATCCAAGGGGTTTGCAACCTCAAAAGCATCCTGATAAGGGATGATCGAGACGAGGAAGGGACATTCTGCAAGAGGGTGTTCTCTCTAAAGTTTCTACCATCATGCACATCCGCAAACACATGCAGATTTCCCAGAGGGTTCATCTTTGTAGCGTTGTACTTTTCCCGAACTGATGGATGGCTCAGCAGTGCTTTCAGAGTGTCTTTAACTGGCACATACTGGCAGAAACGTTCCTTTCCATTAGGATCAACACCAAGAAAAAGCGGCTCGGGTTATGTATATAACCCTTGTTCCCTGAGAAAGGAACGAGCACTGCGCCGAACGGCGATTTGGGGATGCTCCTAAGCATCAGCGAATCTGAAGTCTGAATGAACACTAGTCCAATCCGATTGGTCGTGAGTGATGACGTCATCGTGACGGCATACCCGGAAGTATAAAAGGGGAGCCGGCGCGTAATGGCGGCAGCTATTGCTCTGAAGCATGCGCTCCAGGCGTGCGAGGTGTGGCGGCGGCGCGGTGCTCGTTCCCTTTCTCAGGAACAAGGGTTATATACATAACCCGAGCCGTTCCCTTTCGAGGAACTCCACTGCGTCGGGAACGCGATTTGGGAACAAGTACCCACTAGGCCACACCGAGGGTAGCGCCTGCCTAGTGTGAAGCCGGAGACCGGGCACAACTAGGACTGGAGCACCCTAGCGCCAGGCGTCGTAGGGAGATGCAGGCTATAAAACCTGATGAAGGTGTGTGGGTAGCCCACCCAGCCACCTCGCAGATATCCTGCAAGGGGACCCCAGAAAGGAGGGCCACCGAAGAGGCCATGCCTCTGGTGGAATGTGCCCTCACGGCCATAGGTGAAGGCAAACTGCGCACCTGATAGGCCATGGTTATCGCCTGGACAATCCAGTTACTGATTGTCTGAGTAGACGAGGCAACCCTTTCTTGGGTGAGCGAAACACACCAACAGTTGTTGAGATCTCCTCCACTGTGCCGACTTAGCCAAATACACTCTAGCGCCCTAACCGGGCAGAGCAGGTGAAGTCTCCCTTCTTCCGCCGTCACGTGAGGCGGAGGATGAAATGCCTGCAGAACCAAAGACCTGACCACCCTTGATGGGACCTTAGGCACGTAGCCTGGCCTAGGGTGTAAGATGGCTTTACTCCACCGGGGCAAACTCCAGGCAAGTCGGCGTTACCGCCAAGGCCTGGAGATCACCCACTCTCCTCAGAGAGGTGATGGCGAGAGAAAAGCCACCTTAAGGGTCAGGTTCTTTGGTTCAAGCCGACTCCAAATGGCTCGAAGGGGCCTCAGCCAGCCCTCCGAGAACCACTGCCAGATCCCATGTTGGAACTCTGGATTGAGCCACAGGCCTCATCCTCCGAACCCCACGGAGGAACTGTACAACCAGCCGGTGCCCAAAGGCCCATCACCCGTAGGAGTGTGGAAAGCCGTAATGGCAGCCACGTACACCTTGAGTGTGGACGGGGTTAGACCATGAAGCGATCTTGGAGGAACTCCAGCACTGAAACCACCGGGCAGTTAACTGGGTCCACCTCACGCTCCCTGCACCAAGTGGAAAATACATTCCACTTGAGGCTGTACAGTCTCCTTGTAGGCGGAGCCCTGGAACTGAGTAACGTCTCTACCACCTCTGCCGACAGGCCAGCCTCTAGGTACCTGGCCCCCTCAGGGGCCAGACCCAAAGTTCCAAATCTCGGGCCGGGGTAAAATATTGTGCCCGCCGCCTGAGACAGGAGGTCCCTCCTCAGAGGAATCTGCCACGGATGACCTGCCAGCAGAGCTATGATATCCGAGAACCATACTCGAGTCGGCCAACGGGTGCTACCAGAAGTAGGCTGACCCCTTGTCGACGGACCCTCTCCAGGACTCCCGAGAGCAGAGCAATCGGAAATGCGTACAGACGCAGCCTCGGCCACGTCTGAACCTGGCATCCAACCCCAGCGGGGCTGGATGCGTGAGGGAGAACCACAGTGGACAGTGGGACGTCTCTCGAGACACAAATAGGTCCACTTCCACTGGGCGAACCTCTTGCATGGCCTCCACCACATCTGGGTGGAGTCGCCACTCCCCGGGTCTCAGCCCCTGCCTCGACAGGATGTCTGCTCCCTGATTTTGGACCCCCGGGACATACATTGCCCTGATGGACAACAGTTTCCCTTGGGACCACCCAGGAGGATTAGATCGCCAGTCTGCACAGAGGCGCGACCTGAACCCTCCTGATGATTGAAGTGCGCTCGACAGACGCGTATTGTCTGTCCGCACCAGGACATGTTGGCGCGGAGGTCGGGAAAAAGCTCCTGAGAGCTTTGTAGACGCCAGCATCTCCAGGCAAATTATATGCCAGGAGGAATGGCGGCCCTCCCATAGGCCCCTCGCCAGCGGCCGTCCATGACCGCCCCAACCAGTGAGGAGGCGACTGTTGAAAGCGGATCTCCGGCAATAGGGCGCTCCCAACACTGGCCCCTGGGACAGAAACCAAGGTTCCTTCCATATGACTGAGCGAAGGCCACTGCGCGTTACCCTGATCATACAGGATGGATTTCCCCTCAAGGAAAGTCACCTGGTTTACTTCTGTATCAGGACATGGTGGCGCGGAGGTCTGGGAAAAAGCCCCTCAGAGCTTTGTAGACCGCCAGCATTTCCAGGCAGTAAATGTGCCAGGAGAAATGCCGGGTCTCCCACAGACCTCTGCATAAGCGGCCGCCATGACCACGTCCCAGCCAGTGAGGAGGCATCCGTTGAAAGCGGTCTTCCGGCAGCGTGATGCTCCCAACACTGGCCCCTGGGACAGAAACCAAGGTTTCTTCCATATGACTAGGGAGCGAAGGCATCTGCGCGTTACCTGATCATACAGAGCGGTTTTCCTCGAGAAAACCCCTGATTTCCAGCCACCACTGTAAGGGTCTCGTGCAGCAGGCCAAAAGATATTCTGCTGGGCGCACGCGCAATGAGCCCCAGCAGTCCTTAAAACTGCTTCACAGTGATGCTGTGGCCTAGCTTCATTTTAGAGACCACCGCCCGTATGGACTCGTTACGTGCGGGAGACAATTGTGCCCACAACGTAGAGAATCCCATACAACTCCCAGGAACACAGTTCTCTGGGATGGCGTCAACACGCTACTGCGTGTAGAGTCTCAACCCCAAGCAGTGAGAGCACCCAAGGACGACACCTCAATGCCGAACTGCTGCTATCACTTACTTCGCGAGGGGAAGGGCTAGGCCGTATAGAAGAACCCGATATTGGTACGCTTTGCCCCCAAAAGCGAACCTCAGGAACTTCCTGTGACACAGAAGGATGGATACAGGGAAGCATGCGTCCTCTTTAGACCCGTCGTGACAGACCAGTCCTCAGACTGGATCTGAATCACACCGGAGGAACTGTAAGCATCTTGAATCTGAATCTCCTCAGAGAGAGCGATTCAAGTACCTCAGATCTAAAGTTGGGCGCCTTTCGCCATCCTTCTTAGGAACTATGAAGTGCCGGCTGTAAAACCCGGACTCCCTGTCTGGCGGAGGAGCACATTCTGTGGCCTCCTTACCAACGGGAGTGAACTTCCTGTTCCATTACCGAACCTGCAGATATATCCGGAGGCATAACCCTGCGCCAAGATAATCTGCTAAGGAACCAGCCTCTCGAGGCCGGCCTCGGTGTCAACGAGCCTCCTCCCGACCCCTGAAGCGGCTAACCGGCAGGGCGAAATCGAGGAAGATTTTTGGTGTGTGCGTCGTTAAGCTGGACCGCCGCAAGTCTTGCTAGAGGCGGCTGGTGCAGCACGCGGCGTGCGCGAGGAAAGCGATGTGGCCCGAAGCATACTAGATGGCGGGAGCACAGCATCGATTCCGAAAACTCCACAGGGAGGCGACCTCGATCGCTCCGACCGGGAGAGGCGTCGGGTGTTACACGAGCCTCGTCCCCAACCCCCTGAAGCGGCTGACCGGCAGGGAGTAGTTGGGAACGAGCCTCTGTGTGCGGACGCGCGAGCTGCCCAGCCGCAGGTCTTTTCAGAGGCGGCTGGAGCAGCGTGCGTTCGCGAAATCGATGTGGCCCGAGCGTCATAGACGGCGGGATTACCACATCGATTTCCCCAAGCGCCCAGCGGAAGAAGCAACCTCAGTTGCCCCTTCGCGGGAGCCTCATCTAAGGAGCTGCTCTACAGGGCCGCACGCTAGGGCGGACACTGGGAATAAGCAATTGCCTGAAACTGATGTGTCCCGCAGGCCACAAGGCGGCGAGCAGCGTCAACTTCAGGAGGGCTCCACCTAGATGAATATCCAGACAAGTCACCTGGTCTGAATGATAGGCTGAATAAAAATACATCTAACTCCTCAAAGTCAGATAATATTTTAATTTAATTCCTTGGAATTAAATACAGCCACAATAAGGTGAAACATGGTCTGAATGATAGGCTGAATATCTAACTCCTCAAAGTCAGATCATATTTTATTTAATTCCTCAGAATTAAATGTAGCCATAATCCTCAGGCGACACTGTTTTATTGTATTTATACGGACTCATAAACCACGTTGCCTCAAGCGTGGTTCAACCGTCATAGTACAATTGGCTTTCATCGCTCGAGAAAAAGCCAAACAGTATCATGGTGAAACATGGTCTGAATGACAGGCTGAATATCTAACTCCTTAGAGTCGAATAATATTTCATTTAAATCCTCAGACTTAAATGCAGCCCTAATCATCAGGCAATACTGTTTATTCAACCAGTATTCCATGCACACCGATCGCGTGTGTTCACCTTAATAGCAGACCCATACCTCTCGCTGCCTCGGCAATCGTGAGATTGAGTCTTGCATATAAGAAGTGGCGAGCTCGTTATAACCCGACTGCCCGATGCTGAGCACGTCTAATTCCTCAGAATCAGACCGTTCAAGCATCGGGTCCTCCGCCGGGGAAGAAGCCGCATCGCGAGCTTCCACACGGGAAGGAGAACATCTGAACTGACAGACAAAGACTGGGAAGATGCCTCAGCAGTCCCAAGTCTCGCTGACATGTCCATCCGTGAGCCCCATGACCGGTCTCGCCGCACCGCCTCGGCGAATGCGGGACCGATCCACGGGGCTCACGAGGCTGGCCGGCCTCATCGAACACGGCCAGCCGAGGCGGAGCAGCCTGAGTGTCAGCTCTCACAACGCTCTGGCGGCTCCTCGAGCCGCCCGAGCATGCTGAACACCCAGGCATTGCACACAAAGCAGGTGTGCATCCGAGCCCGAAATGTAGCGGGGACACGGATGCACACACTGCTAAACTCTCTTGCTTTCTCTCGCCTACTTCTTTCACACACTTGCACAACTGGACAAACAACAGTAAATAGACAGACAATCACAGAGGCGCTATGCTGAAGAGCAATAACTGCCGCCATTACGCGCGGCTCCTTTTATACTTCCGGGTATGCCGTCACGATGGCGTCATCACTCACGACCAATCGGATTGGACTAGTGTTCATTCAGACTTCAGATTCGCTGATGCTTGAGCATCCCCAAATCGTCGTTCGGCGCGGTGGGAGTTCCTCGAAAGGAACCTGAGTTGGCTCAACATAACAGAAATTGTTCTTGAAAACAACAGAGATTCCCAAGTTCAATTGTTCAAAAGTTCAAACCTACATTTAAACGCCATCTAAAATACTATGTATATTCACCTCAGTTCTTAACAACTTGCAGATGAACAATAATCTGTTCAATATTGCAGATGAATAATAATATGTTTAAAATGTTCACAGTGGGCCAGTATTGGACCAAGGTAAGTAGTTAGGTAAATAGATTAGATTTACAATTCATCAATCGTCAAGATGGATAGGGGTCTTCTTAAATTTACAGCTTTACACTTCACAGCTTTTTACATACAAACATCCAAATTCTAACTCTAAGCTCCAAAGAAAAGTAGACCCTTGACACTTTTGAATGATCCTCTCTTTTTTAAATAACCTTCAATGACAGAATATTTTAAGCAAATGTCGTCTTTTTAAGAAATACATAGGGTTGGGTATCATTTGAATTTGATCCAATAAGAATCTGATTCTGCTCATTGATTAGAATTATCATGCTCAATGTGGTCAAGGGTTTTTGTTTTGTTATTTGGCGAATAAGAGCAAAAACAGACTAAATCATGTCTAAAGTGCAGCGTTACTTACCAGAAGACGAAGTTCCAAGTCTGCAGAAAAGATAGATGATGCACTGGCAGGACAGAAAAACTCTTTCAAATGCGCTCTCATGCACCAGCACTCCCCACTGACAGAAATTAAGACTGTTAATGGTCTCCAAGTCCTGAAAATGTTTTATGTATGTTAGTAGGCTAGCAATTTTACCTGCAAAATTGTGTGTGGTGTTTTTCGCCGTCAATTTGCACTGCTGTTTTTAGATTTATAGTAACTGATCATTTCCCAGAATGCATTGGAAATCTACAGTAACATACTCTCAACCATGTACACAGTATGGAACTGTTGACAATACAATACAATACTGTGAAAACAACAAAATCAACAGTAACATACTGTACACAGCTTATACAGCAAGAAACTGTTGAGAAAAACAGTATAATACTGTGAAAGAACAGAAGTCATTTGCAGTGCATTATAATAAATGGCATATTTACCTTTGCCCTTCAAATATAATCACTATACAAAAATATAATAAAGTTATCAAACACTTTACAGTCTTAACTGCTTAATTTATGAATTAAATATAGATGAATCCTTATTAAAGCTACAATCCCTTATACTGTTGTTCTTTGATTAAATTTAATGACAGACATCATTAGTGGCTGCAGTCACTTAAAAATCTGCCGCTGCTGAACATGTGCGAATCTGACTCTTGTGTGAACTCAAACATAAATAATACAATTTTCCTCAACAGCGTGTTCTCTTCTGTCTTTATGAGTGTAGTGTGTGTCTGTCATAGTCAGGACATTCACAGTCAGTGTGTTCTCTTTGTCTTTCTGAATATCGTGTGTGTGTGTCCTAGTGAGGACATTCACAGTCAGTGTGTTCTCTTCTGTCTTTCTGAGTGTCATGTGTGTGTGTGTGTGTGTGTGTGTGTGTGTGTGTGTGTGTGTGTGTGTGTGTCATAGTCAGGACATTCACAGTCAGCGTGTTCTCTTTGTCTTTCTGAACATCGTGTGTGTGTGTGTGTGTGTGTGTGTGTGTGTGTGTGTGTGTGTGTGTATGTGTGTGTGTGTGTCATAGTCAGGACATTCACAGACAGCGCGTTCTCTTCTGTCTTTCTGAGTGTCATGTGTGTGTGTGTGTGTGTGTGTGTGTGTGTCATAGTCAGGACATTCACAGACAGCGTTCTCTTCTGTCTTTCTGAGTGTCATGTGTGTGTGTGTGTGTGTGTCATAGTCAGGACATTCACAGTCAGTGTGTTCTCTTCTGTCTTTCTGAGTGTCATGTGTGTGTGTGTGTGTGTGTGTGTGTGTGTGTGTGTGTGTGTGTGTGTGTGTGTGTGTCATAGTCAGGACATTCACAGTCATCGTGTTCTCTTTGTCTTTCTGAACATCGTGTGTGTGTGTGTGTGTGTGTGTGTGTGTGTGTGTGTGTGTGTCATAGTCAGGAAATTCACAGTCAGTGTGTTCTCTTCTGTCTTTCTGAGTGTCATGTGTGTGTGTGTCCTAGTCAGGACATTCACAGTCAGTGTGTTCTCTTCTGTCTTTCTGAGTGTCATGTGTGTGTGTGTGTGTGTGTGTGTGTGTGTGTGTGTGTGTGTGTGTCATAGTCAGGACATTCACAGTCAGTGTGTTCTCGTTGTCTTTCTGAACTTACTTTATCTGGACAAACTTAGTATCATTAGAAATATTAAAGAGTCCAGCTTGATATTTGACCACTGGTTATGATAAAACTTGGTTGCAGTGACATTCATTTATTAATTTATGTCAGGAGTGCAAAATAATCTAGCTGTAATGTAAGACATTTTTAATCAAATATCACACGCAAATAAATGATCTCTCGTCTGCAGCGGTTCAGTTGTGTCCACACAGCTACAATGAACAGCATTTGCTATGGCTCTTAGTTCAAAAGTGTGCATATTTGGAGAAATATGATTTATCATGTTTGCTAAATATTTCCTCATATAGAATACCATTTCTATTAATTTCCCACTGAATTATCTGATCTGAAGAGCTAAAAAAAGCATTCACAGCGAGCTCTGTCTCTCTCCTTCTGATTTCCTCATTCGATCTCTGGAGCTGTCAATCATCTTACGTGAGTAAGTGTGACCATAACTCCAGCCCACTGTATGACGCTGTCGTTTGTTCACTCGTCCTGTGCTCTGTGAAGAACGAACCAATTCTACATTTCTACATGTGAAATAAGCTAATAAACATGGCATAAGGTTTTTGTGTGATTGTCATTGGATTTCAGCCATTTGTATATCAATAATAGATGTTTACATTATAAATGCTAAGCAGGTGTAGCGATGAGCTCCATATAAAATACTAAATATAACGTTTAAACATCATCATATGAATGAAAGCCACATTAGATCATGACAGGAAGCTAATACAAATACTCGATGGTGGTCTAAAGTGAAATTGAGTGAAAGCATAATTTTAATCTTTTAAACTGTGTTATGTAGCTTGATGCTAACCTTAGCTCTAATGCACATGTTGCGCCAGAAGCTATATCTATTTCACGTTCCCTTCGTTCAGTCACTACGACGTAACGTTAGTGACTAACGAATGGGGGTTTCGCCAGAAGCCTATCATCTTGAGCTTAGAGCGCCCAATGGCGTGCCACTGCCATGGGCATGGGAATTTGCATCGTAACTCCGCCTCACCGTGTGAGTATATAAGGAGTGCGTAGCAACATCGCATTATGTTTCTGCTTTCGAGCCAAGAGGACCTACCTCTTCACTCCTACAGCCTTCGGAGACAAGCAGCTTTCCGGTCGGTGTTGGTGTAAGCGCGTTCCAGTGATCGCATACTTCCTGCCTGCTGATCTCTGCAGTGGTCTGTTGACAGCTGGTGTGTGTTTCCCTGGGCGCCGGCATCGACTGCGAGGCTTCCTCTCACAAAAGAGCTTGCGCGTGGCGCGTCTTTTTCAAGGCGGTTCGCCGTGCACTTCGAGGTCGATCGATATCCATTGCTGTCTATGGGCACTTTCACTGCTCGATGTGTTTGGGCTTCAGCACGTTCGGGCAGTGTTTGTGGATGTGTCATGTTCCCACTGCGGGAATGTGACCATCGCGATGTTGTGGTCGAGACTCAGTGATCTCCGTGAGGAGAGAGTCCCCTCTGCCACACCCCAATCTACCGTCTCCGAGAGAGGTGGTACTTTGGCTGGTGGCCAGGGTGACCTGAGGGCTGTGCTGTGGTTTAAGACCCCGGCGTTCATTCCTCGGGCCACACCCCCTCTCGCACATCGCTTCCCGAGTGCTGGACTGAAACAGCGGCCCGTCTCTGGCGCCTCGTTCGTTCAGTTCACACTCCAGATAGCAGTGAGATTTAGATCGCCGCATCCCAAGGTGGGCTAGAGTCCTTTGGGGATGACGATTAGGCAGTGCTCCGCCTCCGGGTGTGTCAGCGCAGCCTGATCTGACCCAGAGTTGACAGCCATGTTATCTCGGCAGCCGGCCGAGCCTCGGGCTGGTGTGGAACTCCGCCCTGTCACGAGTGCTGCGTGGTTGCGCGATTGGTTTTGGGGCGGCACCCGACAGCTGTTGGGCCCCGCCCCAATGCCTTTCGATCCCGAGGTGCATGAGGAGTCACGCGGTCCGGGAGTCCCGTGCTTCCGTGGCCGCTCAACGGCCTCCTCCGCCTTCTCTGCCCTCGATGGGGCCGTGGCCTGCGTACACTGGGGTCCCCACTGTTGAGGCACTCTGTTGCGCACTACGGTGTCCACAGAGTGCCCGGCGTGGCGTGGCTATCCTAAGCACCCTCCCAGAGCCTCAGGGCCCGTCTACCCGGTGGCGTGGTCCTGCAGAGCTACGGGGCAGGCCGCCCCTTTGCACATGCACGAGGTGGAGCCGACCCAGGGCTCTTCAATGAGCTGCGTGCCGCCACTGATCCCGCCCTCTGGGCGTGAAGGTGGCCACACGCTCCCTGGGCGAGGCGATGTCCACAGTTGTGGTCGGGAGAAACACCTGGCCTTACCTGGTGATGTGGAGGTAGTTGAGTGAGCCACCTCCTCAACTCGCCCATATCCCAGGCTGGCCTCTTCGGCGCGGCTGAGAACTGCGCCCAGCGGTTCTCGGCCGCCGAGAGCAGACTGAGGCTGTAACACGTACTGCCCGGCGGCCAGCTGCTGCACCAACCGCCGGCTCAGTCGCCTCAGTCCGCTCGCCGCCGGCGCCCTCCCCCTCCTACCCGGCCCCAGCAGCAGCCTTCACCGGGGCCGTGTCATGGAGGTTGCAGGATGGCGCCCAGTCCGCTGCACAGCCTGACTAAACGCCAGGCTGGAGGTGGACAACTCAGAGATGGGTTCCAGTTCTTTCCAGGAGATGGTAGCAGGGCCTCTCCTTCCCCCGGTGGAGGGCCGGGGAAAATCGTCGCTGCTGGCCTCCGGGCTGGCGGCGCTTGGAAGAACTGGTGTCCCCATCCCTGAGGACACAGAGACTGGTGATGGCAGTGTGCACCGCCCTCGGGCCGCGCCGCTCTCGTCCCTCTCTCTCGCCAGCCTCTCAGAGCAGACCCCAGTGGAGCACGCGTCCTTCCCTGGTCTCCTCTGTCAGGGCGCAGCTGCTGGCTGTGCCCCACACCGGGGCCTCGCCTCCCACGTCTGGGCCAGTCACGCTGCCTCGCTGCCCCACCGAGTCGTCTGTGGTTGAGTGACCCCGTGGTCAGTTCCTGGGAGTCTGACTACAGCTTCCAGGACTGTTCGCAGGGCCGCAAAACCATCAGGCTCGGCTCACGCGATTCAATTCGCGCAGGCTCCTCCTCGCTTTGAGTCCGCTCACCATGGTGGGGCCCAATGTCCCAGTCATGCGCGCGGAGGTTGCCACCCTACTGGCGAAGGTGCGATCGAGCCTGTCCCTCCAGCCGAAATGAAGTCCGGGCCTCGGCCTTTACTTCATTGTACCCTAGAGAACCGGTGGGTTATGGCCAATCCTGGATCTGCCGTCCTGAGCCGATCCTTACAGGCTTCCGTTCAGGATGTTGGCAGCGGCGCCTTCTCGAATCGTTCGTCCAGTTGATTGGTTGCAGCGATTGACCTGAAGAACGCCTACTTCTTTGTCTCCTACCTCGCGGACCGTTCCTACAGGTCTGCTTGAGGCGGACATTCAGTGCAGCGCCCCTCCCATTCGGGCTAGCTCTGTCCTCGTGACTTCACGAAGTCTGTCGAGGCAGCCCTTGCGCCACTCAGGCAGCACGGGGTTCGCATCCTGAACTGCCTCGGCGACTGGCTCAGACTGAGTCACTCTCGAGAACAGGGTGCGAACACAGAGTTCTAGTGCTCCAGCCGCGTAGCCTGTCTGGGCCTTCAGGTCAACTGGGAGAAGAGCAACTCTGCTCCGTGCAGGGGATCTCTTTTCGGTATGGTTTTCGACTCGGTCGCCATGTGCGTGCAGCTTACCAGCGAGCACGCAGCGCGATCAATGCTGACTTGCCTCCGTTAATTGAAGCAAAAGTGCGGTTCCACTGAAGTGTTTCAGAGGCTCCTGGGGCATATGGGCATCTGCGCGCGGTGGCGCTCGGATTGCTTCATATGAGACCGCTTCAGCATTGGCTTGCGATCGGGTCCCGAGATGGGCATGGCAGTCTGGCGCTCCGGGTCCAAGTGACTCAGGCATGCTTACAGGCGCTCACCCGTGGTGAACCTCAGTTTCTACGGGCGGGGTGCCCTTAGAACGAGTTTCCAGGCATGTTGTCGTATCGGCGGATGCCTCTGCCACGGGTTGGGGTGCCATGTGCAATGGACAAGCAAGCGGGCTCCTGGACAGGACCCCACCGCCTCCTGCATGTCAATTGCCTTGAGTTGCTGGCGATGCAGTTCGCCCTGCACCGCTTCCGGCGTTGCTGAAGGTCAACATGTGCTTGTCGGACAGACAACACGGCCGTAGTAGCGTACATCAACCACCAGGGCGGTCTACGCTCCCGCCGTATGTCTCAACTCGCCCGCCATCTCGGTTTATGGAGTCAGAAGCGCCTGAGGTCCGCCGTGCTGTCCATATTCTGGGAGTCCTGAACCTCGCAGCCGACGAGCTCTCGCGGTTTCAGCCTCTCCCGGGAGAATGGAGACTCCATCCCCAGTCGGTCCAGCTGATTTGGGAACAGTTCGGGGGGCGCAGGTAGATCTGTTGCCTACGACTCTTCCCACTGCAGCCTGTTCTTTCCCTGTCCGAGGCACGCTCGCGGATGCACTGGCGCACAGCTGGCGCGGGGCCTACGCGGAGTATCACGTTTCCCCAGTGAGCCTACTCGCACAACTTTTGTGCAAGATCAGGAGGACAAGGAGCAGGTCCTTGGTCGCCCGTGCTGCTGCGGCCGGACCTGGGTCCCGAACTCGTACTCCTTGCGACAGCCCCTCCTGGCCTATTCCTCTGAGACCTCCTCACTCAGAGGCGGGGCACCATTTGGCACCTGCGTCCCGATCGGTGGAGCCTCACGTGTGGCTCCTGGATGAGGCCGGCAGGTTTGAGTGGCCTGCCACCTTCGGTGGTCGCCACCATCACTTCCGCTAGGGCAGAGTCCACTCGGCATGCCTATGCGTTGAAGTGGAACCTCTTCGTCACCTGGTGCTCTTCCCGCCAAGAAGACCCTGGAAATGCCCGATCGGGTCCGTGCTCGTTCCTCCAAGAAGGGTTGGAGGCGAAGGCTGTCTCCCTCCACCCTCAAAGTTTATGTGGCGCTATATCTGCCCACCACGATCTCTTGGAGAACAGAAAGGTAAGTCAGCACGACCTGATCATCAGGTTCCTGAGGGGGGCGAGGAGACTGAATCCTCCTCGCCTCCTCTCGCCTCTTGGGACCTCTCAGTAGTTTTAAGATGCTCTGCAGAGGCCTCCCTCTGTCGGCTGATATTAAGTTCCTGTCGATGAAGACGGCTCTGCTGACCGCATTGGCCTCCCAAGAGGGTCGGGACCTGCAGGCATTTTCGGTTGACGGCGTGCCTGGAGTTCGGGCCGGCTAACTCTCACGTGATCCTGAGACCCGGCCTGGATATGTGCCCAAGGTTCCCACCACCGCTCAGAGACCAGGTGGTGAACCTGCAAGCGCTGCCCGTGGAGGGGCAGACCCAGCCTTGGCACTGCTCTGTCCAGCACGCGCTCCGCGCCACGTAGATGTGACACAGTGTTTCAGGACCTCAGACCAGCTCTTTGTCTGTTATGGTGGAGAGCGGAAGGGAAGTGCTCTCTCAAAGCAAAGGCTGTCTCACTGGATAGTGGACACCATTGTTTTGGCTTACCAGCAGCAAGGTCGACCATGTCCCCTTGGGGTGCGGGCTCACTCCACTCGGAGTGTCGCCTCTTGGGCTTTAGCGCATGGCGCCGCTAACAGACATCTGCAGAGCTGCAGGCTGGGCGACACCTAACACATTCGCCAGATTCTACAATCTCCGAGTGGAGCCAGTGTCCGACTATGTACTCGCCCGAGGCCGGTAATGGGCCAGGCTCAGGTGTCTCGCTTGCTCGCCATTCCACTCCTCGGACTGGATACGCGCGATATTCCTCAGGTGAGCTCCCGAGAGCCCTGAGTTCCTCCAGCACTGCTTACGCCGATGCCTGTGTGTCTGCTCCTCTAGCGAGCCCAGACCTCGTGTCCGGCCAGGTGCCCGTGTGCATGGTTCCTCCTCGGCGACCCCCACACGTGTATTTCACCGTAAGCCTCCGCAGTGAGCGGGTTTCTTCCCTTGGCATGTCCCGGCCATCCCTAGGGTTAAAAATCCACCTTCGGCTGGTACCTAGAGTTTTCCATATGCAACCCTTGCGGGTCATATGTGTACTCTTAAGTCCTCCCTACGGGTAGGCATCTTGGCATTTCCTCACTGGGATATGCTTCCCAGTGTACCTTGGTATTCCTGTGATAAGTGGGAGTCCTTCGTCCGCATACTAGTCTTACGACAGGAACTCGCACTTACGCAGGGCACTGGAAGACAGCTGAGTGGCGGGATTAGATTGGACCCCATTCGTTAGTCACTAACGCTACGTCGTAGTGACTGAACGAAGGGAACGCCTCGATTACGGATGTAACCCTCATTCCCTGAGGAGGGAACGGAGACGTAACGCCCCGTTGCCACATCAGCTGTGCTACCTGGAACGCAGGAGTTCAGTCTTGGCTCTCAAGCAGGTAACATAATGCGATGTTGCTACGTACCTCCTTATATACTCACACGGTGAGGCGGAGTTACGTATGCAAATTCCGCATGCCCATGGCATTGGCACGCCATTGGGCGTTTCTAAGCTCAAGATGATAGGCTTCTAAGCGAAACCCCATTCGTTAGTCACTAATGTTACGTCTCCGTTCCCTCCTCAGGGAGCGAGGGTTATCCGTAACGAGACGATCTGTTTGTTGCAATAATTCAGAATATGCTTTTTAGTTTGTTTGTTTTCTAGAAAGACTTCAGATAATATGCAGATTACTGTATGTGGTTTTAATGGGCAAGTCTTCATGCCAAAAAAATTGCATGTGTTAACGCTCTAATTTTGACAGCATTAATTAAAACAATATACAAAATGAAATATATATAGTTTTTGCTGACTATTGACTGCCATGCTATCTACAATATCACTACAATATATCTACGATATCAAACTAAGCAATGTGATATTTATTTATTCTGACAGATAAACAGAATTAAGAGGAACAATACCAACATAAATCGCTCTCTGTGCAGGTATCGTCTGGCCCCAGCTTATCATTTTCCTGTCCAATTTGAAGATGTGTATCGTGTGATGAAGTACTTCCTTCGTGTTGAGGTCCTGAAGGGCTACCATATCAATCCAGAACGGATTGCTGTGTCTGGAGACAGTGCAGGAGGCAACCTTGCAGCTGCAGTGACTCAGCAGGTAAGAGGTAAAGAGTTAAATTTTTACAGAGTAATATATAATCGTAATAAGTTTAATATGTCTGTATGTATACTCAGTTGCAGAAGGACCCACAGCAGCATGTCCAGCTAAAGGCCCAGGCTCTAATCTACCCTGTCCTGCAAGCCTTGGATCTTAACACCCCTTCCTACCAGCAGAACCAATACATGCCTATATTGCCTCGCACACTGATGGTCAGGTTTTGGAGTGAGTACTTCACCAGCGATAAGTCATTTTTCAGAGCCATGATGGCAAACAGACACAATAACCATGAATCAGCTGCTTTGCTTAAATTTGTCAATTGGAGTTCATACTTACCCGATTCTTATCGCCAGACATACAATTACAGTGCTCCACCTGTGGTCACTGGTAAAAGTCCAGTGCATTCTATTGGTCCCCATCATTCGCTTGCAGATCCAAGAGCATCGCCATTGCTGGTGCCAGACACAACATTGCGTTTACTCCCTAAGGCCTATGTGTTGACCTGCGAGTATGATGTACTGCGGGATGATGGTTTGATGTATGTCACACGTTTGCGTAATGCTGGAGTTGATGTCACACATGAACATTACCCTGGTGGATTTCATGGTGCACTAATGTTCATTATGTGGCCAACAGACTTTGATATTGGACACAGGATGATGGACAACTATGTAACATGGCTTAAGCAAAATCTATAAGATTAATGTAGAATGCAACAGTGCTTTATGCATCAGTTTTGGGTAACTGGGTTATATAATTTCTTTTTTTTATTTATTTCGATTTTTTTTCTGTTGTTTACAGTGCACCACTTTTTGTCTTAAAAAGGGCACACTTTTGGTTGTATTAATCCATCATGGTACTGGCATTCCTATTATGACCGTATCTGGTCTTAAGAAACACTGGACTATATTCTTTTTTAAGGTCAATCATAAATGAAGAGTGTTGATATGTATCCATTGCTATCCCTTAACTATATATATGTTACTAATGAAGTTGTTCAACATGTTGGCATGACAATAATATTTGAGATGATCAGTCTTTTTAACATGACACTTATATTGTTTTATTTTATTTATTATTGTACTATATATTGTACTATTATTAATTCTTTTTTGCAATTGTCACTGACTGCTTGACGTTTTGACAGGTTTGGTTTGATATGCAGTAAACTGTCTGATGAATTTTCTGGTTCTTTGAATTTTTATTTAAAAAAAAAAAAAAAAATGGTGAGAAGATCAACTTTAAAGGTGCCCTAGAATGATTTGAAACAATATTTTAAATTGTTGTCTGATATCTACATAGTGGCTTATTTAAGGACAAAAATTGTCTAGATACGGTTTTACAGGTCTATTTACAACCCTAAAAATTGTCCCTAGGATGTAATGGTCTGTTTTTGCCTTATTTGGAAGGGTCATGAATATTAATGCAGAGTTCTGCTTTGATTGGCTGTTTCACTGTGCGGCTCTAAGGCTAAGCTAACACATCTGTACCGTCCGTCATGACAATGGAGAGATTAGGCATTCAACCGTATATGTTTGAGCCGTATAGTTTTGTATAGTTTAGTATTTATTTTCATTAACAACCTGCAAAATTGTTATGTTTATACTAGAACTTCAGCCTAAACGATAGCTAGCATATAGCAGTGACTTTACATGTTTTTAGCATTGTAAAAACATTTTAATTATTGCAATGTGTCCCTGTATGATTTTACAGTGATAGCTTCTTAACTTTGAATCACGAACTGAACTGGGTAGCGCGTAAATATGTTGTTTGATATATATGTATATGTAAATATATGTACATTTATTTAGCCAAACAAAGTAATGTATAGAAGCCACTCAATATAGTCATGTTATATAGTCAGTGTCATGTTTACTACTCACCTGCTGCAAAATAATCATACTGTTCTCAAAATGTATATATATATATATATATATATATATATATATATATATATATATATATATATTAACAAATTAGGGCTGGGAGGAGGGGGCTGAACATATTCTTCTCTAGCCTGGATGCCAGCAGAATTTAGCCCCGCCCACACAATTTTTAGCTCGGGCAATTCGGTCTGGCCTCGGTCCATAGAGGAGTTATTATGCCCGAACAGAAACTGTTGGGACCAATGACATCATCAGGGCGGGCTTTAGACGATGATGGACAGATGATCAACAGTAACGTAATCATCCACGTCATCAAAGGCACTTGGGATGAATTTGCTCTTATCCTAAACGGAGAACTTGTTCGTATATGCATTCACCGTCACTATTTCTGTCAGAAACAATGATCGTGTTGGTAAGTACTCTGTGTATCCTTAAATTCTTTTATTACAATACTGGGAAAGATAATTTACACTCATCTTTTTCTTGTAACGTTACTTAATCCAGCGCGCGTGCAGACAGGTTGCCATGTTTTTTTGCAATGTCGGGCACAGTTGCTACTCAAAACTATAGCCCAAAACAATAACTTTTCCGGGGGGTTCTTTGGAAAAAAATGGCGTTTGGTTGGCAAAATATGTTATTTTGGCAAGGTTGCCTGCTAAAATTTGCATTCCTTGGTTTATATAATCACACAATTGGGGTCGCTTCAACCCGCAGACATGGAGAAAAACACGGACTTGGCAACACAGTGCAGTTGAGTTCTGTTGACATTTGACAACTAATGTTACACGTCGCTCCGTTGCTCTGATTGGTTGTGGGTCTATCCAATTGAGGTCTTTCCTGGCTAAGTTGAAACAAGCCCCATAATCAAAGCTCAATGGAGCGGTACCAGACTCATATTCTGACTAGAATTGAGTATGGCCACGCCAGGCTAATTCTTCTCTCTAATAAAGGCAGGAATCTCGATATTCTCAGCAGCGCGCCTCACGCAGGCAGGGAACTGAGATGCTCCGAGAACTGACTGCACTAGTGATTCAAAACACACATGTCTGTTACGTCCCAGTAACAAGCTCTTATATTTCACAATGGATTCATTTAGATTGATAATAACGGGTAATATTAGGCTTGCTGCGATAGTCGGTGTTCCATCACTTGCCCACCACGGCTCCTCCGTCATTTGATATTTTATAGTAGTAACATTTTTTGTTCAGTTTGAACAGCCCCTCTTTATATTAGGTGGCCTTAACTACTATGTACTTACATAAAAAAATAATTACAATGTACTTACTGTGTTCATATTGTGTTGCAAAACACCTTTGCTGATATTGAGG
Organism: Gobiocypris rarus; assembly: GCA_023029165.1. Lineage (NCBI taxonomy): Eukaryota > Metazoa > Chordata > Actinopteri > Cypriniformes > Gobionidae > Gobiocypris > Gobiocypris rarus. The sequence continues at coordinate 5,959,687 of CM040911.1, forward strand.
TGGGATACGGGTAGGGTTAGGGACAGGTGTGGTGGTATGGGTAAGTTTAAGGGTAGGGTTAGGTACAGGTATGGTGGGATGGGTAAGTTTAAGGGTAGGGTTAGGTACAGGTGTGGTGGGATGGGTAAGTTTAAGGGTAGGGTTAGGGACAGGTGTGGTGGGATGGGTAAGTTTAAGGGTAGGGTTAGAGTCAGGTGTGGTGGTGTGGGTCAGTTTAAGGGTAGGGTTAGGGACAGGTGTTGTGGGATGGGTCAGTTTAAGGGTAGGGTTAGGGACAGGTGTGGTGGGATGGGTCAGTTTAAGGGTAAAGTTAGAGACAGGTGTGGTGGTATGGGTAAGTTTAAGGGTAGGGTTAGGGACAGGTGTGGTGGGATGGGTCAGTTTAAGGGTAGGGTTAGGGACAGGTGTGGTGGTGTGGGTCAGTTTAAGGGTAGGGTTAGGTGAAAGGGAAGTGTCAACTGTGTAATTACAAATGTAACTACAGAAATTAATTACAGATGTAATTACATGCAGGTATTTTTTCAAATGTAAGTACAATGTACAAACATGTATGTACACAATAAGTGCAATTTATCAAATTATTAATTAAAATGTCAGTACATAGTAGTTAAGGACACCTAATATAAAGTGGGTCCGTTTGAACTAAAATTTATGTGATGAACAGATTAACTACAACTTAAAACTGAACGTGCAGTGTGAGCCGAACGAGGATAGCAGCACAAACTAGCAGCAGGAGTCAGATCTTATTCCTCACTAGCGTAAGAAGCTGAATGACGAGATGATCGTGGATGATTTGGTTTCAAAGCGAAAAGTAAAAGCTCCTATTTAAGGGAGTCCGTCATTGTACTGATTTTGTTGTTGTGTTTTTATTAAGAATAGAAGGCTAATGAACCCACCATTCAAGCAACCCGATTTTTTATTTAAACATAATTGTAACAAAATATACATTAAATTGTTAAATTATAAATAAAACCATGTAAATAAAAACATCCATCAGCCTATCGATTTTCCTTTCACCTTGACCAGCACCTTGAACAGCACGACCCCCTGTCATAATCACCTCAGGGGGCACCCCTGAGGTGATTATTACGACAGAGTAACGACATAGCAACAGCAGCCGTTCAGGCAGGTCAATTTACCACATCCTCTTAAACATTGAGGTAATTTTTTAGGCTGTAAGCTTAGGATATTATTATTATTTAAATGAAACGTTGGTTAATATCGACCAAAGACAATGCAGGGAGGCCAGCAGAGAGGCCAGCGGAGGAGAGGGGAGAAACGCCACCATTAGAAAGGCCAAGGCCATCAACCTCAGGTACGGAAAGAGACCGGCATGTGCATAAAGAGGACATCCACCATCATTCAGATCAGCATTCATCCAAGTGTTGGAAGTATCGAGAGGAATTTATCCAGTATGGATTCACATGCATCATCATCAATGAAGTACAGCATCCCCAATGTGTAGTGTGCACTGAGGTGCATGCACATGAAAGCCTAAAGCCTGTAAAAATGCTACGACACTTGAAAACCAAGCACCCCTCTCTTGTTGCTAAACCAGTAAATTTTTTTCCGGCGAAAGGAGCAAGAGTTGCACGGTCAAAAAAAAAAAAACTAAACAAACATCAATCCCTGCCAAAGCTCAGAGGGCATCATATGAGGGGGCATATTTAATTGCACAGGCAAAAAAGCCACACACAATCGGGGAAACCCTTATCAAACCCGCTGCTATAGGTATAAGCCGGGCTATGCATGGGGATAAACTGGCCCATGAGCTAGAATCAGTACCGCTTTCTAACAGGGACTATTGCCCGGCGCATATCCGACATGGCCCAGGACATAAACTCTCAGCTGGTGGACAGAGTGGAGAAAGGGAAATACGCTTTGCATTTAGATGAATCCACAGATGTATCAAACTCTCCCCAACTCCTTGCATTCGTCAGATATAGTTTTGATATAGACATTCTGTTTTGCACCCTGCTGGAGAGAATGTGCACAGGCGAGGATATTTCCACAAAACTTGATGATAAACTAAAAGAAGAGGGACTGTCTTGGGGCGAGTGCATTGTTGTGTACAGACGGTGCAGGAGCAATGCTGGGGAAAAAGAAAGGTCTTAAAGCAAGAGTCTTACTAGTGGCGCCTCACGTAAATTTCACACATTGCATTATACACAGAGAAGCTCTTTTGGCAAAAACACTCGACCCAGAACCTAAACGTGTTCTTGAGACTGCGATAAAAATAGTAAACTACATAAAAGCGCGTCCACTCAATATCAGGCTGTTTGCCTCTCTATGTAACGAACTGGGATCGGAGCATGAGTGCTTGCTGTTCCATACAGAAGTCAGGGGGCTTTCGCGAGGGAATGCACTAAGCCGCCTCTATGAGCTGTGGGACGAGGTGTGCTTATTTCTAATGGAACATGGCTCCCAGCTCGCTGACCACCTCACTGATCCCGACTGGTTAACAAGACTAGTGTATTTGTCTTGCATATTTTAAAAACTGAATGGACTTAATAAGTCATTGCAAGGTGAAAACACAAGCATCATGTCGCTGAATGATAAAATCCACGCATTCAAGAGAAAACTTGAGCGCTGGACTGAGCGAGTTGAAATGGGTAGGATTGATATGTTTTCTGAGCTGGACGAATTCATAGGAAAATGAACTGAGTGTTAACACAGTGAAGACATCTATCTCTACCCACCTTCAAGCCCTCCTGGAACACTTTAACAAGTATTTCCCAGAGGAAACAGCTCCAGAACAATATGACTGGATGAGATCACCATTCACCGTAACAAGGGCAAATCATCTGACATCCGACCTGGAGGACGCATTGATTGAACTGTCAAGTAACCGACCTTAAAGACAGCGTTTAATTCCAAGACACTGGCTGAGTTTTGGATTTCAGTGGAGAGGGAATACCCACAGCTATCCAAGGCCGCTATGGATGTTCTAATGCTGTCTGGCACTACCTACTTGTGTGAAAAGACTTTCTCTGCACTCACGTACATTAAAAATAAATACAGATCGCGACTGAACGTGAACGATGATCTCCGAGTGGCGGTCTCCAAAATTAAACCAAGAATGGACTTGCTGCTCATCCATCTCATAAGGTCAGGTTAATGTTGAAAAGAAAGTAAAAACTATAGTACGTGTGTATATTGTATATATAGTTCAAGTAAATTACTATAAATTAATATTATGGTTGTTAGACTGTGTTCTTTTGTCATTATCATTATGCTCGTGTTTGGACAGGCCTGTTAGTACTGCACAATTGCGCGTCCCAAAAGTTTGGGAACCCCTGGGTTGCAGGAACGCTAAAAAGAAGCAAATATATTTATTAAGTATATTGAGGTTGGGTTACTATTCAACTGTCCATCCTATTGAAAACGTCTAAAAAGAGTATTGTATTGTATTTCTTTTCGACAGATTTTATAGTGTAACATATACAAGCGAAAATGAGAAACGTTCCGATGGGGATGCCAGGTGTGCAATAAAAAAAAAAAATTGAATTAATTTACGAGTAATCGTACAAATAATCTAGTCCAGCCATATAACAAATTGAATAGAAGCCTCGTCAAATGACTATTGTTTCAACTCAGATAGTGGAGAAGGTGACGTTAGCTAGAAGGACCGAGTGAGCTATCTGTAAGGAACTAAACTAACGTAGTTAGCTTCTGAGTTATGTGTTGATGACATTTATATAGGCGAATTTAGATTTCAATCCGACATACGTATCTACTGTTGTATTTTATGACAACACTAGCAGGAAATAATATTAACCTTCATTTGTCAAACTGTTATGTGCTACCTTGGAGTTTCTTATTGTTACTGTACTAGCATCTTGCGGGATCTAGACAACACAGGAGATATTATCATTAATGCTGTCTCACTAAGAAACTTTCAATTTAATCAGAAATCGGTTCGACAGTCAAGAAGTGGATAAAATCACTACTTACTGCTTGTAGGAATATGGTTGGGATTGCCCCTTTCTTCAGTACCGGACACTGAGCAAATCCTGCTTGATATTGTCCTAGGTTTGAAAAACTGTCCGTGGTGAAATGGGCCGAGCAAACTAACAACTTTGAATTTAATTGTTGCAGTATCCGATTGTAAATAAACATCAACAATGCCTGTTGACAGTTTTATTCTGTGGGAAGGGTATGAAAAGTCTCCAAATCCCCTGCACAGCCTGGAACATAACAGTTGTTTCCATGAGCTGCCATTTTTGCTATCCTCGCTTAATGCTTGTTTACCTGCAGAAGCCGATGATTCGGCTGCGCAGTTCTGCCTGACATTGAACATATGCTGGCATATGAAATGTAGGGGGCGTACATATTAATGATCCCACGGTTGCGTCTCTCTGTGTTATGTTTTTCTGTGGTGTTTTTCACGAAAGAGATTTACATATGAAGGAGCAGGCAATGGTGTTTGAGACTCACTGTATGTGATGTCCATGTACCGAACTCTTGTTATGTAACTATGGCAAGGTTACTTCAATTTTTCATTCTAGGGCACCTTTAAAGAGCTGAGGTTCAGACTTGTATATTAGTTTTCTGTTGGATAAAAAAATTGCAGTAAGATACAGTAAATAATTTGCTTCTGAGAACCGACCATTTTCATGATACCATGGCTTGAATAAACAACTCTTTTTGCTCTCCCTAGACAAATGAAAGTGCCTCACTGAGTGTGAAAGATGAATCAGCTGCTTTACCTAAATTTGTCAATTGAAGTTAATTGGGGTTTCCTTTCACTGCTTTGGGAACGCCACTGCGTGATTGCATTGTGAAGCACGTATGTTAATCAGTCATAGACTTGGAAAATATAAAGCACACGCAAACACACGCTGCTAGCTTCTGTTGACTTCAAAAAGCGCTCTGTGTCATCTGTCTGTCATTCTGTGTTTGTGTCTGAGTTCAGACTTTTATTATTTTCAAACACTATATAAAGAGATTTACGGGGAGCGAGCAGCATTTGAGAAAGTGTGTTCCTCCCTGTCCACGCTACATCTTGAATGGGGATACACACTCGATACACACTGCAGCGCCGAGGCAGGGGTTGAGTACTTGCCACTTCAATCCCCTGTGAGTGAGGAGCTCATGGATTTGCTGAGCAGAGCTGTGGCCAGATTACACATCAACTGGCCACAAGAACAACATGAGCGAGCTGCCATAAAAGCAGAATCGACGAGCGCTTTCTCCTGCACGCTCTGCTCAGCCTCCACGTAGGAGTCTGCCGCTTTTATGCCCGTGTCTTCACATATTTTCACCCCGCACACGTCAGTTTACAGCAACATTGCGGGGTTGAAAAGACACGGTTATGGTCAGATGCCTCAGGTTGAAGAGACGCTATGCAGCCATCTCTTGCCTGAGTCTGCATCTGCCATAAAGGCTCCCTCTTTGCCCACCAAGCCACTCAAAGTCACATCCTCGCTAGTGGGCAAAGCGTACTCGGGAGCAGGTCAGGCCGCCACATGTCTGTACACTATGTCAATCGTGCAGGCATACCAGGTTGACCTGCTGAAAGACCTGGGTGAGAGCCATGAGATCGGAGCTGAAGTCATCAACAAGCTCCAATCTACAGCAGAGCTCACTCTCCAGGCCACCAAGGAGATGGCCAGATGGGTTGGCCATTCTATGGCAGCCCTGGTGGCCACAGAGAGACACTTATGGCTCAATCTTACGGAGATTTAGGAATGAGATAAGAGCTTTTTGCTTGATGCACCACTGTTTCCGGGAGACCTCTTCGTTGATGCTGTCACCACGGTTACTGACAGGTTTCTGGAGGCAAAGAAACAGGCGGCGCTCAAGCAGTTCCTTTCCCATAAGCCCCAGGTCTCGTCTGCTGCTGGACACAGGTGCTGCGTCTAAAAAGTCCTGATGCCTTTGGGGCAAGCAATGTAAGGGTGATCCCCTCCGCGGGGGGTGCCCTCACAGGGTTGAGCCAGTTGTTCCCTGCCCGGTTCGCCGCTTTAGAGCGCTGCGCTTGCGGTGCAGAGTACATCAGAGGCCAGTCTCGAGAGGCTGGCACCCTTAGTAGATTTTGTGGCAGTGGGAGAATGGGAGAATCTGATACCTATTTCTCAATGGGTCCTGCGGTGCATAAGAATTGGGTACGCCATTCAGTTCAGATGTCGTCCTCCCAGTTTCAACGGGGTCCGTCGCTTATACAAGTTGGCATGCCTTATCCTCCTCTGGGCTCAGGGAAAATTGCTGTCAGTCAGGGCAATGTACATCCCAGGGAGACAGAATGTGGAAGCAGACATCCTGTCGAGGCAGGGCAGAGGCCCTGGGAGTGGAGACTCCACACAGAGGTGGTGGAGCTCCTTTGGGAGAAGTTTGGCAGGGCTCACACGTAGACCTGTTTGCCACTCACGAGAATTTGAATTGTCGTCTGTGGTTCTCCCTGTCGCCTCCAGCTCCTCTTGGGCTGGATGCGATGGTACAGGAGTGGCCGAGGCTGCCCCTGTATGTCTTTCCCCCGATTGCTCTGCTTCCGGGAGTTCTAGAGAGAATGCGCGGGACAGGGCCCGTATTCTGCTAGTAGCTCCGTTCTGGCCGGGCCGAGTATGGTTCTCTGACATTGTGTCTCTCCTCAACGGCTCTCCCCTGGAGATGCCGCTCAGGAGAGAACTTCTCTCTGGTGGTCAGTGTCTTCGCACACCTCGCTTGAGTTGTGAAAACTGTGGGCTTGGCCTCTGAGGGGCCCAGCTCATAAATTCTGATCTCTCAACCGAGGTTGTTGAGACCATTCTACACTCCACAGGTCCTCCACGAGGAAACTTTACGCCTTGAAGTGGAGACTTGTGGGATCCAGTTAACTGCCCTGCGGCGCGGTGCTGGCATTCCTGAAGGATAGATTCTCTGCTGGGTTAGCTCCTCCACACTACAGGTGTATGTGGCAGCCATAGCAGCTTACCACACTCCTTTGAGTGGTGTTTCTCTGGGGCAACACCCACTAGTGAGTAGTTTCCTCCGTGGAACCCTGAGGCTGCCAGCCTGGGACTTATCCATCGTCCTACAGGGCCTTTCCAAGGCTCCCTTTGAGCCGCTCAAGAAGTTCGGAGAAGTTTCTCACGTTAAAAACTATATTTCTGCTTGCTATTTCTTCTTTGAAAAGAATAGGAGATTTACAAGCCCTCTCTGTTGCACCCACATGCTTGGAATTTGCCCAAGGCCTTTCTCGCTCTGAGGCCCGGGTATATTCCTAATGACCTCACCTATGAGACCTATTGTACTCCAGGCCTTCTGTCCTCCTCCCTTTATGACGTCAGACCAGGAAAAATTTAACTTCCTTTGCCCGGTTCGTGCTCTAGATACATATGTCCACAGAACTGCCCTGTGGAGAAGAACCGACCAACTTTTTGTCTGTTACGGACCACCTCGAGGGTGGTTGAGGCTGTCTCACTTGCTTATGTGGTGGCCGGACAGCATTCTCCTTTGGCTGTTCGGTCCAACTCCACCAGGAGTATGGCCACCTCTCAGGCTATTTTAGCAGGGGCCTCCTGCAAGATTTTGCGATGCACCAGGGTGGTCCTCACCCCACACTTTCATCAGGTTCTACAAACTAGATGTGAATGCTACTGGGGTCTCGGATGCTCGCCTCTTAAGACTATGCCACAGGCGGGCATCCGGACTCGTATGGGGACGTTGGTATTCTCGTTCCCAAAGCGGTGACGCAGCGCGAGTTCTCTCGAAGGGAACGTCTTGGTTACGACTGTAACCTTAGTTCCCTGAATAGGACCCTGCCATACTCCTCGCATGCCCGCAAGCCGCCTTGTTTCAGGCCTTCTCAGAAGCTAGCGTGTGTTTGCGGTGTGCTTTATAGTTTCCGGGTCTATGACGTCACCGCCTATGACATTCCCTCTCTATATTGGACTGATGGCACACGTGCTTCACGACGCAATCACGCAGAGGCATTCCCAAAGCAGTGACTTAGCATCTCGTTACCTATTCAGGGAACTAAGGTTACAGTCGTAATCGAGACGTTTTATACAACAGTTCTGTTAGGACCACCATCATTCAAAGATGATTGACATTTAGCGTACAGTTTGAAATGGTGGCATGGTTCTGTTTTGGGCAAGAACTCCTGTCTGTTCTCAGATGTTCTCATGCAGCCTAGCATGGATAAGAGCAGGGAGAGCAGTGATAACCCCTTTATAGTAAACAGAACAGAACCAACATAATCCGTTGTAGATATCATGAATGTTCAATAATTTAATCTACAGCATAATTCAAGAAACATGAGTCTGATTCGAAGAGGAATATCAGAAGGCCAAGTCCTGACTGGACGAGGAGGAGCTGGGGATAGAGGAGGCTAATTAGCTCCTGAGTTATGTGATAAAGCCGCTGATAATACTGAATTGACCTTATATATAAGGATGCTGTGATAGGCGTCATATTCCTATAGTTAGGCGTGAATCAGAGTCAACAAGCTTGAGTAATGTGACCTGCCAGAACTAACGCGACACTTGATTTGAATTAACAAAGTCTTAGTAACTTATGTTTATTTAAGTTTACATCAAAAAAAAAAAAAATTCAAGCTTTGTGTGTCAAAAAGGTACGCACAGTCTGAACGCTGGCCTGGAAAAATGCACATGAGTGGAGTGGAGCAACATAGATTTTCCTTTGCCTGCTCAGAATGTTCTGTAATCACTTGGTTTTCCATTTCATCGTTAGAGAAACGCAGAAAATACTTATAAACAAATCTGAATTACGCAAACATGCGCCATAGCGTCCCACAATAATTTGTCCTTAGTATTGCCTATAAACAAATTCAGTCACTTGATGCTATGCAACAGGAAGAGCTAACTAATATAACGCTTTAAAATCTAAAAATCACATTTATGCTTGATCCTATACCAACTAAGCTATTGAAATAGATGTCCCCTGTAATATTGGGAACCGATAGCTCTTCACTTTCTTTAGGACATGTCCCAAAACTTTTAAGCCCTGATCAAGAAGCCCAGTTTGAACTAGGAGAACTGGTTCACTGTAGACCCATCTCAAATCTCATTTTTTACGTCCAGTATAGTGTACTCCTAAATATGTTTGTTTCTGCAGAGTGACTTTGTACCAGTTTTTTAAAGCAACAGATTACTGATCCAGATACAAACTTTTTCAGATTACCATATCTGGATTTGTAATAATAATAATAATAATTAATTACATTTATATAGCGTTTTTCTAGGCACTCAAAGCGCTTTACATATAGAAGGGGTAATCTCCTCAACCATCACCAATGTGCAGCACCACCTGATGATGCGACGGCAACCATATTGCGCCAGAATGCCCACCACACACCAGCTGATTGGTGGAGAGGAGACGGAGTGATGAAGCCAATCGGTAGCCTATATGGGGATGATTAGGAGGCCATGATGGACAGGGGCCAATGCGCAAATTTGGCCAGGATGCCGGGGTTACACTCCTACTCTTTTTCCGAAGGACATCCTGGGATTTTTTTATGACCACAGAGAGTCAGGATCTCGGTTTAACGTCTCATCGAAGTGCTCCAAAGCTTGGTTTATCTATGATGATTGTCCCAGTGTAGTTTATATAGAGTGATAAAAACGAATTTTAATATATTATTTTATTATTTTTGTTTGATATTAACAGCTGTTTGGGGCATTATTTTATGGTGCCAAAATCATAAAATATTTTTTTTACATAACTGTACAGAAAGTTTATTAGGTAGCATAATGTTTACTTATACTTTATTACGTAAAGGGTTACTTCAGCGATTAGCATTAAGCTTTGTATCAGTAGAAACCCGGAAGTATATTCAAATTATCGTACTTTCCCCCCTCATATGACTCTGAGAGGAGAGAATTATGTATTTTATTTCTGGAAAAATTCCTCCAATGACGCAAATATCGTCATTTTGCGTCAGTTTTTGTCCAGAGGCTAAAGACTACAGCCAGCAGAGGGCGCTATTTCCACATGTTTTCAACATCACACTCACAGCACTCGCCCACGGCGCTGCGGAGATTCATGTAAACGGAGCGGTGGAGACCAAAGTGAGTGTTTTAACTTTTTAATTGAACTTCCTATGAAAGTTAAGCTTCCAAAGACATGAACTGAACATGCGCTAGACTGATCACGCCACAGAATGCAGCCGAATCCCGCGATTACCTCAGCCAATGTGATGAATGTAATCCGATCCTGCTGCGCTTGTGCCGTGACACTCAATCGGCTCACTCGCATTAAATCGAACAGACACGTTCAGTTTTTAATTGTAGTGTCTCTAACTCAATTGATTTTCTGAAAATGAACATGGTAGGCAAGTGATCTAGTAATCCAGTAGCCGACTAGCCGTGCCTAGAGTAGGGCAGTGAAGCAGTGCGTTCTGGGAATTGTTGTCTTTTATCCCCATGAGACAAAAATACATTTTCTGTGTTCTCAGTCTACAAGGCACCAAATAAAAAAAATTATTTCACATTTCTACTACATTAATGACCCAGTTTAAATACAGATTTATCTTTCCAGCGCTGAAGTACCCCTTTAAACAGTTAAACATGCTTCTTTTAGCAATGCATTCTGGGAGCCATTCTGTTTGTTCTACCAGAAAGATTCGGAAGCCAGATAAAGTGCAAAAGTAACCAGTTTATTGAAAGTCCAGCAAGTATATTAGTTAGAGGTTCTTTGGCGTAGGCCCCGTCCTAAGCTCTCGTTTCGAGGGTGCCGGACTATGCATTTCCTGCCTGAAGATGAAGGCTGGGGCGTAGCCGACCCCCTGGAGGTATAGGCGGGGACCATCCTGGTGGTGGTGGGGAGGTTGGAGGTAAGGTCGGCGTCAGCATCTGCAAACTCAGACATGTGTAAGTGACCATTTTTATACTCTGTGAATTAGGACATGATTGGTTAGGTCTGAATGCGATTGGTTACGTAATATTGAATCTTCCTGGCAGAACTTTGCGCTAGGCTTTCATATCAGTTATAAGAAAGTATTGAAGTGCAGGGGTCAGCATGGGCACCCTGACTGGTCTGCGGCTATTCAGCCCCTTATGCAACAAACTGCGATGCATTGTGTATTCTGAGACCTTTCTATCAGAACCAGCATTAACTTCTTGAGCAATTTGAGCTACAGTAGCTCATCTGTTTGATCGGACCACACGGGCCATCCTTCGATCCCCACGTGCATCAATGAGCCTTGGCCGCCCATGACCCTGTGGCCGGGTCACCACTGTTCCTTCCTTGGAGAACTTTTGATAGATACTGACCACTGCAGACCGGGAACACCCAACAAGAGCTGCAGTTTTGGAGATGCTCTGACACATTCATCTAGCCATCACAATTTGGCCCTTGTGAAACTCCCTCAAATCCTTATGCTTCTTGGTGTGTATGTGGCTAATTATTTGATATTTGTGTTTAGAGTTACTATGCAAAAAGATGCAAGAGATGTGTGACATTTTGCATGTTGTGTGCATGTTTTTGTGTTGTATGCATGTTCACCATATGAAAAGTCGCCCAGCTTAATTATTCATTAAGGTATTACTGTCACAGTCACCAGTGACAGTGCCCGTGTAGTCCACCAGAGGGCACGCCACCTCAGACTATTGCCATATCACCATAGACTACATTACCCACAATACTCTCTGCCTGAACTCATCATCCCTGATTACATCCACCTGTGTCTCATTACTCTGTTTTCCTCACCCTATACAAGCCTGGTTATCTCAGTCATTCATTGCGAAGTGTAATTCAAGTACTTGTTAAGTGTAATACTGCATTTGTGTCTTGTGTTTCTTGCCTGTTCCGTGGATTACCCTTTTGCCTGTGTCTCCTGGACTGCTTGCCTGTGTATGACCTTTTGCCTGGTTTTGTCACGTAATCACAGAGGCAGGATTCAATTGCAAGTAACTCAGTCTTTATTGACACAATTGTCACTGAAAGACAAAACTCAGAACGGTAACGAAATCCGGATAAGATGGAGCTGCCGGAGAAATCCCTTGGCACCACGGGCTTTCTGTGAGCAGCAGAGACTCAGGAGATTGGCGAGGAAAATCTGGAAAGGGATCCACAATTCCCAGGAAAACAGAAACAGCAACCGACGGGAGACACACAAGGGAAACTCCAACAACGCTCTGACAAAGACAAGGGAGAACAGAGAGACTAAGTAGGGTGAAGGTGATGAGTTGCAGCTGGCACAGACGACCAGCCACAGGTGCGTGATGAGCCAATCCCAGGCTCCGCCCCAACCTACATACAACACGCACCCAAGAGTGAGATAGGGAATCCATGAACCATGACAGGTTTTGACTATAATTGTTGATTACCATCTGAATAAATTCTGAACCCCAGGGGGGTAACGGTGGGACATCTAAAGTGGGAGCTTTCCCGTATGGTTGCTCCAACTGTGGATTCATTTCTTGCAAGGAATTAAATCTTTATAAAGACACAATTGGCTAAGGTTTGTCTCTTATTCAGAAATGCAACGGAGTTAACATATTTTTGCCACAACAATTTTGGTGTCAGAAGTGGGATTACTTGGATGTGCCTTCCAGACCGAGAGTCACAGCCTTACCCCGACTGATTAAGGGAGAAGGGCCGGCTGCTCTAGGGGTGTGGAGGGTCCGACCACTGGAATAAGAGAAAAGAACCCGAGGTGGCAACGGGACGCTTCTGGTAAGAGACAAACTTAAAAATTTGCGGAAGAATTTTAAATAGAATTTGGTTAAATTGAAAATTGAATTGATAGGGATAATCCATAGGGGAGGTCTGATTCTGTGGCAATTCCAACGTGGTTTGATTTGTTTATGTTGAGAAACTAAAATCACGTTGGCGAGTGAAAAGGACTGAGTGGTCCTTAATAAGGTGTTTGAGTAAGCGTCCGCCCGTCTGTCCTGGGTGAAGGATCAGATCTGTACGGAGACGTCCAACAGATTAATAGCGTGCACGCGAACAGCCACAGAAACAGACTGTCAGTATGGAAAATCCCAAAGAAGCTAGCAGAATATGATACACCAGTATTTTGTCAAATGAAAAAAATATATGGCCAGAGATGCATGGGGAATATAGAGAAATGTATTAAATATCATGATTTCCAAAAGAGGGAATGCTGTGTTTCACCAGGCTGAAAAGGGTGAAAGAATCTGTTGATGAGAGGAGACAAATCTAAGGGCTGTTGTGGGGGATGTGTGTGTGAGAAATGCAAACTACCAGTGTTGAATGAAATGGATAGCAGGGAAGGGAAAATGTTGTCTGATCACACAGAAGCCACAGCTGTTTAAAGATCATTGGTGAGTATGAACTTTGATTGAACTATGCCAGTAACTGTGGGAATCTGATAACATTAAACCCTGAAGGAAAGATCCCAGTAACTTTGGGAATCTGATAGCTAAATGTGATTTTTGTTTTGAAAAAGCAGATGAAAGATACCATGAATTGCTGAATGACACAGAGTGTTTTAATTGTGGTCAGCAGGGCTGTGTCAACTCACCCATAAGGTGTCGAAGGTGTGACAAATGAGGCCACCACACTAAACCCAGTAAAAAGAAATGAATACAGAGATGAGATTTAAACTGTCTAAGAAAATAATGAAATAACAATAGGGTTATAATAAACATGTTCTTGCTCTTCTCACTTTTGCAAAACTCTGATAATGCTTATTGGACTAAATATTGGGTTGTTGAAATAACTATAGGTAAGTTAATATGTTGGAAACCCTAGAAGTTGATGCTTTGGTTTCAAAAGATAAGCTTGTGCTGAGCTGTAATAAATGCTGATTTGCTTATCTGAATCTGGCACCACCACGTCATTTCTGGTGCTGTGGCCTAGCTTGAGTAACACACACTCAATCTGAGGGTGATTTGAAAGTGTGATTTCAGTCTAAGGATAGAGTTTAAAAGGAAAATGTCTGAAGTTTATTTGAATTTTTTTTAACATTTTTTGCCAGATCTCACTAGCTTGTGTAAAGAGTGAAAAGTTGCAGTGCAGATGAAGATGCAGTGTGCCAGCCCTGAAGGCCTCAGAGTCTCTCTCTCATTCAAACCCAACACAAAGCTGTTATCTGAGCATGTGTCATAAGTGATGAGATACTTATGGTTAAGCACAGGTCATCAGTTGAAAATCATAGAGACAATGATTTGATAAAAAGGAAATTTTTGACAAATAGTTAAAGGATTGCCATGGAGGGCAATAATAGATATTTTGATGAAACAAAATAAGATGTTTTTAAAATATAGAACTGAAAGTGTTGTGTCTGATCCTAGCCACCACCATGTACAGAACTGATGGTTTTAGTCACAGAACATTAAATTGTTATGGCCAGATGCACTGAGTATAATCTAATGATTAAGCTGTGTTATAATTAACCTGTCTCCATGTTTTACCAATAAGCAGACCAAACGGCTCTAGTGACTCTTGAATGCACTTTCCACAAAGTTCCAAAACACAGCTGATCCTGTTGAGGGTCAAAGATCTCAAGCGGGCAGTGGGCACGAGGTGATTTTCCTAAAGACGGGTAAGATTTGGCCAGCGGGGGGCGACCTAAGGCAGGGTAATCACGCAGACACTGAGACTCCGCCCCCAAAAGGAGGGTGGAGTCTATATGAGGTGTGTATGAGTCGAGCAGATGTCTGTGAGGCCAGCAGACTCATTGTGTGGGGGGAAGCTGTGTTTTGTAGGGGCAGAGAGTCCAGACAGATATAGCAGTCTGCCCAAAAGAAAGGTTCCTCAATACCGCTCACAAAAAAAAATATATATATATATATACAGGTCCTTCTCAAAAATTAGCATATTGTGATAAAAGTTCATTATTTTCCATAATGTAATGATACAATTAAAATTTCATATATTTTAGATTCATTGCACACCAACTGAAATATTTCAGGTCTTTTATTGTTTTAATACTGATGATTTTGGCATACAGCTCATGAAACCCCAAAATTCCTATCTCAAAAAATTAGCATATTTCATCCGACCAATAAAAGAAAAGTGTTTTTAATACAAAAAAGTCAACCTTCAAATAATTATGTTCAGTTATGCACTCAATACTTGGTGGGGAATCCTTTTGCAGAAATGACTGCTTCAATGCGGCGTGGCATGGAGGCAATCAGCCTGTGGCACTGCTGAGGTGTTATGGAGGCCCAGGATGCTTCGATAGCGGCCTTAAGCTCATCCAGAGTGTTGGGTCTTGCGTCTCAGGAGAGTTGGCAGGCCAATTGAGCACAGTAATACCATGGTCAGTAAACCATTTACCAGTGGTTTTGGCACTGTGAGCAGGTGCCAGGTCGTGCTGAAAAACGAAATCTTCATCTCCATAAAGCTTTTCAGCAGATGGAAGCATGAAGTGCTCCAAAATCTCCTGATAGCTAGCTGCATTGACCCTGCCCTTGATAAAACACAGTGGACCAACACCAGCAGCTGACATGGCACCCCAGACCATCACTGACTGTGGGTACTTGACACTGGACTTCAGGCATTTTGGCATTTCCTTCTCCCCAGTCTTCCTCCAGACTCTGGCACCTTGATTTCCGAATGACATGCAAAATTTGAGCGACAGTCCAGTGCTGCTTCTCTGTAGCCCAGGTCAGGCGCTTCTGCCGCTGTTTCTGGTTCAAAAGTGCTTGACCTGGGAATGCGGCACCTGTAGCCCATTTCCTGCACTCGCCTGTGCACGGTGGCTCTGGATGTTTCTACTCCAGACTCAGTCCACTGCTTCCGCAGGTCCCCCAAGGTCTGGAATCGGTCCTGCTCCACAATCTTCATCAGGGTCCGGTCACCTCTTCTCGTTGTGCAGCGTTTTTTGCCACACTTTTTCCTTCCCACAGACTTCCCACTGAGGTGCCTTGATACAGCACTCTGGGAACAGCCTATTGGTTCAGAAATGTCTTTCTGTGTCTTACCCTCTCGCTTGAGGGTGTCAATGATGGCCTTCTGGACAGCAGTCAGGTCGGCAGTCTTACCCATGATTGCGGTTTTGAGTAATGAACCAGCCTCAGGAATCTTTTGCAGGTGTTTAGAGTTAATTAGTTGATTCAGATGATTAGGGTAATAGCTCGTTTAGAGAACCTTTTCATGATTTTGGGTTTTCATGAGATGTATGCCAAAATCATCAGTATTAAAACAATAAAAGACCTTAAATATTTCAGTTGCTGTCCAATGAATCTAAAATATATGAAATTTTAATTTTATCATTACATTATGGAAAATAATGAACTTTTATCACAACATGCTAATTTTTTGAGAAGGACCTGTATATATATATATATATATATATATATATATATATATATATATATATATATATATATATATATATATATATATATATATATTATGTTTGAATGCCAGGGAATTCCAGGGAAGACCCTGAGGGAAAGTTATGATGGTAAGGGGCATTCAAGAGCCAGCTGAGACCATGCTGTTGTTGTCATAAATTTTATGGAGAACAGAACAAAATGTATTAATTGGAATAAGTAAAACTGAGTGACATTGAACTAATATGTCTCTATCATAGTCTTAAATCCTGCAGGTCATTAGATATGGCATAGGATAATTCGGAACATGATGATGGCTTTAAGATGAGGACAGCTTTTGAAGTTCAAAAGAGAAGGTCTGGATAACAAAGGTATTTAAACTAAAGATTATAGTTTGTTCTGAGGTAAAGTCTCAGAGGCTGTTGAAAAGATTATCTGTGTGAGAGAGAGAGAGAGAGAGAGAGAGAGAGAGAGAGAGAGAGAGAGAGAGAGAGAGAGGCTGCTTGTGGAGGCAGGGATGGCACAGTGTCTGTAATCGGCCATGTTAAAGCTTAAACAAAACAAAAACAACCCAGCTGACTGAACGTTAGTCGCAGGGAGAACAGAATACATGTGTGTGAATATGAGAGGGAACCAAGTGGAACAGTGAGGTTCCAGGAAAGAGGTGAAGAAGTGTGTGTGTGCAGGCAGGTTGGAATGGGTGGAGAAAAAGTGTCAGGTCTGTTGTGTGAGGGTTACAGTAAGAATGAAAGGAAAGGTGTGCAGAACAGTAGTGAGAACAGTGATGATGTACGGTTTGGAGACAGTCACACTGAGGAAAAGACAGGAGGTTTAAGGAAGACCAAAGAGGAGGTTTATGGATGTAGTGAAGGAGGAACATGAAGGTAGGGAAAGAAGGAAAAGAAGATTTAAGACATTGAAAGGAAAATGTACTTTAAAATCCTAATTAATTGGAAAGATTTTGATAAAGAATTGCGTATTGAATATGATTAAGCATAATGTCACAAGAGAAAGATGAGTGAACAAGCTGATTGAATGTAATACGAATATATAATTGTCGTTTTTTGATGAAAAGTTTTCAACATTAACAAATTTAGGTTTATGTTATAAATGGTTAGATATGATGAGTGAAATTGCAGTTGATGGAAACAGTAATTTTTAACAAAAACAGGGTGGTTTGTAAAAGAATTGTGTTGAAACAACGGACTGGAGGAAGTTTGACAAGAATATGATGTTCAGTGAGAAACTGGGAGCATTTAGATCTGAATATAAACATGAAGTTGATTTAGAGAGGATAATGACAACCATGACAGATGACCAAAGAGAATCAGTGCATGTCAAACATACGGCCTGCACGGGCAGAGGAGTCCTCTGAACTGTGGCCAAAGCACAAACTGAAGGATATTTATATGGAGATTTAAAGCACGTAGATGGATTATTATCTATCTTAATTATTTTTGTCGTTTAGTTTGAGTTGGACAACATTGGGGTCTGTGATGATTTTGATTTATCAAGAGAATCAATGATTGTTTTTCTTCCTTTACACTAATCATGTATTTGGTCTCTGAGGAGTGACTGAGGGTCTGGCCTAGGGATGTGTGATGTGTCGTTAAAACACTTGAAAGCAACAAGGTGTCGTGTGTTTGGATTTTGAAGGTATCACACACCCTAAATTGACAGGAGTGCAGTAACAGAGCTTACTCATTTAGCCTGGCTTCCAGAGATTAAATATGGATTTTATATTAACTTTCACTGAAACATGAAAGAATCATGATAAAGATTGCCTGGTTAAGACTGGAGCTTGTAGCCCTGACTGAAACATGCAAGCTGATGAAAGGTAAAAGTCTAACAATTTGAACAGATTTGCATTTTGAGTTCGGAGTTGGGCATAATTTAAAATTGTAATATCGGATGGGCGCCCAATTTTGAATGGTTCAACTGTGTCTGCTCCTCAAGACACAATTTTCTTGACTGGCCAGGTTGATATCTGTGAATGCGCAGCGCACAATAATAACAAAGATTTTATTTAAACAGGAAATGCTAGAACAGATGAGGTTGCGAAGGCCGATGCAGAGAAGCAGTCAAAGTAACCATATTGTCTTTTGTATTTGAAATAAACACAAATGCTTTCACTTCTTTACAGAGTACGGAGACCTTCGCCACAACAGCGGAGAAACAGCTGTGGAAACTGTGGCTGCACTTTTCAAAATGGTGTGGTGATGGCAAGCCTTGTTTACACTGAAAATTCTTTGACCATTATGTTTAGATGGCTGCATGGATGATCAGGCAGCCAAAGGGGAATTAGTTAAATGAAAACTGATGAAAACTGTCTGGGGTACAGTATTTTTTGAATTTTTTGTAGAAGAAAAGGCCTAGAGCAAATCTGAGTCTGTTCGAGACTGTTTAATGGAAGGGGTAAACAATAGCTTACATCAATATAATTTGTGAATTATTGCAAAAGAAATGTCCTCTCTGTGTCTAAGATCTGTGTGCAGGTTAAGGGACTCCTTTACATAACATCAGACTAGATGTTTGATGTCGTGATACGGGACTACAGAAGGAATAGATGGAAAGTAAAAAGGTGACTAGGGCCTTTTGTCGTGCTTCTGACGACAAACATCGCCCACCATCAAGGTAGCTGAGAAAGTTCCCACCAGTGATCGGGAGAAGGAGCCGAGAGGAGCTGGAGGCACACGCCTGTGCGGACGGAGGTCACACACATCACTTGATGCTATCATCTCAGGAGCAGAGACACAACGTGATGCTGAGACAACCTATTGCAAGCCCACAGAATCAGAGTTGCACAATCTACAGAGAGGTGGCGTCCTTTCATTAACAGAGCAGAAAAACTAATCTTCATAACTCTTTCTGTGCATACAACTGTGCGATTCTTCTTGCCATCTGAAAGACTGGAGCAAAGCGGCCGTGGTGCCCTTTTCAATGCTTGGAATGCGGAGTCTGTTCACAATTAGGCCGGCGGTGGAAAAAACGCGCTCCGCTGGAACAGATGTTGCAGGAACAGCCAGGTACCACTGGGCAAGGATGCTCATTTACCTTCCACCACAGTAAAGGATCCTGGTTCACGGGTATGGTTCACTTAAGTAGCTTTCGACTTCAGTGTCACGCGAACAAACATCACTCGCACTGTAATCCTCACCAAAAAGAGTGTCAGGCTGAGGGTCACTTTGCATTGGTGTAACAGGATTTGTGACTGTGTCGTAAAGTTGTTTAAGATTCTCCTTTACTCTCTCTTGAAACTCTGCCTTAAGAAACTTCAGGTGCTTATGTCCAATGTTGCTGCAATCAGATGTAGTGGCACTTTTTATCAGCATCTTCAGCAACAGTGATTATGCGCCGTTCAGCGATTCTGCCACAGCTGTCTTGAATTCCGTCACCTTTGGGGACTCGTCGGTTTGTGTGTTTAAGTGTCTCGTGATGGGGCTGTGTGTGATTGGATAGACCATCGAAACACAAAGCGTCGTCTCACTGCACATTGCTGTTGTGCTGCACTTAAGAGACTGAAGAACAGGTATCAGTTCTTCCACTATCTGCCAGTGCTCGTCTTTCAACTCAAGTGTCTTCACATCATTTAATTTGGTGAAACTGCGATCTGACAGAACAGCGCACACAGTCCATCTTTGTTCAAAAAGACTTTCAAACATATCACAAACAGAATTCCACCGCGTACGACAATACTGGATAAGTTTGTGTTCAGGTACTTTCTGCTGCTGTTGTTTCTGGCGAAGTGTGACTGTAGCCACTGTCCTGTGGTGAAAATGTGCCACTAAGCGGCTGCTGGCAGCTATCACACTTTTAACAGATGCAACACCGAAACCTTCGTTGATGGCTAACTGGAGGGTGTGTGCGAAGCAGGGCACTGATTCCCAAAGTCCTCGATTCGTCAGAACCGTATTACTCGCGTTATCATGAACGCACGCAAGTTGCCGCTCTGTTATCGCCAGACATTTTATGTACACATGTTAGATGGTAGCGCATTGTACTTGTTGTAGATTTGTATAACAGCTTGGTGCTGCACAGCTTACATTGAACTGTAGATTCATCTACCTTTTCAAAGTGAAGCCAGACATCGCTGCGTGTCTTCGACGCCATTCTCTCTCTTTTTTTTTCACGTCTTTTGAAGCGTGCTGTGGCAAGCTAAGCGATTAGAGCTCAGGGCGCCGCCCAAAGTGCTGCTTTAACCAATCAGGAGAAGGGAAAAAACATTTCGATCATCGCTGTCACGGTCGAGTAATCGAGTACTCGCCATTGTTGCACATCCCTACTTGGAACACTCAAAACAACAAGAGATTATCTCTGGCTGAACTTAATTAAATTGTGGCCAGTGGTAGATCCCGAAATTCTGTAAATTAACAAGTAAGTATGAGCAACTAATGTACAGTGGGTACGAAAAGTATTCAGACCCCCTTACATTTTTCACTCTTTGTTGTATTGCAGTCATTTGCTAAAATCATTTAAGTTCTTTTTTTTTTCTCATTAATGTACACACCGCACCTCATATTGACAGAAAAACACAGAAATGTTGACATTTTTGCAGATTTATTAAAAAAGAAAAACTGAAATATCACATGGTTCTAAGTATTCAGACCCTTTGCTGTGACATTCATATATTTAACTCAGGTGCAGTCCATTTCTTCTGATCATCCTTAAGATGGTTCTACACCTTCATTTGAGTCCAGCTGTGTTTGATTATACTGATTGGACTTGATTGGGAAAGCCACACACCTGTCTATATAAGACCTTACAGCTCACAGTGCATGTCAGAGCAAATGAGAATCATGAGGTCAAAGGAACTGCCTGAAGAGCTCAGAGACAGAATTGTGGCAAGGCACAAATCTGGCCAAGGTCAAAACAAAACTTTCTGCTGCACTTAAGGTTCCTAAGAGCACAGTGGCCTTAAATGGAAGACGTTTGGGACGCACCAGAACCCTTCCTAGAGCTGGCTGTCCGTCCAAACTGAGCTATCGGGGAGAAGAGCCTTGTGAGAGAGGTAAAGAAGAACCCAAAGATCACTGGCTAAGCTCCAGAGATGCAGTCGGGAGATGAAAGAAAGTTGTAGAAAGTCAACCATCACTGCAGCCCTCCACCAGTCGGGGCTTTATGGCAGAATGGCCCGACGGAAGCCTCCTCAGTGCAAGACACATGAAAGCCTGCATGGAGTTTGCTAAAAAACACCTGAAGGACTCCAAGATGGTGAGAAATAAGATTCTCTGGTCTGATGAGACCAAGATATAACTTTTTGGCCTTAATTCTAAGCCGTATGTGTGGAAAACCAGGCACTGCTCCTCACCTGCCCAATACAGTCCCAACAGTGAAGCATGGTGGTGGCAGCATCATGCTGTGGGGGTGTTTTTCAGCTGCAGGGACAGGACGACTGGTTGCAATCGAGGGAAAGATGAATGCGGCCAAGTACAGGGATATCCTGGACGAAAACCTTCTCAAAGTGCTCAAGACCTCAGACTGGGCCGACGGTTCACCTAACAACAAGACAATGACCCTAAGCACACAGCTAAAATAACGAAGGAGTGGCTTCACAACAACTCTGTGACTGTTCTTGAATGGCCTAGCCAGAGCCCTGACTTAAACCCAATTGAGCATCTCTGGAGAAACCTGAAAATGGCTCTCCACCAACGTTTACCATCCAACCTGACAGAACTGGAGAGGATCTGCAAAGAGGAATGGCAGAGGATCCCCAAATCCAGGTGTGAAAAAATTGTTGCATCTTTCCCAAAAAGACTCATGGCTGTATTAGATCAAAAGGGTGCTTCTACTAAATACTGAGCAAAGGGTCTGAATACTTAGGATTGTGTGATATTTCAGTTTTTCTTTTTTAATAACTCTGCAAAAATGTCAGTATGGGTTGCTGTGTGTACATTAATGAGGAAAAAAACCTTAATTTTTTAAATTTAAAACTTAGATGATTTTAGCAAATGGCTGCAATATAACAAAGAGTGAACATTTTTAAGGGGGTCTGAATACTTTCCGTACCCACTGTATGTACAATAATAACTGGTTTTATTATTGTAATATTGTAAGCAGCCTGGGGTTTGACCAACCTTTGTGACCTTAAGCATGCAAAGAAATCTCCCATAAGACAATGTGACGTTACAAATTCCTCTGATTCCTTTCTGGGATAATGAGTTTAGTGTGACTGAGATTAAAATAGTCTATTTTCAACTTCAGTTTCTGTTTTGTATATGTTATCACGGGACTCAAATTAACCAGACAATAGTGATTATACTTTTGGCCTGTGCATGAAAATGCTATTGTTGTTTTATTTTTTGTTATGTTTACATGTATTTATTTATTTATTTGCATTTTTACACACTTCAGTCTTATGCTTTGCTCTAGGTATGGAGAAATAAGCAACCAAAATTCTAAATAGATCTGAAACTTCACAATTCTCGATTCCAACTGATATCCCACAGCAAAAACTACAAGCCTAATAAGATAAATGTGTAACATGGTTGAATTCAAGTGGACAGTCAGCAATAAAGTAAGAACATTTCTAAGATTTAAATGCTTGAAGATTCAGGTACATAACATTGAATAATCAAAATAAATAACTTCATAATCTTCACTGTATAAATTAAATATAGATTAATGCATGTTAAAACTAGCTACAAAAAATATTCAGTCAAGACCAGCGGGTGAATATTTATTTTATTTTATTATTTTTTGATTAACTTTAATGATAGATGGCAGGAGGTAGACTATATAGGCTGTGGTCACTTTAAGAGGAAATGCAGACACGCATTCGATTCCATTTGTCAACTACTTACATTCGGTTAAAACATAGCCGACCTTGTTTACTATCATATATATATATATATATATATATATATATATATATATATATACACTAACCTAAAGGATAATTAGGAACACCTGTTTAATTTCTCATTAATGCCATTATCTAATCAACCAAGGCAAGGCAAGTCAAGTTTATTTATATAGCACATTTCATACACGATGGCAATTCAAAGTGCTTTACATAGAAAATGAAATTAAAACAGTGATAAGAAATAAGAATAACACGTGTAAGAATTAAAAATAAAAACAGGATAATTAAAACAGTTGTTAATAGACATTAGGCAAAACACAGGTGTTTCATATTTGATCTTGCTCTGGGACTTCCCCATCCTGACAGTCTGTCTCTGTGGATCTTCCTAGCACTAGGTTTTTAGTCTGTCCTAGCGCTAGGTTTTTTAACCAATCACATGGCAGTTGCTTCAATGCATTTAGGGGTGTGGTCCTGGTCAAGACAATCTCCTGAACTCCAAACTGAATGTCAGAATGGGAAAGAAAGGTGATTTAAGCAATTTTGAGCGTGGCATGGTTGTTGGTGCCAGACGGGCCGGCCGGGCCGGAGTATTTCACAATCTGCTCAGTTACTGGGATTTTCACGCACAACCATTTCTAGGGTTTACAAAGAATGGTGTGAAAAGGGAAAAACATCCAGTATGCGGCAGTCCTGGGGGCGAAAATGCCTTGTTGATGCTAGAGGTCAGAGGAGAATGGGCCGACTGATTCAAGCTGATAGAAGAGCAACTTTGACTGAAATAACCACTCGTTACAACCAAGGTATGCGGCAAAGCATTTGTGAAGCCACAACACGCACAACCTGATGGGCTACAATAGCAGAAGACCCCACCGGGTACCACTCATCTCCACTAGATGCAGAACAATTCATTATGTCAATGTGAAATAAGCAGTCATGGAAATGTAGAAATGAAAGCAGAAGCTCCAATATCCTCCCGAAACTCCCGAAAAAAGTCTGTTAGTGCCTCAGTGACAACTTCACACAGAGAAGCTGTCAATCTCAGCTGTCAATCATGACGTCACCCCCATTTTCATGGCATCAAAAAACACTAACTAAAACTAAACTTATTTAAAAATCGAACACTTCAAATGGAATCATCGTAATAAAAACTGCCAAAAATGACAGAAACCAACTTTGGGGAAAAATTATATGAAGTGTAAATTGATTGTTTAGTTTATCGTGCAGGCATTAGAATCCATGGAGGAGCGGGGGTTATTAACTATACTGGACCAACCATCTGGGGGCGAACTGAGGCACGTAGGCTTCAGTTATTTACAGGTGTGCTACAGGTTTGGTTTGTACATGTGGGTATCATAGCTTTTCTATAATACAAGTCTGCCCTCTTATGGTAAAACTAAAATAACAGTTTGATTAAGCTCAGTCCAAGTTCAGTAAATAATAACTGAACATCTGCACCGATTGTGTCGAGTGATTGATTGCCAGCATTGTGCTTTTTGCATGGACTACAAATTAGTGACCAGGATCAGATCAGCAACTACTGATGTGACAATAGGGCTTTTCACACTGGGTAGTTCTAGGAACTTAGTTAGCCACCAGGGTGTTTCCCCTGAGAACTAAAAGTTCCCCTAGGATTATTTTCCTGATTGCATTTGCACCACCAGTAGGAACTGTAAAGTGACATAAGCAATGCTTGTTGTTGTGACTTTTATTGTGATTGCGCTGAGAAAGGCAGAGCCTGTGCACACATCTCTCACATTCTCCAACATGTTACATAAAGAAAGTAGACAGTTTGTGAAAAAGTATTAGCATTTGCTGTGTGGTTGATATTTAGTGTCGCTAGTTACGACACTGTTAGCACTGCTAGTTAGCAGGAATATATAATCATTTTTCACTTGGACTTCAAAGTTACGTTGGATTTTCTCTTTAAATTAAATTTGTGTAAAGGTTGAGAGATCCATCTATCACTGTTTTCCATGTTCGTAGAGTTTGTTTATGGAGTAAATATATACAGGCACTGTAAAAAAATCGTAAAAAAATGGTAAATTACTGGCAGCTACGGCTGCCAAACAAAACCCTAAAAATTAAAGTAAAATATCTTAATTCAAATAAAGTGCAAAAACAATAATTTTACAGAAATTTACATTAAAGGTTTTACTGAAAAATACTGCTATTTTACAGATTTTGTCCTGGTTTAAATTAAGATATTTTACTTTAATTTTACGGTTTTTGTTTGGCAAGCCGCAGCTGCCAGTCATTTACCATTTTTATACAGTGTTAAACTGTTATTTTACAGATTTTCCTGGTTTAAATTAAGATATTTTACTTTAATTTTACGGTTTTGTTTGGCAGCCATAGCTGCCAGTCATTTATCGTTTTTATACAGTGTTAAACTGTTATTTTACAGATTTTCCTTGTTTAAAAATAAGATATTTTATTTTAATTTTACAGTTTTTGTTTGGCAGCCATAGCTGACAGTAGTTTACTGTTTTTTAAAATTGTTATTTTACAGATTTTTCCTAGATTATTATGATCAAACACTTTCAATAACACTGTTATTTTACAGATTATTACAATAAAAAAAAATCCAATAAAGTGTTAAAGCATGCTCAAGATTGTAAATTTACATTTTATTTTGGAAGACAAAATACAGTCTGTACAATAATACAATTCATTATACATTTAACATTTAAAACACAGATAACAGTGAAATAGTTTCATCAAATTTTTAAAGTTGAATAAAAATATTCTTAATTTTAAACTGAAAAAAAATACAAAACTGATACATCTACAATGTTTCACTATTGATTCTAAAACTTGTATTATTCAGATATAAATGTATGTAAACAAATTCTTCTCAAACAGTTCTTCAGAGCCCCAGGAGGAATTAAAAACTAAAAATTGCATTTATCTTGTAAGTTAGGGTTACTAAAATCATAATGAGGTCATGATTTCACCTTAAAACAAAACAACAAATTGTGCCGTTTACCGTTAGCTTTGTATTTACCAAATCAGTTTTAAATTGTTTTCGTTAATATTCAACGAATAACAACTTTGATAATATATGTGGACAAACATTTACCTTTTAATTCAGAATCCAAGCTATATAGTGTAATAAGAAATATAAACAAAACATACAACAGAATGTCCATGATTCTGCATCAGAAGGGACAGATAAAGAGCAATCCTCTTCCAAATCTCCAATAATCAGCTGATCCTTAAAAGAAAGAAAGAAAAATACATTGATTAATTGAAAAGTCCTTAACAATTGAGGATTTAGTTTTGTACCTTTCCTTTAAACAACATTTGATATTGAGATATTTTGGCTATATGAACACAGAGTCCTCTCAGCTTTGAGATGGGAGTTATAAGGAATATGAGGATTCACAACAACTGACACCTTCTCCAGATGTATCATAGCAAGGTAACACAGTTGCACCAATTTTTGTATACAGAATGCCAACAAAATATTCTGTAGAATAACACTGATATTAAAATAAAACCAACCAACTAATATTTTTATTAATTGCAGCAATTTACACTGTTTTTATTACAAATGGTACTTGTTGAGATCATTAGATTAATCAAGATTTCAGATTTAATCAGTCATCATTTACTCACCCTTAAGTTTTCTTAACCAACTTTTCTACAGACTTTCTTCTGTAGAAAACACAAAATAAAAATAAGGAAGAAAATATATTTTGAGAGGTGTCTTGGTCATTATTGACCAAAACATTTGGTCCAATGTAGTTTGGTTATACCAACATTATTCAAAATGTTTCACAGAAGAAAGTCAAACAAGTTTGATAAGACATGAGGGTGAAAACGATGAGGAGTTTTCATTTTGAGTGAGCTATGCTTTTAAACTCAAGAGTGCGTTTGAACCAGAGTTGGGCCTGTGTTCACATTTCCTCACACATAAGGGTACAGTAACAGTATTAATGTTGGATAACATGAATACTCACTTCCTCTGAAGATCATGTGGCAGAAGATTTTCATTCCCAAAACTTCTGGATCATGAGGGGAGAAACATACACACACACAAAATAATATTAATTTGTTTAATAAAACATTCATATTAATTATCAACTTACTGACAGAGACATGGACTTGTGAATTGTACTCACCAGGTCCATGCAAAAACAGAAGATCGAAAATCCTGGTTTGCCTATAATTCTTCCAAGAATGGAGTCCAAGAATGGTGGTTTCATGTCCTTTCTGTAGAATAAGTGTGTACATGACAGTGTTCTCAGATTACTTGTGCAAAGCTCGTTTACTTTTTATGACAAGCTTGATCTAGCTGACAGTAAGGATGGGCATTATGACCATATTATTCTACATACATGAGAAATTTTATTTCAATAACGATATCACAATATAGTTATTTAATTTTTTTATGGATATTTCATCAAAAATATTACAGAATAATACTGTTTAGTCTTCAATGTAGCATATTCTAATAATTAAATTCAATTGATTATAAAAGAGCCGAAGGTCTTCTAGACTTTTGTTGTTTGATTAAAAATATGAAACCACAGTTTATTAAGCTGTTCTCCTTTAAGAACGAATGCACAGAATGACACTCATCCGGGTCTCCCACTTTAACTGTTTAACTTTACATCAGACATAACTGACTGTTTATATCAAGTGAATACCTCACATGACTTTAAGATAATTCTGTGCATTTTACCAAAGGATAATTGATTGCGGCTTATTTGAACACATGCATGTCCCTCTCTTTATTCTTCATACATGCATGTTTCTTTGTCAAAATGTCAATAACTTTCAGTACAGTGATACACGGATATATTTACATTCCGTGATATAAAAAGGTAAAGTTAACTGCAAAGTCTCTAACAAAAGTCACTATCATCGTCATAGCGTTCAGCCCTATCTTAACAGTATTACAACATAAAACACAGAAACAAAATATGTAAATTAATCGGGATTAGTATATCACTAAGTAACAGTTAACTTAACGTTACTTGATGTGACAAAAATATAAAGGTAACAGTTATTTACCTGCTGCCGCTTGCCGTCTGTTGTCCGCCATTGGTAACTTCTGTTCATATTCCTGTTTTTTCGTTCTCAGTCGACATCCCACGATCGAAATTTGTCCAAAATAAGATTTTAATGGATGTAAAATGATCCATGTAAGTTAACTAGTGGACCGACTAAAGCAAAAGCAGCCGCGAGCACTCCAACGGCAACGGGTGTATATTCAAACATGACCGGTCGAAGGCGCGCACAGCTGTCATTGGCCAGATTTCTAGATGACGTTCAGATTGACCAATCACGCTCAAATGAACACGGAAAGACAGCAGATTGACTTGCAACTGGTTAAAACTACAGTTAGCAAATGTGTATTTTATTTGCTGTTATATTTCATTAGTTGGTCAAATTGAGTGGGCAGAGCAGAGGCCTGAAAGTTTCAACCTGGAGAGCAGTGCAGATTTGATATTTAGTTTAGTTTTTATATTTGTATCTAGAATTACAGTTTAAAGTAAATACACATAAACTGTAAAAATAAACAAATAAAAATAAATGGTCAAATTGTAGTGATTGCCAAACAAAAACAAAATTAAAGTATAAAATATGTCATTTTAAATAAGAACAAAACTGTAAAATAACACTGTTTTCTCTTAAACTTTTAATGTAAATTTCTGTAAAGTTTT
Source organism: Gobiocypris rarus (assembly GCA_023029165.1). Taxonomy (NCBI): domain Eukaryota; kingdom Metazoa; phylum Chordata; class Actinopteri; order Cypriniformes; family Gobionidae; genus Gobiocypris; species Gobiocypris rarus. The sequence goes on from CM040911.1 coordinate 5,988,354, forward strand.
TGCACTTTATTTTAATTAAAATTTCAAGATACAAGTACAAGATATTTTAATTTGACAGTTTTTACTTTTACTTTAAAAAAAATAAAAAAAAAAGAATAATGTTAAATTGTTAGTATGGACATAAACCTTTAATATAATGAGCTAAATATTTTATTATAGATTATTTCTGTAATTTTACATACATTTGTATGTCATTTAAGAAAACAGAAAAATACTGTATAAATACTGCAGTGATTTTCCTGTATATAAAAAAGAGAATTACTGTAATTTGTCATTAATGATATAATTCTTAAAATAATGGTCAAGTTATTAATTTACAGATATTGTTTGTAATTTTATATGAATTTGTATGTTATTTATGAAAACAGAAAAATACTGTATAAATAATACAGTGATTTTCCTGTATAAAATAATGAGAATTACTGTAATTTGTCATTAATGATATAATTCTTAAAATAATGGTCAAGTTATTAATTTACAGATATTGTTTGTAATTTTACATGAATTTGTATGTTATTTATGAAAACAGAAAAATACTGTAAAAATAATACAGTGATTTTCTCGTATAAAAATAAGATTTACTGTATTTTGTCATTAATGATATAATCCTTAAAATAACATTAAATTTGTTTATTTACAGATATTCTTTGTAATTTTACATAGTTTTAAACATAATTTAAAATTAAAAGAAAATACTGTAAAAATTTAGAGTTATTTTCCGTAAAATTAGGATTTTTTTACAGTGCAGGTCCTTCTAAAAATTAGCATATTGTGATAAAAGTTCATTATTTTCCATAATGTAATGATAAAAATTAAACTTTCATATATTTTAGATTCATTGCACACCAACTGAAATATTTCAGGTCTTTTATTGTTTTAATACTGATGATTTTGGCATACAGCTCGTTAGGCTGCGTTAGGAACCGATACTTCCCTACTATATAGTATGGAAAAGCAGTAGGCGAGCGATTAGTAGGTCCGATTCATAAAAGAGTAGGCGAGAACTACCTGGGTTTCGGACTATTTCTTGCGAGATTCGGACGTGCGTGTACTTAAGTTGCGTCCGGATATGCATACTAACCTACTATATAGTAGGAGAAAACAGTACGTGAAAGGAGTAGTATGTTCGAAACCTCAGTAAACATAAAAGAGTAGGTGAGAAATGCCCGGATGGCCTACTGCGCTCCGCCCAGATTGTGAGGCACTCATCCGGATACTTTTCTATCCCTGCCTTCCCATGAGGCCACAGGAGAGGATACGTCAGGCGGAGGAAAGCGATGCGGGTGTTTTCAAACGTGAGTATTACAAACCAAAATCACGGTTCCCGTGTGTTAAAGTCGCATTTGTTGAGCTTCTGTAGAGTAAACTTTTGAACTGTTGAAGGTGTAAAGTTGTGTAAATAGTTGTGATTGTGCTGTAAAAACACATTTTTTTATGTAGAACAGGGGAGTTCCAGTAATAACTTACGTCTCCAAAGTGGATTTACATATACATCTTAAAGATAAAGATGCTTACTAAATGTTTATTTAACATCTGACAGGAATTTTCGATAAGTAATATAGATGAGCACTTCACAACATGAAATAGACATCTGATCAGCATGATGTGTGTGATAATGTAGAGTTCACTGTGTTTAACTCTGCTTACATTACATGAGCGTCAGCAATGTAAATAAACAAAGTTACATAAAGTAACTAACATAAGTTATCAATTTAATTAGTCCATTAGTACTGCTGATAAACTGAGGAACATAAGCAACTACATTTAAATGTAGTACTGAACATAAATCACAGAGGTAACGTTAATGTTGTCTGGTGGTGTTACAGGGACAGAAGAGCTTTGTGTGTGTGTGTGTGTGTGTGTGTGTGTGTGTGTGTGTGTGTGTGTGTGTGTGTGTGTGTGTGTGTGTGTGTGTGTGTGTGTGTGTGTGTGTGTGTGTGTGTTTATCTGGTGGCGAGAGGCTGATGAAGGAATGCTGTCATCAAAGGCTTTGATTCAGTATACTACAGAAATGAATAAAACATTTAAATTTTTAACATTTAACATTTAAATCTATTTAAATCTTAAGATGTATTTTATTTCAATTTCAAACAGAGTTATTTCAGCACTTTTCTGATTCTTGATGTCTGTGCGTTTGCTGCAGAGCTTTGCTGTGGTGGAGCAGGCCTGCCAGGCAGGGTAATGGTGATGTGTGGGGAAAACCTGAAACAAAAATAAAAACTAAGATCATTTAGTTACTTCTAATGCAGAAATCAAATGACATTGTGCTGTTAAAATGACTGCTTTTGAATTATGTTTGTTCATGTTTGTAGGATCTGAGATGTCAGGAGACGGGTTTGACCACTGAGGATCCTGGACCCTCCATCACTTCACCTGCCCTTAGTGCCTCATCTGGCCCAGATGTTGCTGTAGTCTCTTCATCCTCAGTAAACCCAGAGCCAGTGAGAGCTTCTAGAAAAATTGGCACCGCTGAGTTGAGATGGCAGCAGATGTGGCCTTCACCGCCTGCAAATGTATGATCGTTTGAACAATACGTTTGAATAAAGCTTTGTTTCATGTGTTGACTTTTATTCATTTATTGTGATGTTTACTTTTATTAATTCTTTTACTCATTTATTCAGGTTTCCTATTGTTGTCAGTAAATAAAATATTATTTTATATAATTATTCACATGCATTAATTCATTGCTTGACTGAAAATGTATATGTATTCACATCGCTGCATTTGTCTAATGTGTATTCAAGCATCGCTATGTCATATGACAAGTTGCCTTTTGCTTGTTTTACTAAAACAATATTTAAAAAAAAAAGTAATAAAAGTATTGGTCAGCATTTGTCATTATTATTGTAAGTGTTTGGGTGGGCTAACGGTGCAATTCATTCTGGGGTAATCTTAATTTTTTATAGTGATACTTAAATTTTTGGAGTATAAAATCATCAGTTTCCTCCAAATGTGAGATCTTCTAGCAGCTGAAAGACTTCTCTGAGCAGACACTGAGGGAAACCGCACCGGTCGGGCTGTGGAGGCACTGATGCTATTAGCTGTTACCTGGCACTTATTGTGTTATAATTACATAGTGGTATGTTTAACAATGAACAATCATATGTGTTTGTGTACATTATATATACAGAAGAGAAAAAAAACACAATAACAAGCTTAGATATCTTTGAATAAATTATCATAATGCAATATTTGTTGTTATTTCATAAACCTGGGATGGAACAGGAGTTACATTTAACAAGAAAAAGAGGGAAATATAAAGGAGATTTAGCCCACTTTTGCTTGTGGGTGACATTTTTTTTCATATAAAATAAAGAAATTAACATATTCAAGAGATCACGATTTTGGGTTTTCGCAAGGATAAAACTGTCAGATTAGTAGGGTTAAAATGTATCGCTTATACTACAATCACAAAATAAATGGGCAGCTGTTTCTTAAACAAGACCACAAAATTAGAACGTTTAAACCAAAAATAATATATAGATAGATAAATTAAACAGTCTTTTTTTATGAATTAAACCTGGCACACGAGTTGTTGCACTTGTTTTATCGTCATGCGTCACATGATAAGGTCAACATGGTGCAGAAAGTGCGGATCGCATTCATACTTAACGAGATTTGGATTTATAGTACTTGCTCTTTTAGCGCCTGTTAAGTAAGTACTTATTGAAATTGAGTACCTACTCAATGAGTATGCGGTTCCGAAAGCAGCCAGCTTCTTCTTTTATTTTTTAAATGGTGGGTGCTGGTGTTTTGCATGCGTTCAGCCAATCATTGTACACTTACGTCACTGGTAGTTCCTATTGTGCTGGGTTAGACCTTATTCTGAAGTAGGAGCTAAATTCAAATTCCTAGAACTAAAATCGTTTCCTTCTTCATGCAGTGCGAACACAACAAAATCTGGGGTACTTCCGCCATTAGTTCTAGAAATTATGAAAAGTTTATTTTGGAGCAAAAGCCCCTAATGAGAGAGGAAGCCAATGAATGTGTAAGAACACTCAGAAAAGACTGAACAAAAATGAAACTGTGGCAAGCAGCAAGGCAAGGGACCGTGAGAGCAGGCCGGTGGCGAATGATGATCAGCTGTGCACCACACCGGTCTCGTCTCATGGAGGAGTGACGGGAGCATAAAGCAGGAGTGACGACAGTGCAAGACGAGAGAATTCCAGGCCTGGAATTTACATTATGTTTTGTTTACGTTTTGTAAGTGTGTGTGTTTACGGGCTTGCCGCGTTTACGCTTTTGTTTGTTTATTTGGATTAAAGTCTTTTGAATGTTTGCCGGTTCCCGTCTCCTTCTTCCCTGAACTAAGAACTGTGTTACAGGAACTGTCCCCACATTTAACAGTAATGCTGAGGATTGGGGAACTTGTGTTGAAAGAGTGAAACTGTACTTCAAGGTTAATGCTGTTGTAGATTATAAAAAAGTGTCTGTCTTGCTGTCTGTCTGAGTTTCTACATAGTGCACCTTTAAGTTTTCTGGTTTGGAGTAGTTTTTTTTTGCGTTACATTTTGTGTAATATGATTTTGGTGGTATTTCAAATTCTGTGTGAAGGAGCTGGGATTGTATTGGGGTTATGGAGGGTTGGCTGGTTATTTATATCTTTGAGGGAAAATTAACTTTTGTTTTACAACTTATTTTTATTGATTAAATTCAGTTTGTTATATTGAATTATTTATTTGTATTAATACAACAAATTGAGATTTTTTTTTATTGTTGGGAAAAAGGGTCACCCTTGGTTACATTCGGAGCTGTGTAGTTGCATCAGCGTTGACAATCCCTTCACCTCTGAATAAAGCAAAGCTGTTGGTATCTGAATGGAGCATTACAGCAGTCTTTCTTGTCATGCACAGTTAAGTGCAGAAAGCTCCCCTGGGCACTTCTGTCTGCATCACTGCTGTGGGGTTTGTGTTTGTAACTCTGTATAGCTTTATTTTGAATCTCCATTTTACAATTGTTCTTTTTTGTTTATTTAGCTAAATATAACAATCATCACCATATATCTGATATCATCTAATATTGCCTATCACATTAATCTGACATCGCTAGCTTTTAATCTAAATCGCTTACACTACACCTTAGCATTTCACAAGTTTAACTTGTCATTCATTCTTGCCATCTCCCTTCTCTCTCGCGCTTCATCTTTTATGAGTCAATCAGACAACTATGGTAAGTCGGAATCAGTCAACAAACATGGTGAGTCATGGCATCTCCTGTTGTCACTTGCAACGTTTAGCATAGCATTCTCTGTCAGTGGAAAGGGTTTCATATGTAAATGTAAATAGTTAAGCTGACAGAGAAGATTTCAGAATTCGAGACATGCAAGGCAAGGCAAGGCAAGTTTATTTATATAGCACATTTCATACACAATGGCAATTCAAAGTGCTTTACATAGAAAATTAAATTAAAACAGTGATAAGAAATAAGAATAACACGTGTAAGAATTAAAAATAAAAACAGGATAATTAAAACAGTTGTTAATAGACATTTGGAAAATAAGAAGAAATAGAAATATACAGTTGTAAAGATAATTAAAAGAATAAAATTCAATAGAAATATATAGTTTAAAAAGAATAAAATTATTACAGTATATATAGATACAAAATAAAATAAAAATAAAAATTAAGATGATGCATAGATTAGAATAGGTGCAATCAGTCGGACGACAGTGGCACAGTGCTCATTCAGTAAATGCACAGCTGAACAGATGTGTTTTGAGTCTAGATTTGAATGTGGCTACTGTTGGAGCACATCTGATCTCTTCTGGAAGCTGGTTCCAGCTGCGGCTGGCATAATAGCTGAACGCAGACTCTCTTTGCTTTGAGTGAACTCTTGGTATTTCTAACTGACTTGATCCTGATGATCTGAGTGATCTGATGGGTTTGTATTTAATCAGCATATCTGCAATGTATTGAGGTCCTAGGTCATTAAGTGATTTATAAACAAGTAATAATACTTTAAAATTGATCCTAAATGTAACTGGAAGCCAGTGTAAAGACCTGAGGACTGGCGTGATATGGTCATATTTTCTGGTTCTGCTCAGAATCCATGCCGCAGCGTTCTGTATGAGCTGCAGCTGTCTAATGGTCTTTTTGGGAGGGCCGGTTAGAAGTCCATTACAATAGTCCACCCTGCTGGTGATGAAAGCGTGAACGAGTTTCTCTAAGTCTTGCCTGGAAACAAAGCATCTAATTCTTGCAATATTTTTCAGATGATAGTAAGCTTAATGAGTTATTGCTTTGACATGACTATTGAAACTCAGGTCTGACTCCAAAATCACACCAAGATTTCTGACTTGATTTTTTGTTATTAGACCTTTTGTCTCAAGATATGCGTTCACCTTGAGAATTTCATCTTTGTTTCCAAATGTAATGATTTCAGTTTTGTTTTTGTTTAACTGAAGATAGTTTTGGCTCATCCAACTGTTAACTTCATCAATGCATTTGCACAGGTAGTCAATGGGGCTATAGTCATTAGGTGATAGTGCTAAGTAGATCTGGGTGTCGCATAGCTGTGGTAAGCCATTTGGTTCTTCTCATTATTTGGCTCAGTGGCAGCATGTACAGGTTGAATAGGAGTGGTGCTAGAATTGACCCTTGTGGGACTCCGCAAGTCATGGATGTCCAGTCAGACTTATGTTCACCTACTGTATACTCACATAATAACCTCTCTCTAAGTACGACCTGAACCATTTAAGGACCATCCCAGAAAGTCTGACCCAGTTTTCCAGCCTGTCAAGAAGTATGTTATGGTCAACAGTGTCGAATGCAGCACTGAGGTCGAGTAGCACCAGAATTGATGTTTTGCCTGTATCTGTATTGAGGCGAATATCATTTATTATCTTTATAAGTGCTATTTCTGTGCTGTGATGTGGTCGGAAACCAGATTAAAAATTGTCAAAGTATCCGTTTGAGCTTAAGAATTTGTTCAGCTGACTGAAGACAACTTTTTCAATGATCTTGCCTATGAAGGGGAGATTTGAGATTGGTCGGTAGTTGTTCAATATGGAGTTATCCAGATTTCTCTTTTTCAGAAGAGGCTTAACTACTGCGGTTTTAAGGAGTTTGGAAAATTCCCATTGAGAAGTGATGAGTTTACCACTTCTAGCAGATCTGCTTCTAAACAGTTAAACACATTTTTGAAAAAAGAAGTGGGGAGTGTGTCCAGGAGGCAGGTTGATGTTTTAAGGTGCTGTATGCTTTCTTCTAAAATTTTATAATCAATTGCAATTGCAAACTTTCCGAGGTTGTGGTCTGTTCTGACTGACCCTAAAGCAACTCATGGATGTGCTGATTGCCTTCCTGATATTATTTATTTTCTATGAGAAGAAGGAAGCAAACTCACGGCATTTGCTGTCAGAGAGCATTTCACTGGGAATGTGACTCGGGGTTTGTCAGTCTCTACAGTAGCAAAAAGAGTGTGCGTGTTGTTTATGTTTCTGTTTATAATATTTGAGAAGAAGGTCTGTCTAGCCTTGCCTAGTTCCACATTGAAATCATGAAGGCTGTCTTTATAGATGTTATAATGGACTACAAGTTTTGTCTTCCGCCACATGCGTTCAGATTTCCTGCATTGTCTTTTCATTATTTGCACTGCCGTTGAGTTTCTCCAAGGTGCTTTCTGTCTGCCACTCTTTTTCTTGACTTTCTCAGGAGCAATATCATCGATTACACTCTTAACTTTTGAGTTGAAGGAGTCAAGGAGAGAATCAACAGAGTCTGCAGATATGCTTGGTGTTAGAGATATAGCCTTCATAAATAGCTCACTAGTGTTCTCATTTAAGCTTCTCTTTGACAACGACAGATCTAGCTTCAATGGCAGGAGAGATTGAAATATCAAAGAAAATACAGAAATTATCAGACAATGCTACATCTTTAACAACAATTGTTGAAATGTTTAGACCCTTCTGATAAGTAAGTCTAGAGTGTGTCCACGATTGTGTGTGGGACCATGTACATGCTGTGTCAAATCAAAAGTGTTAAGAACAGTCATGAGCTCTTTTGTTGTACTGGATTCAGCATTGTCTATGTGAATGTTAAAATCCCCAGCAATGGCAAAACAATCAATCTCTGAGGAGATTATTGATAACAGCTCTGTAAAGTCCTCAGTAAAGGATGGAGAGTATTTTGGAGGCCTGTAAACAATGATAAGCAGGATGCATGGAGCACCTTTTAACACAATACCCAGATATTCAAAAGACAGATAGTCACCAAATGACACTTGCTTACATTGATAGACATCTTTAAAAAGAGCAGCAATACCCCCACCTCTTCTAAACGCTCTGCACATACTCATAAAAGTAAAGTTAGGAGGGGCTGTTTCATTGAGGACTGTTGCACTGCAGTTTTCTTCAAGCCAAGTTTCATTTAGAAGCAAAAAATCTAGGTTGTTTGTGGTTATTAAGTCATTGACTAGAAATGATTTGTTCTTAAGTGAACGTATATTTAAAAGTGCTAACTTAACAGCATAATTTTTTCCCCCACAGTAATCTTAGTTTGACATGTAATAGGCAGCAGATTAGATGGGTTTGCTATACGGTCTGAGAAGATCTTACAGTGTCTATCACGTAACAGAACAGAAATAGAGAAAGAGACAGGCACACTGGGTTCCCGCTCGTTCTGTAAACATTTGATAAAGTTACTGTTATCATGGCGGGACCCAACACACATCACTGAGAGCTGGTATCAGTTGTTTTTGGTTCACCTACAGATGGAGGAGGGTGTTGGCCCTAGCGTTGTGACCGAAGAAATCTCACAGGAGGAGGCTGAGAGCGAGCTGGGCCCACAGGCTTTGATGATTGTGGGGCTCGACGCTCTTTGGTTGATATCTGGGGCTCGCAGAAATCGAGTGTGATAGTCTGGTTCCAGCATAGACCATTTGCTCCATTCTCTCTGAGAAGCTCAGAAGCGGGATGCTGGAGAGAGGAATAGCATGTCTGGTGAGGGTGGCTGTTGTTCTGGTGTTATCGGAGGCTGAATTATGTTATCATCCATTTCATGGAGTAACTTAGACATTTCATGCAATTTCCTGTTCAGACTAGTCATAAAGCGTAACAGTTCACTAGTCTGACCCCTTAGAGCCCACCCTTTCGTGCACCTCCACAGTATGGGCAGAGATGTTACTGTTCAGTCCCTCAATCTGTGTTAGTTCTAATACGTCACAGTCTGTCTGTGGTGAGCACTGTGGGCGGGACTCAGCTGGGAGTGTGTCCGTGAGCAGTGGCTGTTGTGGCTGCGTGGTGTTATCAGTGTCCTTGTGGAGTGTGTCAGCTGCATGTCCATTCAGTTGCTGAAATGAAGTCCTGTAGTCGTCCATAGTCTGTTCAGGTGTATGTGTGCCATTCAGGTCGAGTGAGTTAGCACACACAGCTGAGGGATGGTGTAGGGAAAAGTGAGTATTGTCCTTTAGCACTCTTGCACCAAGTTTGTTTGGGTGAAGGCCATTTGATGTAAACAATTGTCTCTGGCTCCAGAATAGATTGAAGTTCACTCCCTTCATGTTGCAGGTTTTTTGCAGCCATGTATTAAGCCCAAGTAACCGTGAGAACCTATTTGTTCCTCTCGCTGGAAGTGGTCCACTGATGAACGGTTGAACTTTTAGTTTTCTAAGTGTTTCAAAAAAGTACATTGAAATCCCTCTTAATGAGTTCTGACTGCTCTCTCTGAATATCGTTTTTCCCCACATGAATGACAAGTCGATTTGCAGTCTTATGTTTCATCAGAATGTTCTGAATTTCCCTGTTTACGTCAGAAACTGTAGTTGTGGAAGGCAGCATGTAGTTGCATACCTGCTGCTAATGTTTCTGACTGTGGAGTCCCCCACTATCAGAGTCCTGGTCTCGGCTGCGCTCTGAGCTGAGTGCCGCTGTCTGCCCGACCTTGAGCGCCTGTTGGTATCAGTGTTAGCTGCGGGCTGATACAATCTGTGTTCGATTAGATTCATCATATTTGGGATTCATCACCCACATTCATTAATACTTCAAATCTGTTTTCAAGTTGTATAGTTGGTGGTAGGAAATCAGCGTTTGCAATCCTTGTGTCTGGGGTAGAGCATGCTACTTTAGCAGTATGTGACGCTCGTGACAATCTGATGTCTCGGGTCCCTTTGGGTCTTGCTCCCTGTTTGTGCCATCGATTAGTGTGTTGATCAGTTATTTGTTTCCCCTGTTGGGTAGCACTATATTTATGGGACTCACCAGCAGTGTGCTGAGGGCGTTCATGTTGAAGCTCTGTGTGATTCGTCTGGTTCGGTGGATTGTGTAAATCAGGGACAGCTGTGACCCAGAGCTCTGTATGCTATCATTAATCTGACTTACTTAATCATTTAAACAGTTAAACTATATTTTGTTTCTGCTCTCCTCATTCAACGAACAAGCGGACTTGAGGACATTGATGCCAAGTCAACAACTGCGACAGATGTTTCTAGTCTGATAGAACGTAGGCGATTTTTGTTGTTGTTGTTGTGGCATTTATAATCGTAAACACAGATATGTTAAAGCCTGTAGCTATTGTTTTTCTTTGATGTTATGGCAGTCCACTCTGCTTAATGTTTTTTTCCAGAAAGTTGCACTTCTGGTTGTCATTGTGCATGAAACTTCACGCCAATAAATCATCAGAAATATTGCTGATTTGTGCGTCTCGAGCGCCCTCTTTACTTTCATGCCCGTTACTTGTCCGTGGATTGGCGTATATTTAGCGTTGAAAAAAAAAACGTCATTTAAAATCAATTTTAGAATCGATTCAATGAACACTTATGTCTCAAAAATCGAACAGGATTTTTTTTACAAAAGTGACAGACCTAAAAATGACCAAAGAGTTTCAATATTTTTCCTATTTAAAACTTGACTCTTCTGTAGTTACAATGTGTACATTTTCTAGGATGATATGGCTAGGAACTATACTCTCATTCCTGCATAATAATCAAGGAACTTTGCTGCAGTACCATGGGTGCAGCTGCACAATGATATTACACAGCGCCTGAAAATAGACTAACTTCCTCCAACATAACCACCATGACAACCTGCTTGTACAAAGTCAAGTCAAGTCAACTTTATTTATATAGCACTTTTAACAATGCAGATTGTTTCAAAGCAGCTTCACAGTGTAAACAGAAAAATAATGCAACAGAATATATTTTGATTATCATACAGTAACAATGTGGGCTTTAGATCAGTAATTAGATCAGTAATTTGGTCTATATGGTTAATTTAGTTTAATAATTTGATTTATTTTGAAATATATTTGAAAAATAGTTTTTCCCCAACTGAGCAAGCCAAGCCAGAGGCGACAGTGGCAAGGAAACCAAAACCCCATCAGGAGACCTAATGAAGAAAAATAAAACTTGGGAGAAACCAGGCTCAGTCGGGGTGCCAGTTCTCCTCTGGCCAATTAACAAACAGCGTATTATTATTATTCTGGCAATTTTAAAGGTCAGAGGTCATAATAAATCTGAATATTTAAAAGATCTGAGGCAACACGCCGAGACGGGTTTATTGAGGATGATGTATCAATTAAATAATTATAAAAATAAATAATTTGAAATATCGGAGTCATTACGCGGAGACAGGTTTTTATTGAGGATGCCGTATTGATTAAACAATTACTAAAGTGTAATATTCGAAAGATCGGCGGCAACACGCTGGATATGGGTTGTTTTGAGGATGACATATCGATTTAAAGAATTATTAACTAGGACTATTCAAACAATCGGAGTCATCACGCCAGAGACAGGTTTATTGAGGATACCGTGTTGATGAGGCAGCTTAAGGGGGAGTCTAAATGACTCGGTCTCTGCAGACACTTCAGGGTCATGTGTTGGTCACATCTGGGTGCAGGTCCACCGTCTGATCTGGATACAGCCTGGATCCGGCTGACTGCAGTAGACCTCGGGATAAAACAGAGGCACTAACATTAGCGTAGATGCTCTCCTTCTGATGATGTCACGAGTACATCAGGTGTTATGGGAAGTGTTCCCGGTTCCGGCTGACCTAGATAATTCAGCCTAATAATCATTTAATTGAAAAAAAAGTGTTTTATGTGTATGCCATAGAAAAGAGATGTGTTTTTAGTCTAGATTTAAACTGACAGAGTGTGTCTGCTTCCCGAACAATGCTAGGAAGACTGTTCCAGAGTTTAGGTGCTAAATAGGAAAAGGATTGACCACCTGCAGTTGATTTTGATATTCTAGGTATAATCAGCTGGTCAGAGTTTAGAGACCGCAGTAGACGTGATGGAGTATAATGTGTTAAGAGCTCACTCAAGTACTGGGGAGCTAAACCATTTAGTGCTTTGTAAGTAATAAGCAAGATTTTAAAATGTATGTGATGTTTAATAGGAGCGCACATAAATCCATTACCTAACTTACTGGCTGCAACTCTGCAACTACACAAACTTAGGCTGAATCTGAAATCGCCCCCTAAACTACTCATTCACTATTCCCTATGTTAGTCCACTGATACAGTTCACTTGAAGGGGTGAATAAAAATGAGTGAATTTGGGCAGCCGCTGTGAGTACATAGGCTGTACTCTCGTTGTTGTGGTGCAATATATTTAAACATTACTTAAGTATATTTCTTTTTCGTAAGGGTAATCTCAACCCACTGTGAGCTACATCTGAAAGGTTTCATGTCATGTTATGGTCCTATTAGCATCACTGCTAGCTTGCTTTTAATAACTTATCAAACATCATCCTTTTAACAAAATCTTTACAAATATATAATCTTTAACATGTCTAATGTCACAAAGATGAACTAACGACATTGCCTCTATGATGATTATAGTGGATGCGATGGATTGTTAGAGAGAGCACACCATGTCTATCTCATGTTTTGATGTAGAACCATGAAGAACTAACAGGAAGTGACTAAACAAACAGTGACATCACATAACAAATAATATAAATTTTTACAAATGAGGTAGATAAACGCCTCGGTTACGGATAACCTCGTTCCCTGAGGAGGAACGGAGACGTAACCTTAGTGACTAACGAATGGTGGTTTCGCTTAGAAGCCTATCATCTTCGAGCTTAGAGAAAACACCCAATGGCGTGCCAATGCCATGGGGCATGCGGAATTTGCATACGTAACTCCTAAGTATATAAGGAGTACGTGGCAATATCGCATTATGTTACCTGCTTGAGGAGCCAAGACTGAACTCCTGCGTTCCAGGTAGCACAGCTGATGTGGCAACGGGACGTTACATCTCCGTTCCTCCTCAGGGAACGCAGGCTTACATCAGTAACCGAGATGTTCCCTTCGCTCAGTCACTACGACGTAACGTTAGTGACTAACGAATGGGGGCCCAATATAATCCCGCCACTCAGCTGACTTCCAGTGCCCTGCGTAAGTGTGAGGACCCTGTCTATAGACTAGTACGGACGAAGGACTCCCACTTATCATAGGAATACCAAGGTACACTGGGAACCATATTCCAGTGAGGAAATGCCAAGATGCCTCACCCGTAGAGGACTTTAGAGTACACATATGACCCACAAGGGCTGCATAGGGAAAACTCTAGGTACCAGCCGAAGGTGGATTTTTAAACCTAGGGGTGGCAGGGACATGCCAAGGGAAGAAACCCGCTCACTGAGGAGGATTACAGTGAAATACACGTGTGTGGGTCGCCGGAGGGGAACCATGCACACGGGGCACCTGGCCGGATACGAGGGTCTGGGCTCGCTAGAGGGCAGACTCACAGGTATCGGCGTAAGCAGTGCTGGAGGGACTCAGGGCTCTCGGGGAGCTCACGTGAGGAATATCGCACATATCCAGTCCGAGGAGTGGAATGGCCAGCAAGCGAAGACACCTGAGCCTGGCCCATTAACGGGCCCTCGGGGGGGCGAGTACATAGTCGGACACTGGCTCCACTCGGAGATTGTAGAATCTGGCAAATGTGTTAGGTGTCGCCCAGCCTGCAGCTCTGCAGATGTCTGTTAGCGAGGCGCCATGCGCTAAAGCCCAAGAGGAGGCGACACTCCGAGTGGAGTGAGCCCACACCTCAAGGGGACATGGTCGACCTTGCTGCTGGTAAGCCAAACAATGGTGTCCACTATCCAGTGAGACAGCCTTTGCTTTGAGATAGCACTTCCCTTCCGCTCTCCACCATAACAGACAAAGAGCTGGTCTGAGGTCCTGAAACACTGCGTCCTGTCTATGTAGGCGCGGAGAGCGCATACTGGTCAGAGCAGTGCCAAGGCTGGGTCTGCCCTCCACGGGCAGCGCTTGCAGGTTCACCACCTGGGCCCGTATCCCTAAAGAATTTTTGTGCAAAATGTGGCTCCTAGCGGCCAAATTCTAAGTAAATTCAAAAATGAAAGTACAAAATATGCCAGCTAGGATATTAATATGAGCAAATAAGACACAAATCATTATTTGAACAGGGTGTAATGAGCTTAAGTTTTCACATATTTTAGATTCTAATGTTAGGCTATACAGCTTACTATTCATTTTCCAGATATTTTCTTAAATGCTAAATATTATTTACAATTACAATCTGCATAAGATTAGAGTCTATAATTATGTTTATTGATTTGAGGGTACATTCTTTGCTCATTATCACCAAAAGTTAATTTTCATCAAACTTGTAGGATCAACCAATCACGGCTTTTGAAATGATGAGTCATACCTAGCAACGGGGTCAACCACACCTCCTCACTAAGATAGGATTTTCCATCCATTCCTTGCTCAGAGTTCACTGAAAATGTTCTGGAATCACTTCTAGGCTAAAACTCCTGGCAAGGAATTTTTAGGTTAAGTTAGGAGCTCTCTAAGAGGATTTTCAGAATCTTTAGGGATACGGGCCCTGGTCTCTGAACGGAGTGGTGGGAACCTTGGGCACATATCCAGGCCGGGGTCTCAGGATCACGTGAGAATTTGCCGGCCCGAACTCCAGGCACGCTTCGTCAACCAAAAATGCCTGCAGGTCCCCGACCCTCTTGACGGAGGCCAATGCGGTCAGCAGAGCAGTCTTCATCGACAGGAACTTAATATCAACCGACCGCAAAGGCTCAAAGGGAGGCCTCTGCAGAGCAGCTAAAACTACTGAGAGGTCCCAAGAGGGTACGAGAGGAGAGCGAGGAGGATTCAGTCTCCTCGCCCCCCTCAGGAACCTGATGATCAGGTCGTGCTGACTTACCTTTTGTTCTCCAAGAGATCGTGGTGGGCAGATATTGCCACATAAACTTTGAGGGTGGAGGAGACAGCCTTCGCTCCAACCCCTCTTGGAGGAACGAGAGCACGGAACCGATCGGGCATTTCCAGGGGTCTTCTTGGCGGGAAGAGCACCAGGTGACGAAGAGGTTCCACTTCAACGCATAGGCATGCCTAGTGGACTCTGCCCTAGCGGAAGTGATGGTGGCAACCACCGTAGGTGGCAGGCCACTCAAACCTGCCGCGTCCCATCCAGGAGCCACACGTGGAGGCTCCACAGATCGGGACGCCGGAGCCAAAGGGTGCCTCGTCTCTTAGTGAGGAGGTCCGGTCTCAGAGGAATAGACCAGAGAGGGGCTGTCGCAAGGAGTAAGAGTTCGGAGAACCAGGTCCCGCCGTGCCAGTGCACGGGCGACCAAGGACCTGCTCCTTGTCCTCCTGATCTTGCCCAGCGCCAATGCATCCGCAAGCCTCTCGTCAGGAATAGAACAGGCTGCAGTGGGAAGATGCCAGGGAGGCAAACAGATCTACCTTGCGGCCCCTGAATTGTTCCCAAATCAGCTGGACTATCTGGGCATGGAGCCCACCTCCCGGGAGAGGCTGGAATCTCCACGAGAGCCTGCCGGCCGCGCAGGTTCAGGACTTCGGACAGGACAGCACGGGGTTACCCTTGGTATGCCTTGACCTACAGAACAAGATGGCGAAGTAAAGAGATATTACCAGGGGAGCGTAGATCGCCTGGTGGTTGATGCACGCTACTACGGGCCTTGTTGTCTGTCTGGACAAGCATATGTTGACCTTCAGCAACAGCAACTGCATTGCCAGCAATCAACCCGAGGCAATTGACATGCAGGAGGCGTTGGGGTCCAGTCCAGGAGCCCGCGCAGGAAAGACCGAGTCGATGTCCATATCGAAAAAAGAGATCCTCTGCACTGGGAAGAGATTGCTCTTCTCCCAGTTGACCCGAAGGCCCAGACGGGCTAGGTGTTGGAGCACCCGATCTCTGTGTCCGCAAACCTGCTCTCGAGAGTGACCCAGTATGAGCCAGTCATCGAGATAGTTCAGGATGCGAACCCCGTGCTGCCATTGGGGCGCAAGGGCTGCCTCGGCAATTTACTCAGACAACCAATCACTATCTCAGGATCATCGTGATCCTGTCAAGCCACGCCCTAGCAACCATTTAGAGCTCCCTAGCAACCGATCCCATAGACTTCCATTGAAAGAGATCAAATGGATATCTTTGGATAGAAGTGTCATAGAAACATGAGGGTGGGTTTGTTTGACTCGGGGCATCAGCAGCCAATCACAAATCACCTTCAACACTTCCTAGCCACGCCCTAGCAACCATTATCAAGCACCTTAGCAACCCAAATCCACAGTGGATATCTGCAAATTTGAATGTCATAGAGGAATGGGGGTTGATTTATATCATTCATACTGACAAGGAGCTTTTGCTGTATCATCATTGGCAGCTGCCAAGCCACTCCATAGCAACCAAACAGAGTACCCTAGCAACAGTTTAGCAAGACTTATATCTCTGCATAAGAACATCATAGAGACATAGGGGTTGATTTATATCATTCATACTGATATGAGCTTTTGGAATATCATTATGGGATGTTCCCAAGCCACTCCATAGCAACCAAACAAAGTACTCTAGCAACAGTTTAACAAGACCTATATCTCTGCATCAGAACATCATAGAGACATGGGGGTTGGGTCTTTTGACTCATGCTAGCAAACAGTACTTTTAACATGCTACACATGCTAGCAGTGAATAGCTACATGCTAATAGTTATTAGCTATGCGTTAAATCAGGCTTAGAATGTGGTAAGAACTCTATAAACACTACATAGTAACCATCTGTGACAACTAACAACACTATAGCAACCTACTAGAATACATTGACAACTGCCTAGCAACCACCCAGAACACCTTAGCAACCACATGAAAACGCCCTAGCAACCGCCTAGCAACCACCCATAACACCTTAGCAACCAACTAGCAACTGCCTAGCAACCACCCAGAACACCTTAGCAACCAGATAGCAACGCCCAAGCAACCGCCTAGCAACCACCCAGAACACCTTAGCAACCACATAGCAACGCCCTAACAACTGCCTAGCAACCACCCAGAACACCTTAGCAACCACCTAGCAACACCCTAGCAACCACCCAGAACACCTTAGCAACCGCCTATCAATGCCCTAGCAACCACTCAGAATACCTTAACAACCATCAAGAACACCCTAGCAACCGCCTAGCAACCACCCATAACTCCTTAACATCCACATATCAACGCCCTAGCAACCACCCAGAACCCCCTTGCAATCGCATAGCAACGCCCTAGCAACCACCCATAACACTCTAGCAACGCCATAGCAACCACCAAGAACACCTTAGCAACCACCTAGTAACTGCATAGCAACGCCCTAGCAACCACCCATAACACCTTAGCAACACCTTAGCAACCACCCATAATACCTTAGCAACCACATAGCAACACCCTAGCAACCACCCAGAACACCCTAGCAACCGCCTAGCAACCACCCAGAACATACTAGCAACCACATAGCAACCACCCATAATACCTTAGCAACCATCTAGCAACCACCCAGAACATCCTAGCAACCGCCTAGCAACCACCCAGAACACCCTAGCAACCGTCTCAACACACCCTAGCAACCGGGGCCCGAGTTTTGCCACGGCAAGCACCACTCGCATTTTCTTCAGGAAATGTACATTCTAGTTTTCTTCCTAATATTGTCAATCTTACACGTAAAGAAGTTCATAAAGTCATTACTGCTGTGCTGTTTACAAACATCAGAAGTTGAAGCTTTATTCTTGGTTAATTTAGCCACTGTATCGAATAAATACCTAGGTTTGTGTTTGTTTTCTTCTAAGAGAGTCCAGAAATAAGCCGATCTTGCAGTTTTTACGGCCTTTCTGTATGCGATCATACGTTCTTTCCACAAATTACGAAAGATCTCTAGTTTTGTTTTCTTCCAGCTGCGCTCCATTTTTCCGGCTGCTGTTTTAAGAGCCCGGGTGTGCTCGTTGTACCACGGCATTGGACTATTTTCTTTAATCTTCTTTAAGCGCAGGAGCAACTATGTCTAAAGTACTGGAAAAGAGAGAGTCAATAGTTTCTGTTGCAACATCAAGTTCCTCTTGGCTATCTGTAATGCTGAGGAGATGGAACTGATGAGGAAGATTATTTAAAAAGCAATCTTTATTCGCAGTGGTGATAGTCCTGCCATTTTTGAAACGGGTGGACGGCTTTGTAGCTTTAGCTAAATTAAGAATACATGATACTAGATGCAGAATTTCAATGGTATCAACATTTATTCCATGTGACAATATTAGGTCTAAAGTATGATTATGGCGATGAGTAGGTCCTGACACGTGTTGCCTAATTCATTAGAATGTCTTTAAATGCCAATCCCAATGTGTCTTTTTCGTTGTCTACATGGATATTAAAATCACCAACAATTAGTAATTTATCTACGGCCAGAACTAGCTCTGATAGAAAATCAGCAAATTCTATGATAAAGTCTGTATTGTGCCCTGGTAGCCTGTATACAGTAGCTAACACAAATGTTACACGGGATTTATCATTTGCACTACATAACGTTACATAAAGCACCAAAACTTCAAAGGAATTATATTTGAAACTAGACTTCTTAGTAATACTGAAGATATTATTATAAATTACAGCAACCCCTCCCCCTTTACCTTTCAGACCGCGGCTCGTGTTTATAACAATAATCTTGTGGGGTGGACTCATTTAAAGTAATGTAGTCGTCAGGTTTTAGCCAGGTTTCTGTCAAACACAGCACATCTAGATTATGATCTATAATCATATCATTAACAATAAGCGTTTTTGGGCAAAGGGATTGAATATTCAGCAACCCAAGCTTTATCATTTGATTATCCGTATTATATATATTGTTTAGTTGTTGGACATCAATTAAGTTATTACCGTTGAATGGTTTTGATGTTTTTTTTTTGTAGTTACTAATTAGCGTAACAGACACAGTCTCTATGTGATAATATCTAGGTAAAAGAGTGTCTATGTGTTGGGATTTACCTGACTTCTGTAACGGGAGGCAGCTAGCAGGCGGTCGGGTAAGCCAGTCCGTCTGCTTCCTGACCTGGGCCCCAGTGAGTCAAGGTTTAGCTCTAAGACTATGTGCCAAATTACTAGAGAGAAGATCGGCACCACTCCAAGAAGGATGGATTGTGGTCGTGTTTTAACAGGCCAGGTCTGCCCCAAAAGCTTTTCCAATTGTCTATGAACCCTATGTTATTTTGCGGACACCACTTAGACAACCAGCCATTGAGTGATGATAATCTGCTAACTATCTCATCACTCCTTTTAACGGGGAGCGCACCAGAACAAAAAACTGAACCTGCCATCGTACACCTCTTTAATTTTAATTTTGGTGATCTCCGACTGGCGAAGTCGAACATCATTAGTGCCGACGTGAATAATAATCTTAGAGAATTTACGATTAGCATTAGCCAGCACTTTTAAATTTGCTTTGTTGTCAGGTGCTCTGGCTCCCGGTAAACATGTGACTATGGTGGCTGGTGTCTCTATTTTCATGTTCTGTGTAATAGAATCACCAATAACTAGGGCCCTTTCAACAGGATTCTCAGTGGATGCGTCACTGATTGGGGAGAACATGTTTGATATTCTAATCAGAATGGAAGAGTGGTTTTTTGATCCGCGACTATGCCTCCTCACCGTTACCCAGTTTCCCTGCTGCGGGGGCCCTGCAGCCGGAACCGGAGACTGTACAGAGTTCACTAAGCTACTCACATCCAAATCAGTGTCTAAAGCTGTAACATTCTCACTACTCTCAGATAAAGTCTGGATGCGGGTCTCTAATTCTGAAATCTTCTCCGTCAGCCTAATTATCTCTTTACATTTATCACATGTGAAGCCTTGTTCGCCAATGGAGAAGCCTATACTAAACATGCAGCAAGCAGTGCAAGTGACAATGACAGGAGAAGATGACATAGGTTACTGTGTTTGTTGATTAATCCAACTTACCACTGTGGTTTGTTGGAGACTATTTACTATTCCAACTCACCACAGTTTTTTAATGAACTCAGAAAACAGGAGACCCGGGTGCAGATATGACAAGCTAACAGGCTAGCGAAATGCTAATGTGTGATGGTGATTTAGATTAAAAGCTAGTGATGTCAAATTTAACGTGATTGGCAATATTTAAACAATATATGGCGATGAGTAAGTTATATTTAGCAGTAGAACAAAGAAAATATATCAAATAGAGATTCAAAAGCAAGACTGTACAGAGCTACAAACACTAGCTGAGCAGGAGGCAGAGAGGAGACAGGAGACTGAAGCAATCGATCAGGAGCAATCGATCAGCTCCTGGGAATCACCCTATAATGGTAAAAATCCACCCACTCTTTTTTTTTTAATCCCCATAAATCATAAGCAGTGTCTCAGAACAAGCCATTTGCAGATTCCTGGGAATGTGAAGTCACATGTCACAGGCCCCGCCCACAAGTGTATTAGCATAGACCCCGCCCTCAGAGAGCTGTACACAGTCCGCCATGTTTGTCTCCTCGCCAGAGCATTTGACAGCAGAATTCAAGTAAGAAATGTGTTCTTAATAAAGCTACTAAAGCTATTCAGTGGAGAGCAGTGAGTGATTTTCTGTTTATCTTTTGTTGTTTGATATAGATATAACAGTATGTACTGTATATTACACTGCTTTCACTTTAGTAACATTACACAGATCTAATATAGACACCACATGGGATTTCTGTACTTGCTGCATAAGTGCACAGGCATAACCAACTGTTTTCATGTGAACTTTGTGTGTTTCTGACATAACCTTCTGTGC
Organism: Gobiocypris rarus; assembly: GCA_023029165.1. NCBI lineage: Eukaryota > Metazoa > Chordata > Actinopteri > Cypriniformes > Gobionidae > Gobiocypris > Gobiocypris rarus. The sequence continues at coordinate 6,009,380 of CM040911.1, forward strand.
ATTTGACAGTTTAATCGCAATACCGCATAAAAGATAACTAGTCTAACGTTTGTTTAATAGCCTACTCATGGACACGCCGACATCCAGCTCTCTGTGCGCATGTGTCGAGTGTGTGTGCTCAAGTTGAGAGTGGTAATGCATGCAGATTATAATATTTCATGATGATGAAGAACTGCAATGTCACATGAGCGTGTCTGCCATAGAGATGATCATCGAAACAAACAGATGTATCATGTTTCAGTTTTCATTTGCCTGTTCACTGGTGTTCACAAGCTGTGAAGGCTCCACCCAGCAGCACATTTGCATTTAAACGAGATACACAGAAAACAGCACATTTTTCTCAAACCCCAAAATTGGCATTTTCAATATTCAGCATTTTCAGTATATTGAAAGATCTGTCAGGAATTTTGATCTGAAACTTCACATACACAATCAGGGGAAACCTGAGACTTGTATTACATCTTGTAAAAAAGGGGCATAATAGGTGCCCTTTAATATACAGTGCACTTTTAGATTTAAAGCTTTGCAGGATGTTTTCAGTCAGCTATGTTACACACTACATGAAAGGTAATTTTCAAAAATCCATAATGGGGCTCTTTAATAATTATTTTAAGGTTAAATTGATCAAGTCTTTTCAAACTAATCCCATGTCTTTTTGGAATATTATGCTAAATTTTATTTTCAGTTCAGTTGGAGGTATACATTTTCTGTTGCGCTAATTACATCTCTAAAATAAGCTTAACTCTTTCTAGTTTTCATAAACAGGCTTTAATATGCTGGTCCCTAATACATAATTACAGTGGGTAAGGAAAGTATTCAGACCCCTTAAATTTTTCACTCTTTGTTATATTGCAGCCATTTGCTTTTTTGTCATTAATGTACACACAGCACCCTATATCGACAGAAAAACACAGAATTGTTGACATTTTCGCAGATTTATTAAACAAGAAAAACTGACATATCACACGGTCATAAGTATTCAGACCCTTTGCTCAGTATTTAGTAGAAGGACCCCTTTGATCTAATAGAGCCATGAGTCTTTTTGGGAAAGATGCAACAAGTTTTTCACACCTGGATTTGGGGATCCTCTGCCATTCCTCCTTGCAGATCCTCTCCAGTTCTGTCAGGTTAGATGGTAAAGGTTGGTGGACAGCCATTTTCAGGTCTCTCCAGAGATGCTCAATTGGGTTTAAGTCAGGGCCATTCAAGAACAGTCAGGGAGTTGTTGTGAAGCCACTTCTTCGTTATTTTATCTGTGTGCTTAGGGTCATTGTCTTGTTGTTAGGTGAACCATCGGCCCAGTCTGAGGTCTTGAGCACTCTGGAGAAGGTTTTTGTCCAGGATATCCCTGTACTTGGCCGCATTCATCTTTCCCTTGATTGCAACCAGTCATCTTGTCCCTGCAGCTGAAAAACACCCCCACAGCATGATGCTTTCACCACCATGCTTCACTGTTGGGACTGTATTGGACAGGTGATGAGCAGTGCCTGGTTTTCTCCACACATACCACTTAGAATTAAGGTCAAAAAGTTATATATTGGTCTCATCAGATCAGAGAATCTTATTTCTCACCATCTTGGAGTCCTTCAGGCAAACTCCATGCAGGCTTTCATGTGTCTTGCACTGAAGAGAGGCTTCCGTTGGGCCACTCTGCCATAAAGCCCCAACTGGTGGAGGTCTGCAGTGATGGTTGACTTTCTACTTATTTCTCCCATCTCCCGACTGCATCTCTGGAGCTCAGCCACAGTGATCTTTGGGTTCTTCTTTACCTCTCTCATCAAGGCTCTTTCCCCCCGATAGCTCAGTTTGGCCGGACAGCCAGCTCTAGGAAGGGTTCTGGTCGTCACAAACGTCTTCCATTTAAGGCCACTGTGCTCTTAGAAACCTTAAGTGCAGCAGAAATGTTTGCCTTGCCACAATTCTGTCTCTAAGCTCTTCAGGCAGTTCCTTTGACTTCATGATTCTCATTTGCTCTGACATGCACTGTGAGCTGTACGGTCTAGTAAAATGAATAGTTAAGCCTTTATTTGTCCAGCAATGGGGAAATTCCAATAATTTTGGAGCAGGACTCCGGGCTGCAGCTATTTAAAGTGCTGCCCCACGCTCTCCAGAAAATGAAAAAATGCATATTTGCAAAGCTTACATACATACAAAAACACAACATAACATAACACAGTGCACGTGGTCACGTGATTGGATTTTTTTTTTTGGACTGAGTACGGGAGATAGGGAAGAAAGAAGGGGAGAGGCAGACGGACGGATGGGAGCAGGGATGGGGGTGGGGTCTGTGTGGTGCGAGTAAAAGTCTGATATTGTGTTGTATTAGAGTGTTAGCCATAATTTAAGATGTTTTCGAGTTCAGTTCTGTGGTTTGTCCTTGAAGGGAGATATGGCAGTGCACAGGGAATGATAGTGTTGCGGCAAAAATACGTTAACTCCATTGCATTTCTGAATAAGAGACAAACCTTAGCCAATTGTGTCTTTAAAGATTTAATTCCTTGCAAGAAATGAATCCACGATTGGAGCAACCATACTCAGGGTTACCACAAGTGTGAACTGAGGACAGAAGGGACTCACAAGCATTTATACCCTCTTAGACCAACTCTTTTCAGTACTTTTCCTACTGGGCAAAATTAACATATACACAGAAACACAAATGGCCCCCCTTCTCTCTTACCACTAATTTAAAACACAATGGTCCCCATGACACCTTTGGTTCTCCAGGCTAGGTGTCTGCGACCTCCTGCTTAGAGCTGTTTTTGAATGATAAAAACAGATGTTTGACTTCTGTGTGAGATCAAACATAAATCTTCTTCTTTGATTAAATTTTTCCTCAACAATAGCAAGATCCAGCTGTCAAGCTGACCTCCCAACCGAGAGAGAGGGAGAAGGTGGGGGGTGTGTGTGTGTGTGGGGGGGGTCAATATTTTTAATCCATTTAGTTGATCTTCAGTAATTTATCTGGATCATAATCAATCAGTTCTGATCCTAAGTGTCAGTGGTGCCTGTCCGGTTCATGGAGTGACTTAGACATCTCGTCCATTCTAATGGCCAGTCATAAGGCGTAACAGTTCACTAGTCTGATACCTGATGGTGCCCACTCTTCCCTGCGTCTCCACAGTCCGGGCTGAAATGTTACTGTTCAGTTCCTCGATCTATTACACTCTCTGATCTAATACTTTCAGTCGGTCACCCACATCCCCGAAGCGCTCTTTAATTTTGTCTTACAGACCTTCCGAAAAGTCAGGGCAATTCCAAGGCCAAGGAATAGGGACCACGCTATCAAAATTCCAAATATGAATAAGTCTTCCACATCCTCCACAGACAGGGCTTCCAGGCACAGGACTTGCCAGCTGTTCCAGGTGTCCCATGTGTAGCCTGCAGCGAACGTCCCATCCAGGCAGGTGGGTTCTCCCGGTGCACCCTTCGTTAGTGAGAAAATCTTGTCAATCGCACTGAGTGACCAGTTAATCAATTCCATTTCAGTATTTTCAGGAGTCCAGCAAGCGGGAAGTCAAGAGGAAAAAAAAAAAAGTCTGACACGACAAATGGAACAAACGCAAAAGCAGAGCGGGAGCAGAGAGAAGACACATCTGCACTCTATGAGAACAGGAAGAGGAACAGGAAGAGGAATACAGAGGAATATATATTCTCTATGAGAACAGGAAGAGGAATATAGACCGGTGTGTGGCTTTCCTAATCAAGTCCAATCAGTATAATCAAACACAGCTGGAATCAAATGAAGGTGTAGAACCTCAAGGATGATCAGAAGAAATGGTTAAACAGTTAAAATATTGGAGTGTCACAGCAAAGGGTCTGAATACTTAGGAACATGTGATATTTCAGTTTTTCTTTTAATAAATCTGCAAAAATTTCAACAATTCTGTGTTTTTCTGTCAAAATGGGGTGCTGTGTGTACATTAATGAGAAAAAAAGAACTTAAATGATTTTAGCAAATGGCTGCAATATAACAAAGAGTGAAAAATTTAAGGGGGTCTTAATACTTTCTGTACCCACTGTATATTTTTTCTCCACGTATAGCTATTTTATATGGAACAACCAAAATCCATCCATCCATCCATCATCTTCCGCTTATCCGGGGATGGGTCGCGGGGGCAACAGTCTAAGCAGAGACACCCAGACTTCCCTCTCCCTAGCCACTTCCTCCAGCTCTTCCGGGGGAACCCCGAGGCGTTCCCAGGCCAGCCGGGAGACATAATCCCTCCAGCGTGTCTTAGGTCTTCCTCGGGGCCTCCTCCCGATGAGACATGCCTGGAACACCTCCCTGGGAAGGCGTCCGAAATAGATGCCCTAGCCACCTCAGCTGGCTCCTCTCGATGTGGAGGAGCAACGCCTCTACTCTGAACTCCTCCCGAGTGACCGAGCTTCTCACCCTATCTCTAAGGTAACGCCCAGCCACCCTACAGAGAAAGCTCATTTCGGCCACCTGAATCCGGGATCTTGTCCTTTCGGTCATGACCCACAGCTCATGACCATAGGTGAGAGTAGGAACGTAGATCGACCGGTAAATCGAGAGCTTTGCCTTACAGCTCATCTCCTTCTTTACCACGACAGACCGGTACATCGACTGCATTACTGCAGAAGCTGCACCGATCCGTCTGTCAATCTCTCGTTCCATCCTTCCCTCACTCGTGAACAAGACCCCAAGATACCTGAACTCCTCCACTTGAGGCAGGAACTCTCCACCAACCTGAAGTGGGCAATCCACCCTTTTCCGACTGAGAACCATGGCCTCAGACTTGGAGGTGCTAATTCTCATCCCAGCCGCTTCACACTCGGCTGCAAACCACCCGAGTGCACACTGAAGGTCCTGGTCTGATGAGGCCAACACGACAATATCATCCGCAAAAAGCAGCGACGAAATCGTATGGTCCCCAAAGCGGACACTCTCCGGCCCTTGGCTGCGCCTAGAAATTCTGTCCATAAAAATTATGAACAGAACCGGTGACAAAGGGCAGCCCTGCCGGAATCCAACATGCACCAGGAACAGGTCTGACTTACTGCCGGCAATGCGAACCAAGCTCTTGCTCCGGTCATACAGGGAACAAACAGCCCTAAGCAGGGGGCCGCCGACCCCATACTCCCAGAGCACCCTCCACAGGATGCCACGAGGAACATGGTCAAATGCCTTATCCAAATCCACAAAACACGTGTGGACTGGTTGGGAAAACTCCCTTGTTTGCCAATTACTCCCCTCCAGCACCCTGAAAAGGGTATAGAGCTGGTCCAGTGTTCCACGACCGGGACGAAAACCACACTGTTCCTCCTGAATCCGAGGTTCCACAATCGGCCGAATTCTCCTCTCCAGTACCCTGGCATAGACTTTCCTGGGGAGGCTGAGAAGTGTGATCCCCCTATAGTTGGAACACACTCTCCGGTCCTCCTTCTTGAAAAGAGGGACAACCACCCAGGTCTGCCAGTCCAGAGGTACTGTCCCCAACCGCCATGCGATGTTTCAGAGGCGTGTCCGCCAAGACAGCAACCAAAATATTAGATATAAAAATAAATCTATTGGTTTGATAAAAATGATGTCACGGGGTGACTTTTTCTGGGGCGGAACCATAGTGGCAGAGATTGGTTCCGCCTGGATCAAACACCACCACTTCCTGGTTCCCCTCCTGGCAAAATCAGGATTAATGGCGGCAGGTGCACCAATGAGCAGCGCGATCCCGGATTGGATGAAGAGGAAGCAGGAGGAGGATAAAGAGGGCTTCCAGAATTCAGTCGGGAGTCAGTCATTGCAGCGGTCATACACAGCTGCTAGTTCCGGTTCGGGCTCAAGCCAAGCGTGGTGGTAACCGCTTCCAGCCGTCGCGGCGAGAGGATCTGGGCATCTGGGCAAACACGAAGGACCACAAGTGGAGAATATTGTGGACTGAGCGAACCAAGATCCGGAGAACTGCAAAGAGAAAGAAAGAGACGGGGCTGAGTATAATACAGACCGTGTTTTGCATTGTGATTCAAGTGTCAAGTGTGTATTCGATTCTGAGAAGTTACATGCAGGACAGCTTACTGGAAGTGCTGATAAATGAGTCCCTTTGGGAGAAAGAGAACACAGCGGCCAGGGCGCGAGCCGAGCACTGGAAGAGAGGACAGGACGAGAACACGGGTTGATCAATGTGTGAGTACCCTGAGAAACTATTGCAATAGCAAATTTGTCGAAAGTGTATCATCTGTGAGCTTTGTTGAAGTTGGATCTAGGAACACGAGTGGCCCCACCGCGGAGAGTGAGCGTGGGAGAGCCAGAGACACGAGTCCCTTTGGGAGAGAGAGAAAGAGAACACAGCGGCCAGGGCGCGAGCCGAGCACTGGAAGAGAGAACAGGGCGAGAACACTGGTTGATCAAAATGTGTGAGTACCCTGAGAAACGTATGCAGTAGCAAATTTCTTTGGAAGTGTATCATCTGTGAGCTTTGTTGAAGTTGGATCTAGGAACACGAGTGGCCCCATCGCGAGAGTGAGCGTGGGAGAGCCAGAGACAGTAGACAGTGAAAGACGCCGGGGTGGCGCAGCAGTGACGTCTCTTGCTGTCCTTCGCTATAACAGCGCTCAGCGATCCCCGAGATAACTACGTGGGAAAAGTGGTCTCTGGACCTTAAGTGCACTTGGATTGCGTGTGGAGTGCTGTGGGTGAGTCAGTGTCTTGACTGTGAGAGTGTACACTTGGAATCTGCCGTGGTGTGCTGTGTTGTGTGTGTGTGTGTGTCGTCACAAAGACCACTTTCCAGGCCGACCCACTCTCTGTGGAGGATAGGATCCCGAAGCTGGCGAACAACGAGCCCATAAATTCATGCTGTGAACATCACCTAATCTCTGTTTCTCGACGATAGTACGACCGGAGCCAAGTAAGAACCCCCTCAAGAACTGTATTGATACGTGGCTGTGTTGGAGGAAATTGTGTGTGAGTGTGCAGTGCCTGAGTGGAGAAGAGGGAAACGCTCACGCATGCTCTGAGTACACGCACCCCGGGCGGATACACTTACCTGCACTTACCTGTGTGGAGTCACCTGGAGAAGCGCTAGATCTAGCACCGTGGTCGTGGTCAAGCCACCTCCGAGCCACAATTACCACGAAGCCGAGGCGAGAGAAAGCGGACGAACCGTGTCTACGAAGTCTGTGAGTGATATCCATTGAGCGAAGTTATACTTACCTGCATACCAAACGAAAGCCCCAGTGTTGACCCAGATCCAGCGGATGCCCTGGAGGTGCTTACCCAGATACTGACCGGACCATTGACCCATCCCTAAAGGAAGCCGGACCACGCCCGAGAAAAGAGGTACCCCTGTCACCCCCGATCCCAGTACTTACCATATATATTCCTGTGCTCAGGAGAAGGAGCGAGCCGTGTTGTGAACGCCTTGAAGGTCCGAACTGGAAAAGAGAAAGAGAGACGAGTAAGCAAACGGAAGGACATTGGAGCCAGACATTGAGTTAAGGAACAGGCGACTTATCTGAGGTTCCCCTGTGACAGGGACAGCAAGCTCAGAGGCGGCGTCCTCACCCATCCAGTGTCCCCCTGGATTTTAGCTCCTTCACTTCCCCTTCCCCATTTTAAGTAAATTAATAAAGATTTGTGTTTTAAACCCCACTCCAGTGTCCTCGTTGTGTCTGGTCATCTGGGGTATCCTGGGAACCTCCCGAGGTGGAAATTGAGGGAGGAGCGGCACTCACGCGGTCCGCTCCGACCTGTGACAATATCCTTTTAGATGACAGGGGTGTCTTGCTCTCTTATTAACACTTTATGAAATAATTTTCTTCCCCAGTCCCTCCAAGAGAGTATGCCATTGTTTTTGGTGCAATTCCTGATTTTGTAAAAACTTTCAAATCTGGCCCTAAAGGTTTTTTATGCTCTACTATTTTTGACAGCTCTAATCTATTGATCAATGTCTTTTCAGCAGCTTGTCAAACTAAAACATTTGCTCCATTTTTAAGATTCTTTTTTATTTTTAAGAAAGAGTTTGATTTGAATCTAAACTCCTTGAGAAGATTCTGTTATGGTAGGGATTTAATCTAGTTCAATATTCTTTGCAATTTTGTTTTTGATAAAAAACAAACCCTCCTTATTGTCTCTTACTGTTCATAACTGTTTTATATTATTTTTGTATTTGTTATTGTTGCATATTAATGTAGCCCTGTGGGAAAATATGTCTATATATTCTTTTATTTTCATCAAGATATAGTATACATTTACTATTCACGTGTTTTGCAAACATTGGTCAGAGGGGGCGGGAGGAGAGAGAACAAAAAAGAGAGGACGAAGAAGAAAAAATAGCGAAGAGAAATGAACAATGACACTGAGTGTGACGCAGTAAAACAAATGCAGTGATATATGGTTAACTAAGAGGAAAGAGTTTATGTAATTTCATCCAGAAGTAAAAGTATATTAAACTCTTTATTAGTTCAGCGGGTATTCATGTAACGTTAGTTGACTGCATTAAACCCATGAGGCCGTACGTGACGCACTTGCATTACGGGACTGGTTTGGATTAACCGGAGGATGAGCTCCTTTGGCAGTGTTGGAGTTGATACCCAGGTAGCGCTTCAGGTACCCAGGAATACCTGAAAGTTCCCCTGGCTGCATTCCCTGATCGGGACCGCATGTCGAATGTTGATGTCTGAATATAGTGCATCACAATTAGCGATGTTAAGTTCGTGAACGAATCGTTCTTTTTGAACGAATCTTTTAGGTGAACGAATCGTTCTCGTTCAAGTAGTCCACTGACTCATATTTCTCATTCACTGAAATTCCTCCCTCCACCGCAGTATGGCGCTATTAGCAGCAAGGAGCGAGCGCTGATGAACCATTTATTGAACGATACTGTTAGCGAACATGTAGAGCTCGACTTGTGAAGTTATATATAGGCTACAACTTGTTATATATACAACTTGTTATATATACAGCAAAGAAAGACATTTACACATAACCATTGTAGAGGAAAAATTTAATCATAGAAGAAGATTATGTTTGAGTTTACACAGAAGTCAAACATCTGTTTTTATCACACAAAAACACCTCTTGGCATGGGGTTACGGGACACCTAGATTGGGGACTCTCCCGGGCCTTAGGTGTCACTTATTAACACACACACACACACACACACACACACACACACACACACACACACACACACACACACACACACACACACACACACACACACACACACACACACACACACACAAACCTACATCTACCTCATAAAATGTAAATGTAAACCCCCATCACCGCTTGAGGCCTTGACACAAACACTGATGGGGGAAGATAGGAGGGGGGGAACCACTGTGTCCCTTGCTTTTCTTGTTTGCTTTTGTTACAGAAGGGTGGGGAAAGACATTTGTATCACCTTTTCCTCGGCGGAAAAACACTGAGACACTGAGAGGTATAAAAGCTTGGGCCTTCTATTGTTCCTCAGTTCACACTCGATGCAGGCATTATCTGGTTGTATTGTGTGGATTCATTCTTGCAAGAATTAAATCTTTATAAAGACTCAATTGGCTAAGGTTTGTCTCTTATTCAGAAATGCAACGGAGTTAACGTTATTTTGCGGCAACAATTTGGTGTCAGGAAGTTGGATTCCTTGGATGTGCCTTCCGGAACCCTGGGAGCGGACGGTGACTGATCATCCTGGATTTTAGAGTCACAGCCTTACCCGACTGATTAAGGGAGAAGGGCCGGCTGCTCTAGGGTTCTGGAGGGTCCGAACACTGGAATAAGAGAAAACGAACCCGAGATGGCAAGGACACTCTGGTAAGAGACAAATCTAAAATTTGGGGAATTTTAATGTGAATTTGGTTAAATTAAGATTTGGGAAACTAAGGGTTAAACCATAGGGAGTCTGGTTCTGTGGTCAACGCGATTAAGAAATTCTGGGAGAATTGAGATCATGGAACGTGATTAAGAAATTCTGGGAGGATTGAGATCGGCGAGAGTGATTAAGAAATTCTGGGAGAATTGAGATCGTGGAACGCGATCAAGAAATTCTGGGAGAGTTGAAATCACACAGAGGGTGATTAAGAAATTCTGGGAGAGTTGAGATCGAGGAATGCGATCAAGATACTCTGGGAGAATTGAGATCACAGAGGGCGCTGGAAGCGTCCGCCCGTCTGTCCTGGGTGAAGGATCAGATCTGTACGGAGACGTCCGACAGATTAATAGCGTGCATAAAGACCACAGAAAGACTGCCACTATGGAAAATCCCAAAGAAGCTAGCAGAATATGATACACCGGTATTTTGTCAAATGAAAAAAAGTATATGGCCAGAGTTGTATGGGGGATATAGAGAAATTAATTAAATATCATGATTTCCAAAAGAAAATAAACGCTGTGAGTCAACAGGATGAGAGGGGTGAAATAATCTGTTGAGGAGAGGAGACAAATCTAAGGGCTTTTGTGGGGGATGTGTGTGTGAGAAATGCAAATGAAGATTGTTATAAGAACCAGATAACAGGGAAAGGAATTTTTGATCACAAAGAAGCCACAGCTGTTTAAAGATAATTGGTGAGTATGAACTTTGATTATGGATAACAGTTTGTGATAACAAAATTAGAGCTAACAATTTGAGAGACATGATCAGTAACTTGATCAGGCCGGATAAAGTTTTGAGGCAGAGAGCTGTAAGCAGCTCTGCTCTGAAACCAGCAATTTAAAGAAATAAGTAGAACTTATTAAGAAAAAGGGCAGCAATGTTTTAATTATGTTTAGAAAATTATACAGCAATTTAACTGGCTACAAATTAATTGAGAACAAGAGTAATTCAAATTTCTAGATGTTAGTGCATAATGAATAATGAATAATCATGGGTTGTAAAATGGGTGGAATGCTATTAAACCCTGAAGGAAAGATCCCAGTAACTAAGGGAATCTGATAACATTAAACCCTGAAGGAAAGATCCCAGTAACTGTGGGAATCTGATGTGATTTTTGTTTTGAAAAAGCAGATGAAAGATACCATGAATTGCTGAATGACACAGAGTGTTTTAATTGTGGTCAGCGGGGCTGTGTCCACTCACCCATAAGGTGTCGAAGGTGTGACAAATGAGGCAACCACACTAAACCCAGTAAAAAGAAATGAATACAGAGATGAGATTTAAACTCTGTCTAAGAAAATAATGAAATAACAATAGGGTTATAATAAATATGTTCTTGCTCTTCTCACTTTTGCAAAACTCTGATAATGCTTATTGGACTGAATATTGGGTTGTTGAAATAACTTTAGGTAAGTTAATATGTTGGAAACCCTAGAAGTTGATGCTTTGGTTTCAAAAGATAAGCTTGTGCTGAGCTGTAATAAATGCTGATTTGCTTATCTGAATCTGGCACCACCACGTCATTTCTGGTGCTGTGGCCTAGCTTGAGTAACACACACTCAATCTGAGGGTGATTTGAAAGTGTGATTTCAGTCTAAGGATAGAGTTTAAAAGGAAAATGTCTGAAGTTTATTTGAAAACAATATTAATTTCTAACCAGATCTCACTAGCTTGTGTAAAGAGTGAAAAGTTGCAGTGCAGATGAAGATGCAGTGTGCCAGCCCTGAAGGCCTCAGAGTCTCTCTCTCTCATTCAAACCCAACACAAAGCTGTTATCTGAGCATGTGTCATAAGTGATGAGATACTTATGGTTAAGCACAGGGCATCAGTTGAAAATCATAGAGACAATGATTTGATAAAAGGACATTTTTGACTAATAGTTAAAGGATTGCCATGGAGGGCAATGGTAGATATTTTGATGAAACAAAATGAGATGTTTTTACAAAATGAGATGTTTTTACAAAACGAGATGTTTTTAAAATATAGAACTGAAAATGTTGTGTCTGATCTAAGCCTTCACCATGTACAGGAACGATGGATCGAGACACAAAGGTAGCAGAACATTAAACTGAAAGGACAGTTGTTCTGGCTAAATTCACTGAGTGGTGGATTTTAGTGATTTAGTTGTATTGTGATAATTAACCTGTCTCCATGTTCTACCTATAGTAAGCAGACCAGATGGCTCTGATGACTCTTGAATGCACTCTATGCAAAGCTCCAGAAAACATCATCCTGTTGAGGGTCACAAAAAAAAAAAAAAAAAAAAAAAAGCGATGACAAATGTGCGTGAGATGATTCGCCAAAGACGGGTAAGATCCTCTCTTGGCCAGCAGGAGGACAACCTAAGCCAGGGTTTCATCGAGATTTGGGCACCTCCAAGAAGGGGAGTGTTTTTATGTGAGGTGTTTATGAGAGTTGAGCAGATGTCTGTGAGGCCAGCAGCATCATAAAGGGAGGAGTTGTGTTTTTGTAGGGGCAGAGAGTCCAGACAGATATACAGCAGTCCGACCCAGAGATGTTCCTCTATACCGCTCACCCAAGAACCGCTTATATTGTTTGTGAATTCCAGGGAAGACCCTGAGGGAAAGTTATGATGGTAAGGGGCATTCAAGAGCCAGCTGAGACCATGCTGTGAATTGTCATAAATTTTATGGAGAACAGAACAAAATTTATTAATTGGTATAAGTAAAACTGTGTGATATTGAACTAATATGTCTCTATCATAGTCTTAAATCCTGCAGGTCATTAGATATGGCATAGGATCATTCGGAAACATGATGATGGCTTTAAGATGAGGACAGCTTTTGAAGTTCAAAAGAGAAGGTCTGGATAACAAAGGTATTTAAACTAAAGATTATAGTTTGTTCTGAGGTAAAGTCTCAGAGGCTGTTGAAAAAATGATCTGTGTAAGAGAGAGAGAGAGAGAGAGAGAGAGAGAGAGAGAGAGAGAGAGAGAGAGAGAGAGTGCTTGTGGAGGGGGATGGCACAGTGTCTGTAATCGGCCATGTTAAAGCTTAAACAAAACAAAAACAACCCAGCTGACTTTTCTAAAGACAACTTAATAGTGAACAGACATGATTTGAAAATGATTAAGAAACCAAGTAGAAGCAAATTTTGAGAATGAGCAGTTCATATTTATGCCCTGATTGAGTGTAGTGTTTTATCACTACAGATGGGTTAAGCCAAACGACAAACTTTAAAAGAAGCGTATTATTCTGAGTGATTCTGATAAAAGATGATCCAGAACATGGGAGGAGCTTTAAGTGGATTGATATCCAGCTTGGTCTGTTACTGGTAAAAATGATGACTACTTTTGTCATTTATGATGAGGATTTGAATTACTCTCTGGATTAGTTAAAATAGTAAGCGTAAAAATTATAGACTAGTGGACAGAGACAAAATGACAAATTGGCTTAAGTCATTATCTAAATTATCCAGAGAATCCATCACAATTATGAAAGGCCAGAGGCGAACAAAGGAATATAAACTTTAAAATGAAAAGTTTTATTTTTGTGTTTCCTCCATTAAATGTAGGCAGGACATTAATTTATCTAGAGAACTACAATTAATGTAAGAGAAAAAACAAAAACAAAAGAAAACAAGAGGCTGTGAGGCTTTCTGTGTGACTAGGATTGAGATGGAGGACAGTAATATTTTGGATTTCTGCAGAGCAGTGGACAGTGGAAAGGTGTGCCGTAGGTGAGACAGAGGACTTCACGGTGAAGGTGAGACTGCATCAAGGATCGGCTCTGAGCCCCTTCCTGTTCGCAGTGGTGATGGACAGGCTGACAGAGGAGGTCAGACAGGAATCTACATGGACTATGATGTTTGAGGATAACATTGTGATCTGTAGTGAGAGCAGGTGGACGAAAGTCTAAAGAGGTGAAGGTTTGCTCTGGAGAGAAGAGGAATGAACGTTAGTCACAGGAAGAACAGAATACATGTGTGAGAATGAGAGGGAACCAAGTGGAACAGTGAGGTTACAGGGAAAAGAGGTGAAGAAGTGTGTGTGTGTGTGTGTGTGTGCAGGCAGGTTGGAATGGGTGGAGAAAAGTGTCAGGTCTGTTGTGTGAGGGTTACAGTAAGAATGAAAGGGAAGGTGTGCAGAACAGTAGTGAGAACAGTGATGATGTGCGGTTTGGAGACAGTCACGAGGAAAAGACAGGAGGTTTAAGGAAGACCAAAGAGGAGGTTTATGGATGTAGTGAAGGAAGGAGGACATGAAGGTAGGGAAAGAAGGAAAAAGAAGATTCAAGACATTGAAAGGAAAATGTACTTTAAAAGCCTAATTAATTGGAAAGATTTTGATAAAGAATTGGGTATTGAATACAATTAAGCATAATGTCACAAGAGATAGATGAGTGAACGAGCTGATTGAATGTAATACGAATAGATAATGATGTCGTTTTGATGAAAAGTTTTCAACATTAACAAATTTAGGTTTATGTTATAAATGGTTAGATATGATGAGTGAAATTGCAGTTGATGGAAACAGTAATTTTGAACAAAAACATGGTGGTTTGTAAAGAATTGTGTTGAAACAACGGACTGGAGGAAGTTTGACAAGAATATGATGTTCAGTGAGAAACTGGGAGCATTTAGATCTGAATATAAACATGAAGTTGAGTTAGAGAGGATAATGACAACCATGACAGATGACCAAAGAGAATCAGTGCATGTCAAACATACGGCCTGCACGGGCAGAGGACTCCTCTGAACTGTGGCCAAAGCACAAACTGAAGGATGTTTATATGGAGATTTAAAGCGCTAAGATGGATTTTTATCTATCTTACTTTTTTTGTCTTTAATTTGAATTGGACAACATTGGGGTCTGTGATGATTTGGATTTATCAAGAGAATCAATGATTGTTTTTCTTCCTTTAGACTAATCATGTATTTGGTCTCTGAGGAGTGACTGAGGGTCTGGCCTAGGGATGTGTGATGTGACACTTGAAAGCAACAAGGTGTCGTGTGTTTGGATTTTGAAGGTATCACACACCCCTAAATTGACAGGAATGCAGTAACAGAGCTTACTCATTTAGCCCGGCTTCCAGATTTGAAATACAGATTTTATATTAACTTTCACTGAAACAGGAAAGAATCAGGATAAAGATTGCCTGGTTAAGACTGTAGCTCGTAGCCCTTACTGAAACATGCAAGCTGATAAAAGGTAAAATTGTAACAATTTGAACAGATTCGCGTTTTGAGTTCGGAGTAGGGTATAATTTTGAGGCATTGTGTAAACACAGGAAAATTGTAATATCGGATGGGCGCCCAATTCTGAATGGTTCAACTGTGTCTGCTCCTCAAGACACAATTTTCTTGACTGGCCAGGTTGATATCTATGAATGCGCAGCGCACATTAATAACAAAGATTTTATTTAAACAGGCGAGATTGCGAAGGCCGAGGCAGAAGCAGTCAAAGGAACCATAATGTCTTTTTGATATTTGAAATAACCACAAATGCTTACACTTCTTTACAGAGTACGGAGACCTTCACCACAACAGCGGAGAAACAGCTGTGGAAACTGTGGCTGCACTTTTCAAAATGGTGTGGTGATGGCAAGCCTTGTTTACCCCAAATTCTTTGACCATTATGTTTAGATGGCTGCATGGATGATCAGGCAGCCAAAGGGGGAATTAGTTAAATGAAAACTGATGAAAACTGTCTGGGGTACAGTATTTTTATGAAAATTTTTTTGAATTAGTTAAATGAAAACTGAAGAAAACTGTCTGGGGTACAGTATTTTTATGAAAAATTTTGTAGAAGGAAAGGCCTAGAGCAAATCTGAGTCTGTTCGAGACTGTTTAATGGAAGGGGTAAACAATAGCTTACATCAATACAATTTGTGAATTATTGGAAAATAAATGTTCTCTCTGTGTCTAAGATCTGTGTGCAGGTTAAGGGACTCCTTTACTTAACATCAGACCAGATATTTGATGTCGTGATACGGGACTACAGAAGGAACAGATGGAGAGTGAAAAGGTGACTAGGGCCTTCTGTCGTGCTTCTGATGACAAACACCGCCATCAAGGTAGCTGAGAAAGATCCCACCAGTGATCAGAAGGAGCAGAGAGGAGCTGGAGGCACACGTCTGTGCGGACGGAGGTCACACAAACATCACTTGCCGCTATCATCTCAGGAGCAGAGACGCTGGCACAACATGGAGCTGAGACAACAAGTTTAGAACCTATTGCAAGCCCACAGAATCAGAGTTGCACAATCTACAGAGAGGTGGAGTCCTTTCATTAACAGAGCAGCTTTCTGGGCGTACAGCTGTGTGATTCATCTTGCCATCTGAAAGACTGGAGCAAAGCAAAGCCGTGGTGCTCTTTTCGATGCTTGGACTGTGCGACTTGAGAAGAACAACATTCATATATACATTTAAAAATTTTCTTATGAATTATCAAAGAATGATAAAAGGGGGAATTGTAGAGGAAAAATATAATCATAGAAGAAGATTATGTTTGAGTTTACACAGAAGTCAAACATCTGTTTTTATCACACAAAAACACCTCTTGGCATGGGGTTACGGGACACCTAGATTGGGGACTCTCCCGGGCCTTAGGTGTCACTTATTAACACACACACACACACACACACACACACACACACACACACACACACACACACACACACACACAGTCACACACACACACACACACACAGTCAAACCTACATCTACCTCATAAAATGTAACTTGAGGCCTTGACACAAACACTGATGGGGGAAGATAGGAGGGGGGAACCACTGTGTCCCTTGCTTTTCTTATTTGCTTTTGTTACAGAAGGGTGGGGGGAAAGACATTTGTATCACCTTTTCCTCGGTACGGAAAAACACTGAGACACTGAGAGGTATAAAAGCTTGGGCCTTCTATTGTTCCTCAGTTCACACTCGATGCAGGCATTATCTGGTTGTATTGACTGTGTATTCATTCTTGCAAGAATTAAATCTTTATAAAGACTCAATTGGCTAAGGTTTGTCTCTTATTCAGAAATGCAACGGAGTTAACGTTATTTTGCCGCAACACCATTTTAATGAAAACGCAGTAATAACGCTGGCTGATGGTTAAATGATTACTTAAGGACTGATGTATTGCGTTTGCATTATTTATTTTCATTGTTGTTGTTTTATAAAATCAATAAAAATTACTTCATTACATTTGTCATGCAATTCTCCAAAAACTGTGAAACAAATAAAAAATGTGATATTTTTGGTGGTCCATCACTGACCGAGTTGCTTTTTTGAGTCTGAACGAGAGAAATCTCGTTCGTGAACGAATTGAACGAACTGCCACATCTCGTGCGTGAACGAACTGAACGAACTGCCACATCTCGTTTGTGAAGGAACTGGTGGTACATGTCGTTCGTGGAAATGGATGACAGACAGTGTACCCGGTAGATCGGTCATTTAGCATGCTCTCGTTCAGCAATGAGCAGAGAGCGGATACAAAGCGCAGTTTTAGGCTACGCTTGTTTATAACTCCACGTTCGTTTACCATAATCCCAGATATATGAACGTGTAAATGTCTGACCAAACAATTAAATGTTAATAATGCAAGAAAACCTTGTGCTTTGGTCATCTGAACCACTTATTTAGACTTATTTTATTTAATGAGTAGATTATGCACACATTTTAATAAAGCCATTTTTTTTTTGTAAGTAATACGTTCGTTGACTTAAGAAATAACGCATAAGACACACTTTTTGCCACCTGCTGGGATATTTATGTAATATTTAAAAAAATGGTCAATGAACGAATCAGTAAACGAATCTGAACGAATCATTTTGATGATCGAACTGAAAATGAACAAATCTCTTGAAAGAATCATTTCCACCACTAATCACAAACTTTCTTCTTCCCTTTAACCTACTCTCCTAGTGGACTCATCATTGGTTGGACTGTGAGTGTGAGTAATCCTTCCCATTAATGTTTGCTCTATTAAGAGTGAAGCGGCAATATATATATTTTTTGTGCCCCAACGCACACAAGCGTCGTCCAGGCCTGCACCGCATTTTATCTGTTTATTATTGTGCGTTTGTTACATTTACAAGTGTCTGGCCCCAGTAAAGTTTAATTTCTGACTGAACTACATTTAAAGGGATGTAAAGGTTTGAATATACGCATACAATTTGTGTAAAGTCATCCTCTGTGATTCAAGCCTTGTGTAAAGGTTCATTTTGCACCTATTTAGTGCACTTATAAGTAAAAGACACACATGATTTTGTTTGAACCAGAGTTTTTTATCATTTTTTTCTTGAGAAGGTCGACATTCTGTGTTTTTTTAATTTTTCTGAGGACGATCTTCAGTAACAGCTATCGAACCCATAGCATTCTATAAAAAATAGTAGTAGATTGCTACATATAAAATGGAGGCACAGCTGGGATTATTTCCAATTTTTCTAGTATAGTGTGTTATTGTGAGAGACACATTGAGTACTGTAAGAGTATGGATATTCTCAAAGATCTAAACATGGTTGAGCTGATTGAATGGTGTGAGGGCTTAGGAGTTAACCCTGCCTATGCTTTTGTTTTACTTGGAGAGCCCACTGACTTAGATGTATCAGACATTGAAGAATTGGCTCAAACTGTAAAAGTTTTTGGGAGAGTACGTGTAAAGGGTACTTACGCAACAAGAGACAGAGTCAGAACAGTTTACTGATAAACTTCACAAGTTATTGCAAGAGGAAGGCAAGAATATGGATGATATCAGGGCTCTTTTCTCCAAGCAACCTCTCCATGAAAGTTCACCTGATAGTATCATCCGAGCAGTTGGAGATCTGCTTGAGAAAACCATGAGACCTAGTAGCGATACTAAAGCTTTCCGACGCTTGAGAACCTTTTCTGGAACCATTCCCACTCCTCCAGGTGAAGAAAATCTAAACCATTGGCTTGCGCAGGCACATTTACTGATTGAGGAGTGTGGCTGTTCCAACCGAGAAAAACGCACAAGGATAGTTGAAAGCTTAAAGGCTCCTGCTTTAGATATTATTCAAGCAGTGAGGCTAAATGATCCAGATGCAACCCCTTCTGATTATCTAAAAGCATTGGAGAATGCTTTTGGTACTCCTGAGTCAGGCGAGATGCACCAGCAGTCTGGTGAAAAGCTGTCTGATTTCTTGCAAAGTTTGGAGATATCTTTTAGAAGAGTTTTGCACCGAGGGGGAATATGTCCTCCACGCACAAACCAAGTTAGGCTAGAACAGCTTATTAGAGGTTCCACACAATCTGACATGATATTAGTGCATCTGCGGCTAAGGGAGAGAAAAGAGAATCCTCCTACCTTTCTGCAGTTGTTGAATGAGATTCGAGAGGAAGAAGAATATGAAGCCTCGCGTCGTAAGCTGAATCCAACGGTGAGATAGGTTCAGGCTATCAAAGAGATGAAGTCAAGTTCTTCTGAAGTTCAAGAACTGAAAGCTGAAATCAAAGTGTTGACTTCTAAGTTGAAGAAAAGAGATACTGAGCAAGAAACAAAACCCAAGAATGCTCAAAAGCCAATTGAGATTGTCACAGGGACTGATGTGCAAATTTTGCATAAACAAGTGAAACAGCTCCAAGAACAGCTTAGTGTAATGATGGTGTCACAAGGAATGTCCGTGTCTAGGGAGTTCCCCAGGCGAGATGGCCGAAGCAAGCCTAATAGTAACCGAAAACCTCAGTTACCTCCTGAAACTTGGGATTTTTTCTGTTACAGATGTGGTGAAGATGGCCATATTGCCACCCATTTCAATTCTTCTGAGAACAATGCAAAAGTCATTCAAAAGCTGATCCGTGCTCTTCGGAAGAGTAGAGGTGGAAAGGAACCCGCGTCTGCAACGGTAGAGAACTTTTCTGTTCGACAGGGAAAAGTAGGGTCTCTCAGGCCAAGTCGCTTGCCTGAGGGGTTGGTGGGCCCAACTCCTCTGTTCGGTATCACAGCTTTTCTACTTCCTGCTTAGCTATTGTTCGGACGCTCTTGCTTACTGCTCCGCGCTTTGCTCTATCGCTTCTATATTTAATCTCATAATTTCAACTTCAGTAAATCAGCACAGTGCTCAAACAACAAAGCTTGACTTCAATTATAAAATTAGAAACTCTGGTGACTGGATTACTACAAAAAAGCGAAATACTTCATCCAGTCAACCTCCCACTGCCATCAGCTTACATTCCGAAGAAGGGAAAACACAGCTACCTACTTTCAAAAGGATAAGAAAATGCCTCTTCTAGAATCTACTTGCTGCACAAACTGCCACAGACTTTTACAGAGGATTGCAGTTCTTGAAACAAAGTTACAAAGTTACAAGTTGCTGAGGGCGTTCATGTATTTGCGGAACCACCGAACCAGACTAATCACACAGCAGAGCTTCAACAGCACACTGGCGGTGAGTTCCATAAATATAGTGCTACTCAACAGGAGAAACAAGTAACTGATCAACACACTAATCGATGGCACAAACAGGGAGCAAGACCCAAAGGGACTCGAGACATCAGATTGTCAAGAGCATCACATATTGCTACAGTAGCATGCTCTACCCCAGACACAAGGATTACAAACGCTGATTTCCTACCACCAACTATACATCTTGAAAACAGATTTTAAGTATTAATGAATGTGGGTGATGAATCCCCAAACGTGATGAATGTAATCGAACACAAATCGTATCAGCCCGCAGCTAACACTGATACCAACAGGCGCTCAAGGTCGAGCAGACAGCGGCTCTCAGCTCAGAGCGCAGCCGAGACCAGGACTCTGATAGTGGGGGACTCCACAGTCAGAAACATTAGCAGCAGGTATACAACTACATGCTGCCTTCCACAAGCAACAGTTTCTAATGTAAACAGGGAACTTCAGAACATTCTGATGAAACATAAGACTGCAAATCGACTTGTCATTCATATCGAGAAAAACAATATTCAGAGAGAGCAGTCAGAACTCATTAACAGGGATTTCAATGTACTTTTTGAAACTCTTAGAAAACTAAAAGTTCAGTCGTTCATCAGTGGACCACTTCCAGCAAGAGGAACAAATAGGTTCTCATGGTTACTTGGGCTAAATGGGCTTAATACATGAATGCAAAACCTGCAACATGATGGGAGTCAACTTCATCGACAACTTTAATCTATTCTGGAGCCAGAGACAACTGTTTACATCAAATGGTGTGTGTGTGTGTGTGTGTGTGTGTGCTAACCCACTCTACCTGGATGGCACACACACACCTGAACAGACTATGGACGACCACAGGACTTCATTTCAGCACCTGAATGGACATGCAGCTGACACACTCCACAAGGACATTGATAAAACCACGCAGCCACAACAACCACTGCTCACGGACACACTCCAAGCTGAGTGATGTTTTGCCATTGCGGGGGATTTTAACATTCACATAGACAATGCTGAATCCAGTACAACAAAAGAGCTCATGACTGTTCTTAACACTTTTGATTTGACACAGCATGTACATGGTCCCACACACAATTTGTGGACACACTCTAGATTTACTTATCAGCAAGGGTCTAAACTGCAGATAAAGTACTAATTGTTGGTGATTTTAATATCCATGTTGACAATGAAAAAGACGCATTGGGATTGGCATTTAAAGACATTATAAACTCTATTGGAGTTAGACAACACGTATCTGGACCCACTCATCGCCTTAATCATACTTTAGATCTAATACTGTCACATGGACTAAATGTTGATACCATTAAAATTCTGCAGCAGAGCGATGACATCTCAGATCATTACCTAATATCATGTATACTTAATATAGCTAAGGCTGCAAAGCCATCCCCTCGCTTCAAATATGGCAGGACTATAACCGCTGCGACTAAAGATTGCTTTATACATAATCTTCCTCATCAGTTCCATCTCCTCAGAATTACAGATAGCCAAGAGGAACTTGATGTTGCAACAGAAACTACTGACTCTCTCTTTACTAGCACTTTAGACATAGTTGCTCCTCGGCGCTTAAAGAAGATTAAAGCAAATAATCCAACGCATGGTACAACGAGCACACTCGGGCCCTTAAAACAGCAGCCAGAAAAATGGAGCGCAGCTGGAAGAAAACAAAACTGGAGGTTTTTCGCAATTTGTGGAAAGAGAGCATGATTGCATACAGAAAGGCTATAAAAACTGCTAGATCTGCTTATTTCTCAACTCTTTTAGAAGAAAACAAACACAACCCTAGGTATTTATTCGATACAGTGGCTAAATTAACAAAGGATAAAGCTTCAACTTGACATTTGTAAACAAATACAGCAGTAATGACTTTATGAACTTCTTTACTAGTAAGATTGATAACATTAGGAATAAAATTATAACCATGCAGCCGCCTACTACAGTATCACTTCAGACAGAACATTGTAGTCTCACTGAGGAAAAATTACACTCATTCACTGCTATAGGAGGAGAAGAATTGGCTAAACTTGTTAAATCATCAAAATCAACAACATGTATGCTTGACCCTATACCGACTAGGCTATTAAAAGAGATGCTTCCAGAGGTCATAGATCCTCTGCTTAATATTATTAATTCATCCTGACATTAGGATATGTACCAAAACTTTTAAGTTGGCTGTAATTAAACCACTTATTAAAAACCGCAACTTGATCCTAAAGAATTAGTCAATTACAGACCAATCTCGAATCTACCGCTTTCTATCAAAAATATTAGAAAAGGCAGTGTCTTCACAATTATGTTCCTTTTAGAAAGAAATTGTATATGTGAGGATTTCCAGTCAGGATTTAGACCGTATCATAGTACTGAGACTGCTCTAATTAGAGTTACAAATGATTTACTCTTATCATCTGATCGTGGTTGTATCTCTCATTAGTGTTACTCGATCTTAGCGCTGCATTCGATACTATCGATCACAATATTCTTTTGAATAGACTCAAAATTATGTTGGCATTAGTGGAACTGCATTGGCATGGTTTAAATCTTACTTATCTGACCGTTATCAGTTTGTAGCAGTAAATGAAGAGATGTCACACCGATCACAAGTTCAGTATGGAGTACCGCAAGGCTCAGTGTTAGGACCGCTGTTTTCACCCTGTATATGCTACCACTGGGAGATATCATTAGGAAGCATGGCGTTAGTTTTCATTGTTATGCTGATGATACTCAGCTCTATATTTCTTCACGCTGACGAAACTTACCAATTCACAAGATTAACGGAATGCATAGCTGATATTAAAAATTGGATGAATAGTAATTTCTGCAACTTAATTCAGATAAAACTGAATTTTTAATTATTGGACAGAAAAGCTCCACAAGTAGTGCCCTAGAATACTGTCTAACCCTCGATGGCTGCTCTGTCAAGCCCTCGTCGTCAGTGAGGAACCTGGGTGTGCTCTTTGATACCAATCTTTCGCTTGAAAGCCACGCTTTCTAGCATCTGTAAAACTGCATTCTACCATCTTAAAAATATATCTAAATTACGTCACATGCTTTCAATGCAAAATGCTGAACAATTAGTACATGCTCATGAGCTCAAGGCTAGATTATTGTAATGCTCTACTGGGTGGTTGCCCTGCTCGCCTAATAAATAAACTCCAGCTGGTCCAAAACGCAGCAGCTCGAGTTCTTACTAGAACCAGGAAGTACGATCATATTAGTCCAGTTCTGTCAACACTGCACTGGCTCCTATTAAACATCGTGATACATTTTAAAATCTTGCTTATTACTTATAAAGCAATAAATGGTTTAGCTCCCAGTACTTAAGCGAGCTCTTAACGCATTATACTCCATCACGTCCAATTGCGGTCTCTAAACTCTGGCCAGTTGAAAATACCTAGAATATCTAAATCAACTGCAGGCGGTCGATCCTTTCCTATTTAGCACCTAAACTCTGGAACAGTCTTCCTAGCATTGTTCGGGAAGCAGACACACTCTGTCAGTTTAAATCTAGACTAAAAACACATCTCTTTACTATGGCATACACATAGAACATTTTTAACTTTCTTTATTCAAATCAAATGACTGATTGTTAGGCTGCATTAACTAGGTCAGCCGGAACCGGGAACACTTACCATAACACCTGATGTACTCGTTACATCATAAAAGAGTGGCATCCACACTAATGTTAGTCTCTCTGTTTATCCCGAGGTTTACTGCAGTCCGGATCCAGGCCGTGTCCGGATCGGATGGTGGACCTGCATCTGACATGACCAGCTCATCCTGGAGTGTCTGCTGAGACCGTGTCCATTAGTGTCTCCTCTGAATTCGCCTCACCGAACGCCATCCTCAATTAACCCGCCTCCGCACAATAACTCCGATCTTTCAAGTATTCATATTCTGTGTAATCGACGCGCCATCCTAAATGAACTCCGCCTCGCAAGGCCATACCCAAAATTTCAATATTCCTATCTAATATGATTTATGACCTGCAAGGTTGCCTGAGTAATAATTATACACTGTTAATAATAGGCCAGAGGAGAACTGGCACCCGACTGAGTCTGGTTTCTCCTGGTTTATTTTTCTCCATCATGCCCTGATGGAATTTTGGTTCCTTGCCACTGTCGCCTTTGGCTTGGCTTGCTCAGTTGGGGACACTCAAATTATGATCCAAGTTACTCAACTAAATATACAAATAGAATTTATTAATTTGGTCATATATAATTCTATAAACTATCCAAATTAAACTAGCCAAATCAAATTTTGTTGCAATGTTGTCCTGTTTAACACTGTGAAGCTGCTTTGAAACAATCGTCATTGTAAAAGCGCTATATAAATAAAGTTGATTGATTGATTGATTAAACATTTCATCAATTGTTGTTAGGGATGTAGCATTGTCTGATCATTTCTGTATTATCTTTGATATTTCAATCTCTCCTGCCATTGAAGCTAGATCTGTCGCTGTCAAAAAGAGAAGCTTAAATGAGAACACTAGTGTGCTATTTATGAAGGCTATATCTCTAACACAAAGCATATCTGCAGACTCATATCTGACAATAGACATATCTGTTGATTTTCTCCTTGACTCTTTTAACTCAAAAGTTAAGAGTGTAATTGATGGTATTGCTCCTGAGAAAGTCAGGAAAAAGAGTGGCAGACAGAAAGCAAATTGGAGAAACTCAACAGCAGTGCAAATAATGAAAAGACAATGCAGGAAATCTGAACGCATGTGGCGGAAGACAAAACTTGTAGTCCTTTATAATATCTATAAAGACAGCCTTCATGATTTCAATGTGGAGCTAGGCAAAGCTAGACAGACCTTCTTCTCAAATATTATAAACAGAAACATAAACAACACGCGCACTGTTTTTGCTACAGAGAGAGACTAACAAACCCCCCGAGTCACATTCCCAGTGAAATGCTCTCTGACAGCAAATGCAGTGAGTTCGCTTCCTTCTTCTCTGAGAAAATCAATAATATCAGAAAGGCGATCAGCACATCCTTGAGTTGCTCTGGGGTCAGTCAGATCAGACCACAACCTCAGAAAGTTACTATGTCTGATTTTGAAGCAATTGATTGTAAAATTTTAGACGAAATGGTACAGCATCTTAAAACATCAACCTGCGCCCTTGACATTCAAATTTTCCACCTTCATTCAAATTTTCAATCTGGTTTCCGACCACATCACAGTACAGAAACAGCGCTCATAAAGATAATAAATGATATTCGCCTCAATACAGATACAGGCAAAACATAAATTCTGGCACTACTCGACCTCAGTGCTGCATTCGACACTGTTGATTACAACATACTTCTTATCAGGCTGGAAAACTGGGTCAGACTTTCTGGGATGGTTCTTAAATGGTTCAGGTCGTACTTAGAAGGGAGAGGTTATTATGTGAGTATAGGTGACCATAAGTCTGACTGGACATCCATGACTTGCGGAGTCCCACAAGGGTCACCCAGCTAGAATTTTTTTGTTATAAGAATGTTCTGAGAACATTACCTACGTTGTTCTATAAATGTTTTCAGCGGGTAGTTTTATTTTTGTTCCCAGAATGTTCTTTTAAAAGTTAGGATAACATTCTTTAAAAACATTCTAAAAATGTTTAGTGGTAACATTCTAATAACATACCCACTAAGCAAAGTTTCAACGTCTTTGACCCTAGAGGCGACCGTTGAAAAGACGTCCACTGAGGACCCAGAATTAAAGTTTTTATGACGTCTGTTTTGGACGTGATCTGCACGTCCGATATAGATGTTCATGGAACCTCAAGGTTAAACAGTTCAAATGTGCTCATTGTGGACATATATTCCTTTTGTAATTGCAAATCAACTCACAGACAGTGTGTGTTTGTCCAAAATCTTGAAAATAAAAGAAACTTAGCTCACACCTTTAGACACTTTAGGCAACTTAGCATCTGTAATTCACACATCTTTGGATCGTGAGAGAAACCAGACCTGAAGGAAAGTCTCTGGCTCAGGACTCAATCCAGGATCTTCTTGCTGTGAGGAGCCAGTGTTTCCCACTCATACACTGGTGCTGCCCTTAATCACAGATATAAGAGACACTTTGACTATTTCTGTCAGACGTCTACAGAAAATGAACAGAGGTTTAGATGTTGATGATTTATGGTTCATTTGAAGTCACCATTGTGGTGGGAAGAGCTCGCTGAAAACATTTATAGAACAATGTAGTAATGTTCTAAAATTCTAGCTGGGCAGTTCTTGCACCACTCCTATTCAACCTGTATATGCTGCCACTGAGCCAAATAATGAGAGAGAACCAAATGGCTTACCACAGCTATGCTGACGACACCCAGATCTACTTAGCACTATCACCTAATGACTATTGCCCCATTGACTACCTGTGCAAATGCATTGATGAAGTTAACAGTTGGGTGAGCCAAAACTATCTTCAGTTAAACAAAAACAAAACTAGTGTCCCGAGATAATAACAGAAAAGCAGATGGGAAATAATTAGCATAGCTGCTGTTCAGAATATTAATGCTTTTGATCTGATTTAACTGTAGTATAAAAGGTAATTATAATGTGAATGCTTGGCTAAAGAGATGCGTCTTTAATCTAGTTTTAAACTGGGACAGCGAGTCTGAACCTCAAACAATATCAGGAAGACTATTCCAGAGTTTAGGAGCTAAATGTGAAAATGCCCTCCCTCCTTTAGTGGACTTAGATATCCTAGGAACGACCAGAAGCCTCGAGTTTAGTGATCTTAAAGAGCGCGATGGATTGTAGGGCGATAGAAGATCCGTTAAATACACTGGAGCTAAACCATTTAGGGCTTTATAGGTCAGTAGCAATACTTTGTAATTGATACAAAATTTAATAGGTAACCAGTGTAGAGAATATAAAATTGGTGTTATATGATCATATTTTCTTGACCTAGTAAGAACTCTAGCAGCTGCGTTTTGGACTAACTGTAGCTTGTTTATTGAGGATGCAGGACAACCAGCTAATAAAGCATTACAGTAATCTAGTCTCGAGGTCATGAATGCATGAACTAACTTTTCTGCATCAGAAATAGATAGCATGTTACGTAGCTTAGCAATGTTTCTAAGGTGGAAAATGCCGTTCTTGTAACATATGAAATATGATTTTCGAAAGACAAGTTGCGGTCTAATATAACACCCAGGTCTTTTACTGTAGTGGATAAAGTGACAGGACGTCCTTCCAAGTTAAAGTTGTATTGTGAGAGGTTTTGTGGGCAGTTTTTTAGACCAATAAGTAATACCTCTGTTTTATCTGAATTAAATAGCAGAAAATGACACGTCATCCAGTATTTAATATCTTCAACACACGCTGTCAGTTTAGATAATTTAGCATTTTCATCTTGGTCGTGATGAAATATATAATTGAGTGTCATCAGCATAACAGTGGAAATTAATTCCATGTTTTCTTATAATATTACCAAGTGGCAGCATATATATTGAGAATAGCAGAGGGCCTAACAAAGATCCTTGCGGCACCCCATATTCTACTGACGTTATCTTTGATTTTTCCCCATTTAGACAGACAAAATGGTAGCGGTCTGATAAGTACGATCTAAACCAGTTTAATGCCTTTCCCTGAACACCAGTGTAATTTTGAAGTCGATCTAAGAGTATTTTATGATCTATAGTATCGAACGCAGCACTAAGATCGAGTAGAACTAGTATTGAGATACAGCCTTGGTCAGAAGCTAGAAGTAAATCATTTGTGATTTTAACGAACGCAGTTTCTGTGCTATGATGCGCCTGAACTGGATTGAAATTTTTCATAGATATCATTTTCTTGCAAGAAAGAGCACAATTGAGCAGACACAACTTTTTCTAGTATTTTAGACATAAATAGAAGATTTGAAATGGGTCTGTAATTTGCTAGGTTATTATGATCTAATTGTGGCTTCTTAATGAGAGGTTTTATGACTGCCAACTTGAATATTCTTGGAACATGACCTAAAGATAAAGACGAGTTAATAATATTGAGAAGAGGCTCTTCCACTACAGGTAACAGCTCTTTCAGTAGTTTAGTGGGTATTGGATCTAATAAACATGTTGTTGGTTTAGATGCAATGATTAGTTTATTTAGCTCTTCCTGTCCTATAGTTGTAAAGCGGTGTAGTAGTTCTTGAGGGGCGATAATTGAGGTTGAATCATAAGACATCATTAAAGGTTGTACATTTACAATCCTGTTTCTGATGCTTTCTATTTTCTCAGTGAAGAAATTCATAAAATCATTACTACTAAACTGTAACGGAATATTTTGCTCAGGCGATGCTTGTTTATTTGTTAATCTAGCCACGGTGTTAAATAAAAACCTTGGATTATTTTGGTTATTTTCTATTAGTTTGCGGAGATGCTCAGCCCTGGCTGCTTTTAGGCCTTTTATAACGTGTCATACTATCTTTCCACGTGATTCTAAAGACCTCTAAATTAGTTTGTTTCATTTACGCTCTAGGTTACGAGTTTCTCTCTTGATGACATGTGTAGCACTGTTGTACCATGGTGCTTTAGTTTTCTCTCTAACCTTTTTTAATCTAATTGGTGCAACATTTTCTAATGTACTAGAGAAAATGGTGCTCATACTGCTAGTCATTTCCTCTAGTTCATCTGTTTGTTTGGGTTCACTGAGCAGCTGAGACAGATCAGGTAAGCTATTTGAGAATCTCTTACATCTAAGAGCGTAACATTTAGCACTAGTACTTCAAACGAATTAAACCTGTGACCTGTTTTCTGAGTAACATTTAGAATATCTCTATAGATTGTTGCAACACCGCCTCGACCAATCAGACGGGCTCATGCTTATAACATTATCCTGGTGGAGTAGACTCATTTAGACCGAAATAGTCATTTGGCTTAAGCCAGGTTTCAGTAAGGCAAAGTACATCGAAACTATTATCTGTGACCACTCATTTACAATAACCGCCTTAGGTGTGAGCGATCTAATGTTGAGAAGACCTAGTTTTAGAAATTGTTTTTGTTCACTAATATTGAGATTTTCTGGTTTAATCACAATTAGATTTTTCCTAGATCTTACAGTAGATTTAAAGTTTGACCTCACTAAACGAGGAATAGACACAGTTTATATATAATGTTCTACATTGGTTCTTATGTCAATTAAGTTAGGACAGCAAAGACTGTGATTTGAACTTTGACTTACTAGTCATATGGTTGTGTATAACGCCCTGGAGATGTTGTCCGACAGAAGAGCCGCTCCGATTCTGCTGGGGTGAAGGCCATCAGGACGGAAGAGCCTAGGTCGCTCCCAAAACAGATTCCAATTATTTACAAAGAGCAGCTTCTGTTCATTACACCATGCCATTAACCATTCATTTAGAGCAAGTAATCTACTAAACCTTTCATGTCCTAGTCGGTACGTGGGAAGGGGTCCAGACACGATGATCGTTGCTTCAGGCGATGTTTTGCGCACCGTCTTGACCAGACTCCTGTAGTCCTTCTTCAGAACCTCCGGTTGCCGCAGCCTGATGTCGCTTCGCTTCCGCATGCAGCACGCCAGCTCGGCGCGCCGTCCACCGTTCAGGATCTCGGGAACCTGTGCAGCGACATCGAGAACACGAGCACCAGGAAAGCAGTGAGTGCGCACCTTACCTTTACTTGAAGTAGAGCGGACATGCCGGACGATGGAATTACCGATGACCACAGCGTCTCGTTCCGTCTCGCGAAGAGGGGAGAAGCGGTTCCGAGTGGAGATCTCGAAGACCGGGAGGGGCGGAGAGGTCCTTGCTCTGGTCCTGGCTCGCGTCTTCCGCTGTGGAAACACCCAGGGTCCATGGTGCTGTGTCGGTGCCGGAGTGAACGAAACCAGGGATGATCTCATCCTGGGTACTTGGGTCCTGAGCAGAGAAACACATGGAGTAGGCGAGGTCGGAGTCAAAAGGTTACTAACCACTGACTTGTGAGCATCGGCGCGTGATGTTTCCAGCGCTGAACGTCGCTCTCTCAGCACGGCTCGTCTGTCTTGTAGGTCGCGAATCTGCTTGTCCAACGACTCCAACTCCAACTGCACCGAATGCAGCTCGAACGTGTCCTCACCTGCACTCAAAGGTAACATTAGACACACATCCGAGTTATTCGCCATTGTAGTAGATGTGCTACAATGGCGAATTGTAGGTTTCAGTGGTTACGGGTGTAAATAAGTAATTGTAATGGTCTTCTCACCGGCCTTCCCAAAAAGACCATTAGACAGCTGCAGCTCATACAGAACGCTGCAGCCAGGATTCTGAGCAGAATCAGAAAATATGACCATATCACACCAGTCCTCAGGTCTTTACACTGGCTTCCAGTTACATTTAGGATAATTTTTTAAGTATTATTACTTGTTTATAAATCACTCAATGACCTAGGACCTCAATACATTGCAGATATGCTGATTAAATACAAACCCAACAGATCACTCAGATCATCAGGATCAAGTCAGTTAGAAATACCAAGAGTTCACTTTTGAGTCTTAAGGAGATTTTGCGCTTTAGCTATTATGCCAGCCGCAGCTGGAACCAGCTTCCAGAAGAGATCAGATGTGCTCCAACAGTAGCCACATTCAAATCCAGACTCAAAACACATCTGTTCAGCTGTGCATTTACAGAATGAGAACTGTGCCACTGTACGTCCGACTGATTGCACCTAATCTAATCTATGCATCATCTTTATTATTTTATATCTATATACTGTAATAATTTTATTCTTTTAATTATCTTTACAACTGTATATTTCTATTTCTTCTTATTTTAAAAATTCTCTTTACAACTGTTTTAATTATCCTTGCTATATGGGGTCTCAGTGATTCTACTAACCCATACCGGGATTAAATAGCTGTTGAATTTGTGTTTCCTGATGTCAAAACCCTCTCTGAAGAGAAGATTTCAATATTGGCACTTGTATGTCCAGACCCCAAGAGTCCAGATCCGGTTTCAGTCATTCTTGGCACAAATACTTCTTAATACTCTGTTGGCTCACTGCAAAGACATTTAAATAGCAAATAGCAGCACAATCATAATGCTGAGAATTCTTCCTTATGAGTTGAATGTTGCCAAACAGTCTTTGACCTCCAACAGCAAAGTACCTACTGATGTTGTGGGACTTGTAAAATGGGTCGGACCAGGACTCTTAACCATCCCCCCTCGCAGTACTAGTTAAGCTGTGTGCAAGGTCATGACTCACCAAACTTTAGTCAATAACATTCTTCATGTAGAGACGCCGGAATATAATCAACTTCCTGCTGGTGTCCTACTGCCTTCGCTGGTGATGACTCCTTCTTCTGTGGATGTCGACAATTTGCTTGTACCCCTTCAAAATCAATCTCACAGGGGAACTGCGATTCCGATCGGTACTCTAGTGGCTCAAGTATGTGTTGTAGAAAAATCGGGAGGATTTTCAGTAGATGAATGCGATGTAGGACTAGCAAAGGGGGTGAAACACCAGATAAGACTCAGTGATTCCAAGCCATTCCGAGAGAGATCCAGGCGTATAGCCCCAGCTGACCTTGAGGGTGTTCGGCAGCATTTATAGGAACTGTTGGCAGCAGGAATAATCAAAGAGTCACGCAGTCCTTATGCTTCTCCTATAGTCATTGCAAGAAAGAAGAATGGCCGATTACGCATGTGCATTGAATATCGCACATTGAACTCCCGTACGGTGCATAATCAATACACGATGCCCCGTATTGATGATGTTCTTGTTTGTTTGACTGGCAGCAAATGGTTTTCCGTCCTGGATTTGCGGAGCGGATATTACCAGATTGCAATGGCGGATTAAGATAAGGAGAAAACGGCATTCATTTTTCCATTAGGTTTCTATCAGTTTGAGAGGATGCCGCAGGGGATTACGGGAGCTCCAGCGACATTCCAACGATTGATGGAGGCTGCAGTTGGAGACATGAATCTGTTACAGGTACTAGTCTATCTGGATGACCTGATAGTGTTCGGGAAAACCCTTGAAGAGCATGAGGAACGCCTGTTGAGAGTTCTGGATAGGTTAGAGGATTGTGGCCTCAAACTTTCACTTGATAAGTGTCAATTTTGCCAGCCCCAGGTGAAATATCTGGGCCATATTATTTCTGCAGCTGGTATCTCAACAGACCCTGAGAAGGTGAAAGCAGTTCTTGACTGGAAGAAACCTTTGGATTTGAAGTCACTACGATCATTCCTTGGGTTCTGTGGGTATTATCCGTGTTTTATCGCCAATTATTCATCCATTGTAAGACCCTTGAAAGAGTTAACTAAGGGTTACCCACCGTCTCAGAAAAAAAGAAATGTACTAGTGCAGAGAAGAAGCAGTATTTCAAAGAGTCAGAACCCTTCGCTGCAAGATGGGACAAAGCATGTGATGCCCAGCTTTCGCTGACCCAAGCAAACCTTACATTTTACATGTGGATGCGAGTATGGATGGGTTAGGTGCAGTGCTTAATCAGGAACATCCTGAAGGTCTCCTTTCCATGGCTTTTGCTAGCCGAAAACTGAGTCAGCCAGAACGTAATTATCCTATACATCAGCTAGAATTCCTTGCTATGAAATGGGCCATCGTGGAAAAGTTCCATGATTATCTTTATGGGGCTAAATTTACAGTGAGGACAGATAACAATCCTCTCACATACGTGCTAACAACTGCCAAACTTAACGCCACAGGCCATAGGTGGTTGGCTGCATTAACCACATATGACTTTGATGTTGAGTACAAACCAGGAAGGAGCACTGTGGATGCCGACCTCTTGTCGAGGAATTCCCAGGAAGACTGGGAGAATATACCCCTCTCTGGAGTGAAAACACTTTGTCGCCAGGTTTGTGTCAGTGAGAATGACACCACTCGATTTATAGACCAGCTTGGGGCATCACCTGAAGCCATCCGAGATGTTTTTGCTTCTCCAACCCTAGTTAGTGTTGCTCCTCTTGAACAGTTAAGTATAGAGGATTTGATAAAAGCTCAAAGAGGTGATCCGGCATATGGAATTGTGATGAAACAGATTGAGGTCCATCAGAGGGAGAGTCCTAAGATCCAGATGAAGGAAGGACTGAAATATCGACTCATTCAAAGATCTGGAAAAGAAGTGTGTCAGCTAATTCTGCCAGAGCATTACAGGCCTATGGTTCTAGAAGCTATGCATGATGACCTAGGACATTTTGGAGTTGAGAGAACCATGGATCTCATAAAGGCCCGATTTTATTGGCCTAGGGTGGCCTTTGAGATTACACAGTACATCAAGAATT
Organism: Gobiocypris rarus; assembly: GCA_023029165.1. Taxonomy (NCBI): domain Eukaryota; kingdom Metazoa; phylum Chordata; class Actinopteri; order Cypriniformes; family Gobionidae; genus Gobiocypris; species Gobiocypris rarus. The sequence goes on from CM040911.1 coordinate 6,042,808, forward strand.
GTGGTAGATGTGTTGCTCGTAAGACAGTGCCCCAGAGAGCTGCCCCCTTGCAGCAGATCACGAGCATAGGCCCGCTTGATTTGGTGTGTATAGACTTTTTGTCTATAGAGCCGGATTATAAGGGAGTCTCAAATGTACTGATAATGACCGATCACTTCACCAGATATGCACAAGCTTTCACAACCAAAGATCAAAAGGCTTTGATGGTGGCAAAAGTCCTTTTTGAGAAGTTCTTTGTGCATTACGGATTTCCAACTCGTATATATTCCGACCAAGGGCGTGATTTTGAGAGGTTATTAAGGAGTTGCTTGGAATGCTGGGTATCCGTAAATCCAGAACTTCACCATACCACCCTCAAGGAGATGCCCAACCAGAGAGATTTAACCGCACATTATTGTCCATGCTCAGAACTCTCGACCCAGACAAAAAGTCAAGGTGGAGCCAGCATGTATGCCAGCTGGTCCATGCATACAACTGCATCAAAAATGATGCCACAGGTTTTTCTCCATACTACTTGATGTTTGGCCGAGAGGCAAAACTGCCCATTGACTTGTGTTTTGGAATATCTCTTGATGGTGAAGAGGGTGTCAAATATCATCATTACATGGATCAGATTGAGACGGGAGCTGAAAAGTGCTTATCAGCTGGCCATGGAAGAAGCCTCTAAGAATCATCAAAGAAACAAAAAAACAATATGATTCTAGAGTCAGAAATCAGATTCTCGAAGAAGGTGATCGAGTGTTGGTGCGAAACCTAGGGCTTCCGGGAAAACACAAGTTACTAGATAGGTGGAATCTATTGCCCTACCTGGTGATAGAAAAGCTTCCTAACCTACCTGTACAGAGTGAAGCCTGAACGGGATTTAGGCATTGTGAAAACACTACACCGTAATCACTTACTGCCAATTGGTTATATGGTGAGCATGCCAGTGAATGTTTCCAAAGCACCAAAAAGCAGAAGACCGCTTACACCACAGGGTTGAAAGAGTAAGAAAAATAAATTAGCTCAGCACAAAGTGATAACCATGAAGAGCTGGATGAATGGAACTGGGGGTCTGAAGAGGAAGATGTTTATCCCTTACCACGACTTAACTTTCAGAGGACTGGGTTATGGGATAAACCAGTTGAATCTGATAATGACTTACCTGCTCCAAGCGATACCCCAGTTGTTCCTGTTGAAGGATCTCCGGATCCAGATGTATCTGAGGTAGAGGATGAACAACACGAGTTAAGTCTAAGTGGAGAAACAGTGGATCCCCTATTGCCTGTCCCAGAACCTGTGGTGGATACAGAACTAAAAGAAGGAGACGTCTTTGCTTCTAGTGTCTTGGATGAGGAGGTGGGGGCTTTCTGTGAGCCAAAAGATCATAGAAAAGTGAAGCTTGTCATCTGCCTTAGTTATGATGAACCTGGAAAACCAACAGACAGACCCATTACAATAATATATAGGGGTATGATGATTCAGATCTCTTATCAATAAGAACATTAAAAAGTCTCACTTACATTATACTTGGATATATCCCTTTCTTACCTGTTAGGGTGTAGAGAATTGAGTGCTATTTTAAGTCTCATGGGGACATAAAGACCTTCTAGCAGAGGGAAGGTGTAGCCCTGTGGGAAAATATGTCTATATATTACTTTATTTTCATCAAGATTTGCCTGTATTTTGTTCTGTGGTTTTATACTTGATATATATATATATATATATATATATATATATATATATATATATATATATATATATATATATATATATATATATATAGTATACGTTTACTATTCATGTGTTTTGCAAACATTCTTTAAATTGTTAAAAGTGTATAAAGCTTATCCAGGCCTGATTGGGTATGTTGCATTTCAGTTTGTTTTGGAGAGCGATGTGATTGGTCAGAGGGGGCAGGAGGAGAGAGAACAAAAAAAAGAGGACGAAGAAGAAAAAATAGCGGAGAGAAATGAACAATGACACTGAGTGTGATGAAGTAAAACAAATGCAGTGACATATCGTTAACTAAGAGGAAAGAGTTTATGTAATTTCGTCCAGAAGTAAAAGTATATTAAACTCTTCATTGTTTCAGCAGGTATTCATGTAACGTTAGGGGATTGCATTAAATCCATGAGACCGTACGTGACGAACTTGCAATTCGGGACTGGATTGGATTAACCGGAGACTGAACTCCTTCGGCAGCATTGGAGTTGATACCCAGGTAGCGCTTCAGGTACCCAGGAATTCCTGAAAGTTCCCCTGGCATCTCTGGATTCTCTGATCGGGACCACACGTCGAATGTTGATGTCTGAATATAGTGCATCACAATCTTTCTTCTTCCCTTTAACCTACTCTCCTCGTGGACTCATCATTGGTTGGACTGTGAGTGTGAGTAATCCTTCCCATTAATGTTTGCTCTCTTAAGAGTGAAGTGGCAGTATATATATTTTTTCTGCCCCAACGCACACAAGCGTTGTCCAGGCCTGCACCGTATTTTATCTGTTTATTATTGTGCGTTTGTTACATTTATAAGTGTCTGGGCCCAGTAAAGTTTACTTTCTGACTGAACTACATTTAAAGGGATGTAAAGGTTTAAATATACACATACAATTTGTTTAAAGTCATCCTCTGTGATTCAAGCTTTGTGTGAAGGTTAATTTTGCACCCATTTAGTGCACTTATAAGTAAAAGAGACACTTTTTGTTTGAACCAGAGATTTTATTATTTTTTTCTTGAGAAGGTTGACATTCAGTGTTTTATTCATTTTTCCTGAGGACGATCTTCATTAACCGCTATCGAACCCATAGCATTCTATAAAAAAATAGTAGTAGAGTGCTACATAAAAAATAAAAAATCCCAGGGTCAGCCCATTCAGAAATACAGGTTTGTTGGCAGAACCGCTAAGCGCCACTTGCCTTAGTCAACATACACAGAAACCAAAGACGGCAAATAAATCATATGATTTCAAGATGAATGACTGTGTGCGTATGACCTGGCTTTCAACTGCAGAGCTGCAAGTTTTTAATCATGTTTTGTACATTGTTACAGTGGCAATGAGAGGACTTTGTGAGTAGTAAACACAACAGTGTTCCTTGTGTTGCAGTAAAACTCGGACAGAAATGAAGGGCCGGCCCTGACCAATTTGCTGCCCAAGGCAAGATTTTACTTGGTGCCCCTTTGTATCAGGGTTTAGCAGTAAAATTACATGTTAACGTCACATGAAGTTGTGGAAACACTGGTACTGTTTTATTTTTGTAATGCATTGATGTTTTGTTTTTATTGTTGTTGTTTTATGTTAGTTGTGTTTTAAATTGTTTCCTGTGTTCATGATATATATACAGTCCCTGACAAAAGTCTTGTCGCCTAGTGTACAAATTGAACTGAAGTGCCACTGAAATATATTTCTTATCAAATTTTTTACAAGAAATGGCTCATTTTAATCCCAACAGCTTTTGTAATAATGTTTCAGTGCAAAATGAAATATTCAAAAACAGTCAAAAAATATTCTAATATTCACAGCTTGGTAAAGCCCATTGAGTCAATTTTTGCAAAGACATAAGTGTTGTCAATAATGGATCAATTAGATCTCAGGTGTGTATAAAAAGAACCCCAGTACACTAGACCTTCACATCAACTGCAAATAGACCTCTGCAAACATGCCTAAGATTCACCCTGAGACTAAAGTTTTGATTATCAAGAGGCTGAAGACCAGATCCACTGCTGATGTGGCAGACACCTTCAAAGTGTCTCAGTGTCAAGTACAGAGGATAAAAAAAAAGATTTGAAGAGACTGGAGACGTTTATGACAAACCCAGGTCAGGCAGACCCTCCAAGACAACTGCTCGAGAGGACCGTTTGTTGGCTCGAAAATCCAAGGCCAGCCCACTTTCCACTGCAGCAGAGCTCCATGAGACCTGGTCACCTGAAGTCCCTGTGTCAACCAGAACAGTTTGTCGGATTCTGTCTCGAAATGGCCTCCATGGTCGAATTAGTGCCCAGAAGCCAGCACTAAACAAAAGACAATTGAAAAACCGTGTGGCATTTGCCAAAGCCCACAGCCTGCTAAAAGGATGGACGCTGGAAAAGTGGCAGAAGGATTTTTCAGATGTACCTTCTGTTGAATTACACCACAGTCGCCACAAATATTGCAGGAGACCTACTGGAGCCCGCATGGATCCGAGATTCACCCAGAAAACAGTGAAGTTTGGTGGGGGAAAATCATGGTCTGGGGTTACATCCAGTATGGGTGTGTGCGAGAGATCTTCAGGGTGGAAGTCAACTTCAATAGTCTAAAATACCAAGACATCTTAGCTACCTCTTATATTCCCAACCATAAAAGAGGCCAAATTCTGCAGCAGGATAGTGCTCCATCGCATTCTTCCATCTCCACATCAAAGTTCCTCAAGGCGAAGAAGATCAAGATGCTCCAGGATTGGCCAGCCCAGTCACCAGACATGAACATCATTGAGCATATGTGGGGTAGGATGAAAGAGGAAGCATGGAAAACGAAACCAAAGAATATTGATGAACTCTGGGAGGCATGCAAGACTGCTTTCTTTGCATTTCCTGATGACTTCATCAATAAATTGTATGAGGCCTTGCCAAACTGCATGAATGCAGTCCTTCAAACTCATGGAAGTCATACAAGATATTAAATTTGGATCTCACAGCACCACTACTATGACATATTTTTGTATTTGCAGTAAATTTGTTCAATTTCTGTATAGGCGACAGAACTTTTGCCTTGCCAAAATTTGACTTTTCTGTCTTGATTAAATTATATATCTTTTTTCAGGGAAACTAATTTATTTCAGTGCATTAAACGTTATTTGGGAGGGTTTTAGCTTTTCATATGAGCTATTTCTAACACCAATTGATGAATTAAAAGTCAGGGACTGTATATATAGTGGTGGGCATAGATCATTTTTAAAATCTAGATTAATATCACTGTGATCTTGGAATTAATCAAAATTAAAAATGCCATATATCCCCTTAAAAGCGGCACAACTGTAGCGTAAACATATTAGACTATTAAAAAAAGTGATATTCCAATTGGTGGATATAAGCACGAACTGCACTAGGGATACACGGTATACCGGTACTGGGAAAAAAACTGAATATATTTTATTTCAAACAGTATGATATCATGGTTTTGCACATTTCAGTAAATGCTGCTGTTCCGAAGTTCACCGCTAGGTGGCAGCGCTCTACCAAAACTGATGCAAAACCGGCAAATGTGGCAACATAGAGGAACAAAATGGATAAAGCAGTAGAATCTCACTCAACATGCCCCAAAAAACTAATTGAGAGGAGTAGAAGTGAAATTTGGAATAACTTTGCTTATAAAACTGATGAAGAACCATTAAACTAGCCAAGCATCTGTCACTATGACTTGAGCAAGACTTTAAGAGACCTACAGGTGAATGCATCATTCAGACCATCTAATTTTTAATGTCTTTTAACACTGATCAACGCACATACATACATAAGATCGAATCGTTTAAATATCACGAAATCTCCAGTGTTTGTTTCAACCAATGATGTTTAGATCTCATAATATTTGCATGCATACTATTGCACTATTTACATTCGCGTAAGACATTACCGTTTGTGTTTATGTGAATACTCACTAAAGATGGACATTTTGACATAATTTTGTGTATTGGAATTTGACTATGGACAAACAACTTAATTTGTAATGTGCAAGCTTTTTACAGGCGGTTTGTGTGTGTTGTTGGTATGAGCACAAAGAAACCACTCACTTTTAAAGAGCGCCCATACCATGTATTATGAAATGCTATAAAATCGCTTGCATGTTCAAATGTGCAAGGTTTAAAAATATGTTGGCAAGTGATTTCCGTCAGCTGTTCCGAAACGAAGGTGAAAATGTTGAATAGGAGCATGCAGATTGCTTTAGCGTAGGCGCGATGTCTTTTGAAGCAAGAAGCAATTTGCTCATGTTGAGTGATAGAGAAGGAGACACGCAGTATTGCTGAATTTCTTCTCACAAGAAAGCTTTCAAATAACTGATTTGATGTGATAAGTGATAATCTTTGTTGATTCATTTACTAATAAACATTTGTGGTAATTTCCAAAATTTGCAATAATGTGTCAAATGATGCGTAATACCCGCGCTAAAATCAGACCCTGTGTGTTATCGATTTAATATCGGTACTTCAGTTAGATTGTGGTACTGTACCGAAGTCAAAATTTTGGTATAGAGCCATCCCTAAACTGCACACACACGCCCGGACACGCACTGTTCAAATATCAAGTCAAGAGAGTGAGCAACGCAGATACGGGGTAGCCCGTCCTGGGAAACACATAGCCCAAGGACATTGGGCTTTGCGAGCCCTAGCCCGTACATGTCCGAGTCTGATCCCAAATCGCAATGAAGTCTGATCCCGAATCGCAATAAACCAACAAATAAAGGATTCTCCAGCCTATGACAGCGTGTTAAGGTATGTTCTGTTAGACACATAATCAATACAATCTGTAACAATGCAATACTATCACATTTAAAAAACCCACATAAGTGTGTTGCACCATTCCTGTCGGATCCAATATAGAAGGTACAGCGTTGTTTTAATCTCAGTATGTCTGCAAATCCAGTCTCGACCTGTGTCTTGCTTACAAACGATTATCTTGCTATCTTCGGCATGTTTATTGCTCATTAGCGTGATTAGCTCCGTTCAGCACAGTTTAGCTCCACGAGTCGGTGGAGGGGCTACAGAAGCAGGCATACACATTTATCTGTAAAGGCGGCGTTTTCCCCTCCTATTCAGCTCTGAAACATATAGGATATTCTTATATTACCATGACCTTTAATATATCAAAGGCTCAAGGGAAAGATGATTTCTCAATTCATCACCCCTTTAAGGTAAAAATAACTGGAATTAATTAGCGAACATTAGTATTTTACTACTATGCAATTAGAAAAACTGTTCACTTCACTCATAACATCACTTTGCCTCTGTCTTTATTCCCTCCCTTTATCCCTTATCTTCCCTGCATCAGAGGGCTTCAGTCTTTTTGACACTGTGAATTTGGCCATCCATCATAAATAATCAGGCAACTTTCACTGGGTCTGGCATGTCAAGCACACCAAAAAAACGAAAGCAATCCTGTAAACGTTGGATGCGGTGAGAGGCGACGCGACACAAAAAATTCCCAATGTTAAACTGATCGCGCATTCTATTTCTGACTCACTTCAACCACTCGCTGGGTGGGGAGAGATTGATGCAGCGGGCCAGGAAGATTCGGGGAACTTAATTATGTTTTTTTGTTGGTAATATATTTCAAATTAATATTAATAAAATAGTACCAGTAATAAATATAGGCTCTCATTTTGGCACCCCTATGGATGAGTGGCACTTAGTACCATAGATACCTGAATATAAGATGACCCTGAATATAAGACGACCCCCCCCCCATTTTCCAGACTTACAGGTCCTTCTCAAAAAATTTGCATATTGTGATAAAAATTCATTATTTTCCATAATGTAATGATACAATTAAAATTTCATATATTTTAGATTCATTGCACACTATATTTCAGGTGTTTTATTGTTTTAATACTGATGATTTTGGCATACAGCTCATGAAAACCCAAAATTCCTATGTCAAAAAATTAGCATATTTCATCCGACCAATAAAAGAAAAGTGTTTTTAATACAAAAAAGTCAACCTTCAAATAATTATGTTCAGTTATGCACTCAAAACTTGGTCTGGAATCCTTTTGCAGAAATGACTGCTTCAATGCGGCGTGGCATGGAGGCAATCAGGCTGGTTTTGTGTGTTATGGAAGCTCAGGATGCTTCTATAGCGGCCTTAAGCTCATCCAGAGTGTTGGGTCTTGCGTCTCTCAACTTTCTCTTCACAATATCCTACAGATTCTCTATGGGTTCAGGTCAGGAGAGTTGGCAGGCCAATTGAGCACAGTAATACCATGGTCAGTAAACCATTTACCAGTGGTTTTGGCACTGTGAGCAGGTGGCAGGTCGTGCTGAAAAACAAACTCTTCATCTCCATAAAGCTTTTCAGCAGATGGAAGAATGAAGTGCTCCAAAATCTCCTGATAGCTAGCTGCAGTGACCCTGCCCTTGATAAAACACAGTGGACCAACACCAGCAGCTGACATGGCACCCCAGACCATCACTGACTGTGGGTACTTGACACTGGACTTCAGGCATTTTGGCATTTCCTTCTCCCCAGTCTTTCTCCAGACTCTGGCACCTTGATTTCTGTTGTGGCAAAAATACGTTAACTCCGTTGCATTTCTGAATAAGAGACAAACCTTAGCCAATTGTGTCTTTAAAGATTGAATTCCTTGCGAGAAATGAATCCACAGTTGGAGCAACCATACTGGAGGTTACCACAAGTGTGAACTAACTAGAACAAAAGGAAAGTCAAGCTTTTATACCCCCAATGTTTAAGCAACCCCCCCCCAGTATTTTTCCACAGAGTAAAGGGCACAAACATAATATGTAAATTGTCCCTTCACTGTCTTGGAGCTAATATCATTTAAATGATCCGACACCCTAAGACGGGAAAGCTCCCACTTTAGATGTCCCACCGTTACCCCCCTGGGCTTCAGCAGAAGCTGTGTCTGAACAGCTGTAAAAGGTGTTTCACAAACAGACATTGACTTCTGAATGAACACAAACAAAAATCTTTTTCTATGATAAAATTTTTCCTCTACAACACACATTCATTTATATACATATAAAGGTCCTAAAAAATTAGCATATTGTGATAAAAGTTCATTATTGTCCATAATGTAATGATAAAAATTAAACTTTCATATATTTTATATTCACACCATTTGAAATATTTCAGGTGTTTTATTGTTTTAATACTGATGATTTTGGCATACAGCTAAAAAAAATAGCATATTTCATCCGACCAATAAAATAAAAGTGTTTTTAATACAAAAAAAGTCAACCTTCAAATAATTATGTTCAGTTATGCACTCAATACTTGGTCGGGAATCCTTTTGCAGAAATGACTGCTTCAATGCGGCGTGGCATGGAGGCAATCAGCCTGTGGCACTGCTGAGGTGTTATGGAGGCCCAGGATGCTTCGATAGCGGCCTTAAGCTCATCCAGAATGTTGGGTCTTGCGTCTCTCAACTTTCTCTTCACAATATCCACAGATTCTCTATGGGGTTCAGGTCAGGAGAGTTGGCAGGCCAATTGAGCACAGTAATACCATGGTCAATAAACCATTTACCAGTGGTTTTGGCACTGTGAGCAGGTGCCAGTTCGTGCTGAAAAACAAATATTCATCTCCATAAAGCTTTTCAGCAGATGGAAGCATGAAGTGCTCGAAATCTCCTGATAGCTAGCTGCATTGACCCTGCCCTTGATAAAACACAGTGGACCAACACCAGCAGCTGACATGGCACCCCAGACCATCACTGACTGTGGGTACTTGACACTGGACTTCAGGCATTTTGGCATTTCCTTCTCCCCAGTCTTCCTCCAGACTCTGGCACCTTGATTTCGAATGACATGCAAAATTTGAGCGACAGTCCAGTGCTGCTTCTCTGTAGCCCAGGTCAGGCGCTTCTGCCGCTGTTTCTGGTTCAAAAGTGTCTTGACCTGGGAATGTGGCACCTGTAGCCCATTTCCTGCACACGCCTGTGCACGGTGGCTCTGGATGTTTCTACTCCAGACTCAGTCCACTGCTTCTGCAGGTCCCCCAAGGTCTGGAATCGGTCCTTCTCCGCAATCTTCCTCAGGGTCCGGTCACCTCTTCGTTGTGCAGCGTTTTTGCCACACTTTTTCCTTCCCACAGACTTCCAACTGAGGTGCCTTGATAGAGCACTCTGGGAACAGCCTATTCGTTCAGAAATGTCTTTCTGTGTCTTACCCTCTCGCTTGAAGGGTGTCAATGATGGCCTTCTGGACAGCAGTCAGGTCGGCAGTCTTACCCATGATTGCGGTTTTGAGTAATGAACCAGGCTGGGAGTTTTTAAAAGCCTCAGGAATCTTTTGCAGGTGTTTAGAGTTAATTCGTTGATTCAGATGATTAGGTTAATAGCTCGTTTAGAGAACCTTTTCATGATATGCAAATTTTTGAGATAGGAATTTTGGGTTTTCATGAGCTGAATGCCAAATTCATCAGTATTAAAACAATAAAAGACTTGAATATTTCAGTTGGTGTGCAATGAATCTAAAATATATGAAAGTATAATTTTTATCATTACATTATGGAAAATAATGAACTTTTATCACAATATGCTAATTTTGTGTGTGTGTATATATATATATATATATATATATATATATATATATATATATATATATATTGTTAATATAAATATAATTCCATTAAGCAATATGTAATGTATATAATTTATGTAAATGCAAAATAGACTCAGTGGCACTCAAACTTTAACATTTAAGACAGCTGATAGATAGAGGAGCAGTATTTTGGTATAGAGTACTATTTTGCTGTAGAGCAGTGTAACAGTTTAATGATCTACAGCAAAATATAGAGAGCTTGGCGCGAACTAAACACATATTTGGTAAAAATCTTACATTTACACACAAACTGACCCGCAAACGCAACTTCTGAACGCCATCTTTTTTTCCCAGCTCAACTGTCACTGAATGGAAAGCACAGGATTGTGGGATATCAAAGGCAGCGAAGGATACATGTACACTGCCTTCAAAAATCGATTAGATTAAGGTATCTCTCAGGAGGCAGGAAGTAAGGCTAACATTAGATTCGGACGCAGCTTGATGCCTTCCTGCCTTCAAATGTGTCCTCCGAAGGCAGCATTTTCCAATTTTCGGATGCAGCCCTTCTGTTCACATTCATGTTTTGTCATGCACTTCCTGGTTTTTCATGTGATCCTGCCATGTGCTCCCTTGTTTTGTGTTCTGTCATTGGTTTATTGTTTGATCATTGTTCACAGGTGTCCCTTGTCCAGTCATTAGTCTGTGTATTTTAGCCCTCATGTTTGCCATGTGTAATTGATGTTGTTACCCACTGTTGGTGAGTCTATTGTTTATGGTTCAAGTTTATGTTCTGCTTCATGCAAAGCCAAGCCTGTTGTTTAATGTTTTGGATTTAAGTTCAATCGAATAAAGACTGCACTTGGGTTCTAAACCTCGCCACCAGTGGACTTAATGTGATAATATGTATAAATAATCTAATAAAAAATACTAATCTGATAAACACACCACACATCCTTGCCAGGACTTGCACCTGGAATCTTCCACCCAAAGGATGGATGTGTTACTATTACACCACAAGAGTTTTTGTGTGTGTTTTTTTATTTTAACTATTACACCACACAAATATTCTTTTTTTTCTTTGTGTGCAAATTAAGCATTGCAAACACAGCAACTAAAACCAAAAGGTTCACAACATACAGCACAGCAAACACATTTAAAAATATCTAAATATAAAAAATATATAAAAATGTATTAAAATAAATAATAAAACTGCTATATAAACCAACTAAAACAAATCAAAGAGGTCCCTGTACACTCTCCTTCCACTGAGCCACAGAGAGGCCTGAAGCTGGACAGTACCACCGGCCCTTCAACTGAGTGTGGCCAGTTGTCTTGTTTTTGGATTGCCCACAGTGCTTGCAGGTGTAGTGGTAAACATCCTTTGTCAGGCGTTTCCTTGGTGGTTCACCCTAGCCATTCTTTCCTCGTCTTCTTGGGCAGCTTTCTGCCGCCCAGGTACGCAGCCTGGGCTGAGTAGGGGGACCAGTTTGTGGTAGTCGGTTATCAGGTGGATGCTGGAACTGGGGAGGAGGCTGGAACTGGGCTGGGTCCTGGAACTGAGGAGGCTGGAAGTGAGGAGGAGGCTGGAACTGGGCTGGGTCCTGGAACTGATGAGGCTGGAACTGAGGCACTGGGTGGGCAGGGGGCACCTTTTGGAGATTTGTTTGCGAACAAACGTCTCTCCCTCCTGATTTTCAGGCTCCTCAAAAACCATTGCCTCATGCCCATGTTGTAAAGGAGCAGCTGGAAGGTCTCTCACTTCAGGAAGCGGCTCCTTTGCCAGGTATAGTTTATTAGGCAGTTCAGTACCCTGCAGCAGCATGTCCCTGTCAGCACGTTTTTGTCTTCTTAGGAGCCTGCAAGAGAAACATTGTTCTAGGAGTTCAAGGTTTAGTTTCAATAAACTAAACTAAAAATAAATCCCATTGTATTCGATTATTATAATTTTTAAAAGAAACATGTACAGGAAGGTTTTTTAATTACAATCTTGATATGCTACTGTGATTGTATAAAAGTACTGCACAAAAGAAGACTCACCATGAGGAGACAGTAGTGGTATTTATTGGGACCAGAACCAGGTTAGTCTGTCCTAGAACTGCCCTGCTGTCCTCCAGAAGCTGTTTTAAGCTGTACACTGCTACAATTGATTGAGGAATTGGCAGAGTTTTTCCATTCCTGTTCCGTGCTTGCCTGAACTCTTTAAAAAGCCGTAGGCAAACACATTCACAGACCCGGTGGACTTCAGGGTCCTGAGCTGCCTGCCCATGAGTCATGAACAGTCTGTGGAAAAGAAGGGTGATATAATCTGGACTGCATACTGTATAAAATATAAACTAGTGAAGATCCAAATAGTCAAATTACCTCTCAGCTGCCTGCTGTCCTGGAGCAGAGCCACTTGGCTTCCTGGATGCCCTCCATGGTCCTGTCAAGGTGTTTTTCTTTGCCCTCTTCCCATATTTTGAGGGCACTTTGTCCATGGGATTCAAAGCCATATAGAGATTGACTATTTTGCCCTCCTCTTGCGATGACAAGGCAGTGATTGTACGGTTGAGGCCAACCAGGTACGCTGCCAGTGCATCAACTGCCTCCCAGCCCAAGACACCTCTAGCATCACACCGTACACTCTGAAAATTGAGAAAAAAAGCCAAGTCCAATAAATATATACGGTGTTGAGTAAATAGATCACATTGTACATATATTTTAACTTCACATGTTGTTGACAATATGTTTTTCACACTTTTCACATTTTTTCTTCATTGGTTTGGCACATTTCTTGAAACAGAAATTACATTCTCATAATTCTAATTATGATTAAACAGTTATCTATTATAATAATACAAAAAAATTCAGCACAACATGTATCTATCTGTCTATCTAATTGCATCTTTTGCTCACTGCAAAACCTAATTTCTCTCCCAAAACGGTTCACTCATTTGTCAAAACTAAATTTCCTTCTCATTTAAACAGTCAGTGCTCCTAAAATGCTTCGTCCCTTTGGCATTGTGTTAGCACTGCAAGTCAAAATGTTTAGATGTTTTATCACTATGGCAATTGACATTGAAATATGAATATATCGACCAAATAGTACTCACGACCAGTACTGCATATTGATGAAAATATTTCTTTCTCTCCAAATTGTAAAATCAATCGATTCATTCATGCATTTACAAATGTTTGTTTTTTATATCTGCTGAGGTTGGGCTGAAGTCTCTGTCCAGTCTCTCTCAATGTCAACCCATGGGTACAAAGGTCCCCCGAATCGTATCTGATAAATTTGGTCATTGTCTTCTTTGGTCACATACTACTCCAGGGGTCTCATTTATAAAACTTTGTGTTGGATTTGCGTCAGAAGTGGCGTACGGATGAAAAATAGGACGTGCGTACGCACAGAATTATTCAGATTTATAAAACCGTGCGCACGCACATCCTACGCAGTTTTCCCTTAATAAATCACAATCAATTCTAAATGTAGCGCAGCTTTTGCAGCTTCATGTCACACCCATAGTTGCCCATAAATAGTCTGTGAAACGCCCACAAGTTAATATTCATCGATTGCAAAATCATGGCAAACACAGAGAGGAAATCAAAAAAACTTAACTTCAATCATTGTGAAATAGAAGTTAACGTTGGCGAGGTGGAAAAGAGGAGAAAAGTGTTGTTTGGAGGGCACAGTGTGGGCATTACTAATGTCAAAAAGGCAGTTGAGTGGCAAAAGGTTGCAGACGCCCTAAATGCTGTCGCCTCACAACCTCGGACCGTGGCCGAAATAAAAAAGAAATGGTCGGACATCAAAGTCATGGCAAAAAAACGTCTAGCACTCCATCGCCTGAGTGTGTCTGACACGGATGGGGGAAATGGGAAGTAGTTTAGTGCAAATGTAATTTCTTGCAGCTTTCTGAATGGTTGAGACATACGTCATATGTTATTAAAAATAAATCTATCTATCTATCTATCTATCTATCTATCTATCTATCTATCTATCTATCTATCTATCTATCTATCTATCTCCCTAATTATATATCTGTCTATCTATCTCCCAAATTATGTATCTATCTGTCTATCTAATTGCATCTATATCTGCTCCGCCAGACGGACACATTGATGAGAATATCAGTTTTGTACAATATTTCGTTCTGTTTACCATATTATTTATGAGGATGAATTGCATAACAGCCAATATTATTGCACAACATATTTCACTTTTCTTTTTGCAAATATGTGTTCATTTGCATTTCTGTTGTAATTTTCGTTTGATTTTGTTTGTTTTACACCGCAGATCGCTCAAACGGGTGTTCGTGTAGGCTGTTTATTGTAAGACTTGCTTTGTGAAGTCTTCATGTGATTTACGAGAGGCAGTATTGCCATTTCTTTTACACAACGGTCTACAGTTTCACACACTTTCACGTGTTTCTTCCATCTGCCGACGGTGTCGCCATTTCTCATTTCACCCGTTTTTGTGCGTACGCCTGAGTCAGAGCTTGCGTGAAGGACCGCACATTTTCCCGTAAAGTTCGCTTTTTATAAATACCAATTATTGCATAGAGAGCGGCGTACGCCTTTTTTTGTGTGTACGCAACATTTATAAATGAGGCCCCAGGTCTACCTCTACCCCTCTCTACTCCTCTCTAACCTCTACCCTCTCTAACCCTCTACCCCTCTCTAACCCCTTAAATATAGGCAATCTGTACTTAATCATTAATCAATTGCCAACTGGTTTGGAGGTTTGTCCATGTTGTTTTGAGAATGTAATTTCTGTTTCAGGATGTGCTAGGATGTGCAGTGTCATTCTCCTCTTCCTCACTGACCTCCTCATCAGGGGATCTGGGTCCAGTATCCCCTACAGGACTGGTCACCTGGGCCTCCATGACAGCTAATGGAGGGTCAGATTCAACAGCCCTAAGGTCAGATGGATTGCACACAGTCCTGTCATAATCACCTTCATCCTCGGGCTCCTCCCAGGAAATTTAGGTCATGTCAATGTTGGTTGCCATCAGCTGATAACCTTTATTGGACTGGGCCAATAAGTATTCAACTGCAATCCGCTCCTCTGCAATAATTTGTAACATTGTTAATGGGGAAAGGACACACACACACACACACAAACAAACACAGGAGAGAGAGAGAGAGAGAGAGAGAGAGAGAGAGAGAGAGAGAGAGAGAGGAATACTCCAATGCTCAGCATTTCCTTGAGAGATATCTTACCAGTGGGTTTTCCTGGAGCAGTGAACTCAGGCATCAAAGCAGAACCAAGGACCCTTTGGCTCAGGTTGTTTAGATGAGACATTAAAGACACATCAAATGTCCTTAGGGTTGAGGCCCCCACCACAGCTACAGCTTCTTTTGCCCGGCTCATGTTCCACCTCGAGGCTCCTCCAACATATACATTTGGGTGTGCATTGCATTGCATCTCCATCCTAAAAATGAAAATGCAAATATTCCGTCAGCAATTATTTAAAACTGGGGACACAAATTTAATGACACAGTTATAGAACAGTGACATAGAATAATAAGACAAATAGCTGGTTGTAAATTCCACGAAAGCAAGCCAAATCCAGACAGCAAAATCCTCAGTGTTAAATGTACACTTCGAGTGTATATATGAGTCCACTATGAGTCAACACTCAGAGTGTTAAAAGGTAACACTGAATCGGTGTTGAAGTTAAAGAGATAATTTAGTGATGATTAAGCATTAATGATGAACATCTGTTGTTAATAAGCTGTTACCTGATGATAACAAGCAGAATTACTAAAGGAAAGACAAACACAAGAACTACAACTGACTTCAACCTGTAAAATTCACGTTTTGCGCCGAGAACAACGCCAATGGATTCGCTTTAAATAAACAATCGTCATGTTTAGGCACTTGGATCATGTGTCTTTCCTGCATCACTCTGTTTCCACTCCACTATTTGTAGATGCACATTTTGTCCATAGAATTGTGTTATTCAGTGCTGTCATTTGGCACGGCTGGTGGAAGCTTTGTGTACATAGAGCCGACGAATAATCGATAATGAGAATCATTAATGATGTTCAGTATGGGCCGATTA
Organism: Gobiocypris rarus; assembly: GCA_023029165.1. Lineage (NCBI taxonomy): Eukaryota > Metazoa > Chordata > Actinopteri > Cypriniformes > Gobionidae > Gobiocypris > Gobiocypris rarus. Next base: position 6,059,084 of record CM040911.1, read on the forward strand.
AATCAGAAGCAAGGAACGGCTACTGGAGGGAGATAAAGATGTGACAGGGGAGTGAAGAGTCAACCATTTTGTTCTGGTTCAGATTAAAGATTATATTAATATAAAAGAAATTGTTCTATTTGTAATTTGATCCAATCAGATAAATCACAGGTTTGAAAAATCAATTAATAAGATAAGTAAATCCAATCATCTGTCAATTCTTCTAGCGCTTTTTCTAGGACAAGATTTCAACAATTTGATTTGATGGAGTTTCAAAGATTAGATACTCAAAAAAAAATGCATGTCTCTCTCTTGAGGTGAGTTTTCAACAGAGGTGTCAAAAGTACTCGCATTCATTACTCAAGTAGAAGTATAGATACTAGGGTTTAAAAATACTTCTGTAGAAGTTGAAGTATCAACTCAAGCTTTTTACTCAAGTAAAAGTGTAAAAGTACTGGTTTTAAAACTACTTAAAGTATAAAAGTAAAAGTAATGTAAGGAGAAAAAATGCCATTAAGGACAAAAGCTTAGGCCGCTGGGGCCTACAGTGCATTACCCACAGGGGCCTATAGTGCACCACCCCACCTCCTCAAAAGCATTTTTCTAAAGGCCATAATTACTATAATTGATGTTTTATAAACAAATTTTGGGAGAAGCACATTCAGGAAATTAAAACTGTTAAGTGGAAGCAGACCCAGATAATTAAACCTAATCGAACACAAGAGGAGCTCATTAAAAAAATCAATGATAGGAGGTGTATATAGACAGCCGATTTACCTTCCTGTCATTGACTGTTTTCTTAGCATTTGGTCTGACCGTCTGCTACCATGTTGCAAATCCTATCATCCTCCTCCGACGATGAAACCAACACCCTCGGGGCTCTCTGTCGCAAGCTGCCGGCCCTAGGCCACTCCTCCACCGCCGGAAACTGCACCCGAGTCCCAGGCTTCTCAGCGTGGCCGCCAGCTCACTCTTCCAGCCGCTCGCTCACCAAGACGCCGAGGTCAATTCGCCTCCACCGGCGAGACAGCCTACTTCCTCCCGGCGTCATCTTACATCTCAGCCGCCTCAACGATCCCAGCCATCGGGAAATGGACGGTGGTAGGTCTGAAGCAAGCGCTGGCAAGCTCCGAAGTGCAGTTCTCGCGGAAATCATCGAAAGCAGAACTGTACGCACTTTATGTCAGCTTGCAGCAAGACAACCACCGTCCAAGATCTACTCCCGCTTCCAAAACGCGGCCAAGAGGAAGGCTAGAGCACGCAGGGCTCAGGAAACACCTCGCTCGACACCTTCTCCTCTCCGCACAAGATCCAGCTCGATTCGAGCAACGGGCAACAACAGGCCTTCAGCAAGCCTGGGACGCGCCACTGATTTCACCGCGCCAAGGCCCCACCTGCTTTCAACCGAGGGCCAACCTCGCACCGCCTTCTCCCGCCGCAGCGGCGCTTGCAGCTGGGCCCACCAACCTGCCTCCAGCCTCTCTTCCGTTCCTCCCACAGTTACTAACCCTTTTTATTTGCAGTGGCCTCCAGCTCCCTTCGCAGAGGCTAGCGCGAGCTTGCTAGCAACCCAAGCGCAAGGTTACCATCAGTCCAAGCCACCTTTCGCTAACTTTTCTTCTTCTTTCAGTGGCCTGCAGCTCCAGCAAACTCAATCCCCTACCGACAGCACAAGCACATATTCCTCAAATGTATCCTACTTTTCCCATGCTCCCAACAACTTTTCCTCCAAGCTCCAGAAGCAGCCCAGGCTCCTCTTTTTTCCAACCCCCTTCTGCAGACTAAATCCCAATTCTCTCTCCTCACAGCAGCACCGATGCCTGTCCCAGCGAATGCCGTTGCCTCGAGCCACCTCCGGTGGCTCAAATCATCCGGGCACAGATCCTAGCAGGTGCGGATGTTGATTTGTCATCTCTCCTCTCTATGTTTCCTACGTCAGACACCAACCGTCAAATAGACTGCGGGGATTTCTCAGTCACACTAAAAACCCAACCCACATTCTTCCCGTTTACTTTCTTTTCCTGAATTTTCGATTGCTTTTTCCCGGTTCACGGATATCATATGTTCAGTTTTCCCCACAGGCGCCGCGAGCTGAATGACTATCTCGCAATAATAGGCGAGCTCGCGTTGTCCTTTGGGGGAAGTCATTTCTACACTTACCACAAACTCTTTTCAGCAAAATGTGCCGTACGGCTCGCCCAGTGGAACCAATGCGCTTACTGGGGCGCTCTTGATACAGATCTCCACAGCAGGGTGTTTCTAGGATGCAGAAATATCTTGTGCGCAGTTTGCAGGTCAGTGGCACATTCCACAACATCATGCCCCCAGATTAACCCCTACACCCCCGGCCCAGATACGAAACAAATTAAATCGACCAGTTATGTGCCACGACCTGCAACCACCTCAGCAAACCAAGATTTTAGAAGAAATCACCCTCGTTCGATAGCAACCAGCCATGCAATGATTTTAATACAGGAAATGCTACAGACAACGTTGTAGATTCCTACACATCTGCAATTTTTGTGGTGGAGCGCACGCTCGTTATGTATGCCCGGTGTCAAAATCTGTCAATAAAAACACAAAAATTACTTATCGACTCCTGTGAATATTTCGTCTTTCTGTCGAATTAGAGCACCACCCGGATGCAGATTTCACAAATTATTTGCTGACAGGACTCAAATACGGCTTTATACCCGGCACTGAATGCCCGCTTTCCCAGAACACAATCTGTAAAATCTCCAATCTGCTCGCTGAAACGAAGTCGTAGATAACCTCATTAAAAAGAAGTCGAGTCAGGATTCATGATCGCCCTTTGACAACCCTCCCTTTGAAATTTTCCGCATTAGCCCCATTGGCGTGGCCACGAGAAAATTTTCAGGTAAAAAACGCCTCATTATTGATCTCTCAGCACCGCACAATTCCCCGTTTCCTAGCATAAACAGCTTGATCCATCTCGACGAATTTTCTCTCAAATACCATGATATAGAGCATGCAATCGAAATGATTAAAACCGCAGGACGGGGTGCTTGGCTCGCAAAAATCGACATCACTTCTGCTTTTAAAGTGATGCCAATCCATCCAGATTCATGGCACTTATTTGGGGTCCGTTGGCACGAGCAATTCTATTTTGCCATACGCCTAACGTTCGGATGCAAAAGCAGCCCCAAGATTTTCGACATGCTATCAGAAGCGGTTTGTTGGATCCTGTCGAACAATTATGCCATCCCTCACCTCATCCACCTGCTAGACGATTTTCTCATTATCTCGCCACCTGACTCAATCCCAGACGCACACATTCTCACCGTCAAAAAAGTTTTTTCCGAACTCGGAATCCCCATTGCCCAGGAAAAAACTATGGGTCCTGCCACATCCATCGAGTTCCTTGGTATTAATTTGGATTCCGTAAAATTCCAAGCTTCACTACCAAAGGAAAAAATTGATAGGATAATTCTCGTCGCATCAACCTTTTTAGGAAACGCCCACCATTCCAAACGCAAACTCCTATCACTGCTCGGTCACCTAAACTTCGCAATGCGCATCATTCCGCAAGGCCGCCCTTTCATCTCGCATCTTCTCTCACTTGCATCTTCGGTTCACGCGCTGGAGGACCTAATTCTAATAACCACGGCGTGCCACGACGAACTTAGGCTATGGATAACATTCCTAAACCAGTGGAACGGCTTGTCTTTTTTCTATAACAATCTTGTTTCTTCCTATTGACATCCAACTTTTCACAGACGCAGCTCCTTCAATCGGCTTTGGGGGATTTTATCAAGGACGCTGGTTTGCGTCTCCATGGCCACTGCAGCTTCAGGACATGCTACAGTCCTCAGCGCTTTTCGAGCTTTACCCTCTCGTAGTCGCGGCTTTCCTGTGGGGGAAAGAATGGACGGCTAGTAGCATATTAGTGCATTGTGACAACGAGGCAACAGTCCAGTGCATTAATAAAGGCCGCTCTCATTCACCCGCTCTAATGCCCCTTCTAAGACGTCTAATCTGGATCGCAGCTTGTGATCAATTTATTATTACTGCAAAACATGTCCCAGGGTCCGAAAACCTAATTGCTGACTCTCTGTCGCGTTTTCTGTTTCAGAAATTCAGGACATTGGCTCCAGAGGCGGACCATTTCCCAACTCCAGTACCTCATTATTCAGAACTGATATTTCCATAAACCACCCGCTAAAACCACTCTTTGACGCATCGCTCAACAGTATCCTCCAAGCAGTTTCTCCCAGAACAATCCAATCATACGTGACAGCTTGGAGATGTTTTAAAGCTTTCCACTTCTCATATAGCTTACAATTCCCTGATTTTTCTCTCCTCTCAATTACCTCTTTTATCTCCTATCTCAACATGGTTAAGAGTTTCCAAGTGGGGTCCATCAAAGGCTACCTGAGCGGTCTTCAATTTTTCCACAAATTAATTTATGGCACTTCATCTCCGGAGATAAAAAACTCCCAAACCTCCCTCCTGATCAAAGGAATTCAGCGATCGCAACCCACCCGCCCTGACAGTAGACAACCCATAACTCTAGATTTACTCACAAAATGCATTCATACCCTTCAGACAGGATATCAACCCCTTGACACAGCCCGCACTCTGGATACCATGTTCATCTTGGCTTTCTTCGGCTTTCTTAGATGCTCAGAAATCGCAATCACCTCAAAATTCGACCACAAAGTCCACCCGACTGTCTCAGACTTATCAATACTTGACGATGAAACCATATCATATTTAATCAAGCGAAGCAAGACAGACCAAGTTAAAAAAGGCCATTTGGTCTACATTTTCAACATCTCCTCCCCAATTCAACCATTCCAAACTGTTCTGGCATACCTCCAAATGAGGAGATCTCAGGCTAAATCTCTGTCTGAACCCCTCTTCGTAGACTCCTCTAACAAACCCATCACACGATTTTGGTTCCAAAACAGCTCAAATCTGTTCTCCAGCAAACGGGCGCCTCAGCGCAAAACTTTTCTAGCCACTCCTGCATTGGGGCGGCAACAACCGCAGCGCAAAAAGGACTATCCCAGCAGCAGATCCAAGCTCTCGGAAGATGGTCTTCCCACGCTTTTCAAAGCTACATTAGGACTGACCGATACCACATCAAGAAAGCTCACCAAACCCTTATTAATTAACAACCCTTATAAAAAACCCTATCCTTTCTTTCTCTTTTTCCATCTAGCAAGGCTCACCTGCTCAATACAGCGAGTCTTGATCTCCTGTCGAATACCGCAGAGTCCTCCTGGATAGTGGCTATTTCCTTTTCCCTATTTTTCCACCTGGCGAGGCCCACTCATCCGACACCTCGAGCTGATTTCCGTCGGATGCCGTGGAAGCCTTCCAGGCCAGCTTCCATCTCTTTCTTTCCTGACTAGCGAGGATGCCTTTCCGATGCCTTGAGAATTGTTCTCCCATCGGATGCCGCGAGGGTCCTCCAAGTCGCTATCAATCTTTTTCTCTTCCATCCAACGAGGCTTGATTGTCCGATACTGTGAGTATTGAGCTCCTTCGACACCACAGAGCTCTCCAGGTCTATGTCTATCCATTTGCTTTCCGCCGCCCAGCGAGGCTACCCAAATCGCGAGTATTGATCTCCTTCGGATGCTGCAAAGCTCTCCTGGACGAACTTTCATGCTTGCCCTTCACCTGTCCGCCAGCGAAGCTTACCCATCTGATACAGCGAGTATTGATCTCCCATCTGATGTCGGCGAGAGCTTCCTGGCCGGGTGTTCCAATTCTCCTTTATCGTGCCGCCAGCCGATATGACCCACTCGACGCCGGGAAAAGGTGGAGGCTGGGTGGGCCTCGGTCAGTCATCTTCTTTAATTACGCCGCCCGCCTATCGGTCAGTAGGGCTCACCTGTCTGTCGTCACGCAGTATTGATCTCCCGCCAGACGCGCCTGAGCCTTCCTGACCGGCCGTTTTTCAAACAACGCGCCTCCGCTCACAGCCAGTAGGGTGTCCTCTGGTTGGGCGGAATAAATCATGTGCTCCTCTTTTCGACCGGTAGGGCTTTCCCCGTCCAATACAGCGAGCATTGGCCTCCCATTGGATGACGCAAAGGCCTTCCCGATCGGTCACCCCAAATTCCGTCTGCTCCACACTTACCAGCCAGTAGGGCCTGCCGCCAGGTGCTACGAGCTCCCATCAGAGGCAACACGGGTCCTCCCGGCCAGGTAGTTCCTGACCATGCTGCTTCTCATTTATCGGCCGGTAGGGTTTTCCATCTGATACAGCGAGCATTGGCCTCCCATTGATGTTGTTAAAGCCTTCCCGACCAGTCGCTCCAAGCTATATTGCTTTCATCATCGGCCGGTAGGGTTTTCCATCCGACACAGTGAGCATTGGCCTCCGTTGGATGTTGCAAAGCTTTCCTCCCAGTTGTCCAAACCTTGCTCCTCCTAATTCATCTGTCGGTAGGGTTCTTCCATCTGATACAGTGAGCATTGGCCTCCCATTGGATGTTGCAAGAGCCTTCCCAAACCGTAGTTCCAACCATGCTGTTTTCATTTATCGATCGCTAAAGCTTTCCATCCGATACAGTGAGCATTGGCTCCCATCGGACGCCGCAAGAGCCTTCCTGACCAGTCGCTCAAAACTAAGGCTGCTTCCAGCCATCAGCAGTAGGACTCATCTGCCCGATGCCGCGAGCAGCTCCCATTTGAAGCAAACAGGCCCTCCGGGCCAAGCAGCCTGGCTCATCAAACGCCAGCCTACCAATTATCTGGTTGGGGATTTTGGTGGCTGTCCTCTGTTCTTGTATTTTGGGGGTACTCTGGGTTCGGGCAAAATTCCGAGCCCGGAGCCCTCCCGGACAGCACGCCAAACACGCATAATATTTACTCTATTTAATTTGATGTAAGTGTGAACTCGTGAATGTTATATTAAAATGATAATGTTGAAAAATTTGGGATGCACTATACTACCTGTTTCAGCCGCATATATACCCATTGAAAATGAATGCATTTTAGTACAATGCAAATATACCATATAGTATGTGTACTGCTGAGCATTAACATGTGTTTCATGGAGCGGAAGATATGATGACTAGTTGCCTATATGTATTGTAATGGTGCAAAACGTTAAACTTCAGAGGCATGTTATCAATAACCTTTTTTGGAATGTGATCTGTGTAGCCAGATTGGGTCGACGATTTAGAGCCCAACATTTCTGCCCGAGCCCGACATGCCCTGACTTTTTACGCCCCTAGGGCCGGGCTGGGCAAATTTTCACGTCATAACTCAAACCTGGCTTCGGGCCCTTTTAGGCTTCTCCTCCGTTTTATATTTATTTTAGTAATTAAAAGAAAGAGATGTGCTGCGCTGGTGGAAACAGCATGAGACCATGATAGGCTATTAGGTGATTATTAGGTGATTATTAGGCGATATAGGTGATTCTCAAGACTGACGCACAGTGTTCAGAGTCCGGGTTGCGCCAGGAGCATTATCAGGAGCGTTCACTCAAACCAATTCAGAAGGTGGTCTGAAAACATTTCAGACGAAACTGGACTTGTGTAAATGCATCTGGTTGTTTAAACCACATATGTAAATTTCACTCCTGGCAAATTGTTAAAAAAATAAACGCGTGAGGCGTGTTATAGGCTACATGTTGTAGCCAGATCCGACGGGCGCTACTGCAACACGCGTCGCCAAAAATGAGTAGCCTACACTCAACATTCAAATGGCCATAGTGAAACTAAAAATAAGTCTTAGATGCTCAAAAACACATGGCGTGCGTCTCAATCAGCTCCTAGTTCAGTAGTCAGGGCACTGATCAGGACATAAGTCAAAGGGCTGATCCTGATCAGTGCCCTGACTACTGAACTAGGGAGCTGAGACGCACCATAATCATCTTCAATAAAATGAATGAGAGACTAAATGATCTTACCAGTGCTTAGCTCGCTTTTTCTCATATTGTGGTCTTTGATCTTGAAATGAGCTGATGATGAATAAAATGCAGCTCATATGTGTTAAAAAGAACTGAACTGAAGTGTGATAGAGCCAATGTCCTGAACTGCATATTGTGATAAAAGTTCATTATTTTCCATAATGTAATGATAAAATTTAACTTTCATATATTTTAGATTGATTGCACACCATCTGAAATATTTCAGGTCTTTATTGTTTTAATACTGATGATTTTGGAAAATTAGCATATTTCACCCGACCAATAAAAGAAAAGTGTTTTTAATACAAAAAGTCAACCTTCAAATAATTATGTTCAGTTATGCAGTCAATACTTGGTCGGGAATCCTTTTGCAGAAATGACACTGGACTTCAGGCATTTTGGCATTTCCTTCTCAGTCTTCCTCCAGACTCCTTGGCACCTTGATTTCCAATGACATGCAAAATTTGAGCGACAGTCCAGTGCTGCTTCTCTGTAGCCCAGGTCAGGCACTTCTGCCGCTGTTTCTGGTTCAAAAGTGTCTTGACCAGGGAATGCGGCACCTGTAGCCCATTTCCTGCACACGCCTGTGTACGGTGGCTCTGGATGTTTCTACTCCAGACTCAGTCCACTGCTTCGCAGGTCCCCCAAGGTCTGGAATCGGTCCTTCTCCACAATCTTCCTCAGAGTCCGGTCACCTCTTCTCGTTGTGCAGCTTTTTGCCACACTTTTCCTTCCCACAGACTTCCCACTGAGGTGCCTTGATACAGCACTGGGAACAGCCTATTTGTTCAGAAATTTCTTTCTGTGTCTTACCCTCTCGCTTTAGGGTGTCAATGATGGCCTTCTGGACAGCAGTCAGGTCGGCAGTCTTACCCATGATTGCGGTTTTGAGTAATGAACCAGGCTGGGAGTTTTAAAAGCCTCAGGAATCTTTGCAGGTGTTTAGAGTTAATTCGTTGATTCAGATGATTAGGTTAATAGCTCGTTTAGAGAACCTTTTCATGATATGCAATTTTTTGAGATAGGAATTTTGGGTTTTCATGAGCTGTATGCCAAAATCATCAGTATTAAAACAATAAAAGACCTGAAATATTTCAGTTGGTGTGCAATGAATCAAAAATATATGAAAGTTTAATTTATATCATTACATTATGGAAAATAATGAACTTTTATCACAATATGCACATTTTTGATAAGGACCTGTATATGATGATGGACAGGAGTCATGGTTATATTTATAAAGAGTCTTGAGTCACAGGTGTAAATCTCGCTTTGAGAGTTGGTTCACTCTCCCACTCTTTACTGTAGATACAGCTTACTGTATATGTATGTCACTTTAGCATAGCGATCTCCTGAATATACAGTCAGCTACGAGTTATCGCGCTAAAAATCTGGCTGTCATTATATGAATGAACGCGTCTGCCTGCTGATTGCTGATTGGCTGAAAGTGTGTGCTCGTCCGCTGGACCCCGCCCCAATCTGGCAACACCGTGTGTGATTTGTGCTTTGAACCATGTGCAGGCGCGATGGATCACGTAGGAACCAATAGGGTGTTGGAATGGTATATGTTTACACTTCTGATCCAACCACAGTCAAATTCACACTATCCGGATGACGCGATTTATCTGCATTGTTTTTTGTTTTTGTTTTAAACAAGCTGAAAAGAAATAGGAGTAACGAGGCTATTTTTAAAAAGTAAGGAGTAGAAAGTACAGATAATTGCGTGAAAATGTAAGTGAGTAGAAGTAAAAGTAGGCTGAAAAATAATTACTCCAGTAAAGTATAGATACCCAAATTTCTACTTTATAAGGTAATCAAGTATTTGTACTTCAATTGACACCTCTGACTAAGGCCATTGTCATGATTTTTTATGACCACTTTTTCAGTGGTACAAGTTGAATGTCATTAAGTCCCAATAATCTGTAAAATTATTTTATGACAGTGTCATGAATTTTTCTTGACATAAACTATAGCGTCAGAGATCATAGTCATTGAAACCAGAGGTGTCAATTAAACGCAAGTACAAATACTGCTACCTTACTTAAGTAGAAATTTCGGTATCTATACTTTACTGGAGTAATTATTTTTCAGCCTACTTTTTACTTCTACTCCTTACATTTTCACGCAATTATCTGTACTTTCTACTCCTTACTTTTAAAAATAGCCTCATTCTATTTCTTTTCAGCTTGTTTAAAAACAAAACAAAAAAACAATGCAGATAAATCGCCATCCGGATAGTGTGAATTTGACTGTGGTTGGATCAGAAGTGTAAACATATACCATTCCAACACCCTATTGGTTCCTACGTGATCCATCGCCTGCACATGGTTCAAAGCACAAATCACACACGGTGTTGCCAGATTGGGGCGGGTCCAGCGGACGAGCACACACTTTCAGCCAATCAGCAATCAGCAGGCAGACGTTCATTCATATCATGACAGCCAGATTTTTAGCGCGATAACTCGTAGCTGACTGTATATTCAAGAGATCGCTATGCTAAAGTGACATACATATACAGTAAGCTGTATCTACAGTAAAGAGTGGGAGAGTGAACCAACTCTCAAACGAGATTTACACCTGTGACTCAAGACTCTTTATAAATATAACCATGACTCCTGTCCATCATCATATACAGGTCCTTATCAAAAATGTGCATATTGTGATAAAAGTTCATTATTTTCCATAATGTAATGATATAAATTAAACTTTCATATATTTTAGATTCGTTGCACACCAACTGAAATATTTCAGGTCTTTTATTGTTTTAATACTGATGATTTTGGCATACAGCTCATGAAAACCCAAAATTCCTATCTCAAAAAATTGCATATCATGAAAAGGTTCTCTAAACGAGCTATTAACCTAATCATCTGAATCAACGAATTAACTCTAAACACCTGCAAAAGATTCCTGAGGCTTTTAAAACTCCCAGCCTGGTTCATTACTCAAAACCGCAATCATGGGTAAGACTGCCGACCTGACTGCTGTCCAGAAGGCCATCATTGACACCCTAAAGCGAGAGGGTAAGACACAGAAAGAAATTTCTGAACAAATAGGCTGTTCCCAGAGTGCTGTATCAAGGCACCTCAGTGGGAAGTCTGTGGAAGGAAAAGTGTGGCAAAAAAGCTGCACAACGAGAAGAGGTGACCGGACTCTGAGGAAGATTGTGGAGAAGGACCGATTCCAGACCTTGGGGACCTGGAAGCAGTGGACTGAGTCTGGAGTAGAAACATCCAGAGCCACCGTACACACAGGCGTGTGCAGGAAATGGGCTACAGGTGCCGTGATTCCCTTGGTCAAGACACTTTTGAACCAGAAACAGCGGCAGAAGTGCCTGACCTGGGCTACAGAGAAGCAGCACTGGACTGTCGCTCAAATTTTGCATGTCATTCGGAAATCAAGGTGCCAAGGAGTCTGGAGGAAGACTGGGGAGAAGGAAATGCCAAAATGCCTGAAGTCCAGTGTCATTTCTGCAAAAGGATTCCTGACCAAGTATTGACTGCATAACTGAACATAATTATTTGAAGGTTGACTTTTTTGTATTAAAACACTTTTCTTTATTGGTCAGGTGAAATATGCTAATTTTTTCCAAAATCATCAGTATTAAAACAATAAAGACCTGAAATATTTCAGATGGTGTGCAATCAATCTAAAATATATGAAAGTTAAATTTTTATCATTACATTATGGAAAATAATGAACTTTTATCACAATATGCAGTTCAGGACATTGGCTCTATCACACTTCAGTTCTTTTTTTAACACATATGAGCTGCATTTTATTCATCATCAGCTCATTTCAAGATCAAAGACCACAATATGAGAAAAAGCGAGCTAAGCACTGGTAAGATCATTTAGTCTCTCATTCATTTTATTGAAGATGATTATGGGTGCGTCTCAGCTCCCTAGTTCAGTAGTCAGGGCACTGATCAGGATCAGCCCTTTGACTTATGTCCTGATCAGTGCCCTGACTACTGAACTAGGGAGCTGATTGAGACGCACGCCATGTGTTTTTGAGCATCTAAGACTTATTTTTAGTTTCACTATGGCCATTTGAATGTTGAGTGTAGGCTACTCATTTTTGGCGACGCGTGTTGCAGTAGCGCCGTCGGATCTGGCTACAACATGTAGCCTATAACACGCTCTCACGCTGCTTATTTTTTTGACAATTTGCCAGGAGTGAAATTTACATATGTGGTTTAAACAACCAGATGCATTTACACAAGTCCAGTTTCGTCTGAAATGTTTTCAGACCACCTTCTGAATTGGTTTGAGTGAACGCTCCTGATAATGCTCCTGGCGCAACCCCGGACTCTGAACACTGTGCGAGTCAGTCTTGAGAATCACCTATATCGCCTAATAATCACCTAATAATCACCTAATAGCCTATCATGGTCTCATGCTGTTTCCACCAGCGCAGCACATCTCATTGTTTCTTTTAATTACTAAAATAAATATAAAACGGAGGAGAAGCCTAAAAAGGGCCCAAGCCAGGTTTGAGTTATGACGTGAAAATTTGCCCGAAGCCCGGCCCTAGGGGCGTAAAAAGTCAGGGCATGTCGGGCTCGGGCAGAAATGTTGGGCTCTAAATCGTCGACCCAATCTGGCTACACAGATCACATTCCAAAAAGGTTATTGATAACATGCCTCTGAAGTTTAACGTTTTGCACCATTACAATACATATAGGCAACTAGTCATCATATCTTCCGCTCCATGAAACACATGTTAATGCTCAGCAGTACATACTATATGGTATATTTGCATTGTACTAAAATGCATTCATTTTCAATGGGTATATATGCGGCTGAAACAGGTAGTATAGTGCATCCCAAATTTTTCAACATTATCATTTTAATATAACATTCACGAGTTCACACTTACATCAAATTAAATAGAGTAAATATTATGCGATTTGGCGTGTTGTCCGGGAGGGCCTGGCTCGAATTTTGCCCAACCCAGAGTACCCCAAAATACAAGAACAGAGGACAGCCACCAAAACCCCAAATACGCAGATAATTGGTAGGCTGGCGTTTGATGAGCCAGGTTGCTTGGCCCGGAGGGCCTGTTGCTTCAAATGGGAGCTGCTCGCGGCATCGGGCAGATGAGTCCTACTGCTGATGGCTGGAAGCAGCCTTAGTTTTGAACGACTGGTCAGGAAGGCTCTTGCGACGTCCGATGGGGAGCCAATGCTCACTGTATCGGATGGAAAGCTTAAGCGGTCGATAAATGAAAACAGCATGGTTGGAACTACGGTTTGGGAAGGCTCTTGCAACATCCAATGGGAGGCCAATGCTCACTGTATCAGATGGAAGAACCCACCGACAGATGAATTAGGAGGAGCAAGGTTTGGGACAACTGGACGGAAAGCTTTGCAACATCCAACGGGAGGCCAATGCTCACTGTGTCGGATGGAAAACCCTACCGGCCGATGATGAAAGCAATATAGCTTGGAACGACTGGTCGGGAAGGCTTTAACAACATCCAATGGGAGGCCAATGCTCGCTGTTTCAGATGGAAAACCCTACCGCCGATAAATGAGAAGCAGCATGGTCAGGAACTACCTGGCCGGAGGACCCGTGTTGCCTCTGATGGGAGCTCGTAGCACCTGGCGGAACGGGCCCTACTGGCTGGTAAGTGTGGAGCAGACGGAATTTGGGGTGACCGATCGAAGGCCTTTGCGTCATCCAATGGGAGGCCAATGCTCGCTGTATTGACGGGAATGAAAGCCCTACAGGTCGAAAAAGAGGAGCACATGATTTATTCCGCCCAACCGGAGGGACACCCTACTGGCTGTGAACGGAGGGCGCTAGCTTTGTCGGAAAAAAAAAAAAAAAACGCCGGTCAGGAGAAGGCTCAGGCCGCGTCTGGCGGGAGATCAATACTCGTGACGACAGACAGGTGAGCCCTACTGACCGATAGGCGGGCGGCGTAATTAAAAAGAAGATGACTGATCGAGAGGGCTCCACCCAGCCTCCACCTTTTCCCGGCCGGGGAGTGGGTCATATCGGCTGACGGCACGATAAAGGAGATTTGGAACACCCGGCCAGGAAGCTCTCGCCGACATCAGATGGGAGATCAATACCGCTGTATCAGATGGGTAAGCTTCGCTGGCGGACAGGTGAAGGGCAAGCATGAAAGTTCGCCCAGGAGAGCTTTGCAGCATCCGAAAGGAGATCAATACTCGCGATTTCGGGTAGCCTCGCTGGACGGGCGGAAAGCAAATGGATAGACATAGACCTGGAGAGCTCTGTGGTGTCCGAAAGAAGCTCAATACTCACAGTATCGGACAAGCAAGCCTCGTTGGATGGAAGAGAAAAGATTGATAGCGACTTGGAGGACCCTCGCGCATCCGATGGGAGAACAATTCTCAAGGCATCGGAAAGGCATCCTCGCTAGTCAGGGAAAGAAAGAGATGGAAGCTGGCCTGGAAGGCTTCCACGGCATCCGACTGAAATCAGCTCGAGGTGTCGGATGAGTGGGCCTCGCCAGGTGGAAAAATAGGGAAAAGGAAATAGCCACTATCCAGGAGGACTCTGCGGTATTCGACAGGAGATCAAGACTCGCTGTATTGAACGGGTGAGCCTTGCTAGATGGAAAAAGAGAAAGAAAGGATAGGGTTTTTATAAGGGTTGTTAATTAGTAAGGGTTTGGTGAGCTTTCTTGATGTGGTATCGGTCAGTCCTAATGTAGCTTTGAAAAGCGAGGAAGACCATCTTCCGAGAGCTTGGATCTGCTGCTGGGAGAGTCCTTTGCGCTATGCGGTTGTTGCCGCCCCAATGCGGAGTGGCTAGAAAAGTTTTGCGCTGAGGTGCCCGTCTTGCTGGAGAACAGATCTGAGCTGTTTTTTTTTGAACCAAAATCGTGTGATGGGTTTGTTAGAGGAGTCTACGAAGAGGGTTCAGACAGAGATTTAGCCTGAGATCTCCTCATTTGGAGGTATGCCAGAACAGTTTGGAATGGTTGAATTGGGGAGGAGATGTTGAAAATGTAGACCAAATGGCCTTTTTAACTTGGTCTGTCTTGCTTCGCTTGATTAAATATGATATGGTTTCATCGTCAAGTATTGATAAGTCTGAGACAGTGGGGTGGACTTTGTGGTCGAATTTTGAGGTGATTGCATTTCTGAGCATCTAAGAAAGCCAAGAAAGCCAAGATGAACATGGTATCCAGAGTGCGGGCTGTGTCAAGGGGTTGATATCCTGTACGAAGGGTATGAATGCATTTTGTGAGTAAATCTAGAGTTATGGGTTGTCTACTGTCAGGGCGGGTGGGTTGCGATCGCTGAATTCCTTTGATCAGGAGGAGGTTTGGGAGTATTTTATCTCCGGAGATGAAGTGCCATAAATTAATTTGTGGAAAATTGAAGGCCGCTCAGGTAGCCTTTGATGGACCCCACTTGGAAACTCTTAACCATGTTGAGATAGGAGATAAAAGAGGTAATTGAGAGGAGAGAAAATCAGGGAATTGTAAGCTATATGAGAAGTGGAAAGCTTTAAAACATCTCCAAGCTGTCACGTATGATTGGATTGTTCTGGGAGAAACTGCTTGGAGGATACTGTTGAGCGAAGGCCAAAGAGTGGTTTTAGCGGGTGGTTTATGGAAATATCAGTTCTGAATAATGAGGTACTGGAGTTGGGAAATGGTCCGCCTCTGGAGCCAATGTCCTGAATTTCTGAAACAGAAAACGCGACAGAGAGTCAGCAATTAGGCTTTCGGACCCTGGGACATGTTTTGCAGTAATAATAAATTGATCGCAAGCTGCGATCCAGATTAGACGCCTTAGAAGGGGCATTAGAGCGGGTGAATGAGAGCGCCTTTATTAATGCACTGGACTGTTGCCTCGTTGTCACAATGCACTAATATGCTACTAGCCGCCCATTCTTTCCCCACAGGAAAGCCGCGACTACGAGAGGGTAAAGCTCAAAAGCGCTGAGGACTGTAGCATGTCCTGAAGCTGCAGTGGCTATGGAGACGCAAACCAGCGCCCTTAATAAAATCCCCAAAGCCGATTGAAGGAGCTGCGTCTGTGAAAAGTTGGATGTCAATAGGGGAAGAAACGAGATTGTTATAGAAAAAAGACAAGCCGTTCCACTGGTTTAGGAATGTTATCCATAGCCTAAGTCTGCCGTGGCACGCCGTGGTTATTAGAATTAGGTCCTCCAGCGCGTGAACCGAAGATGCAAGTGAGAGAAGATGCGAGATGAAAGGGCGGCCTTGCGGAATGATGCGCATTAAGTTTAGGTGACCGAGCAGTGATAGGAGTTCGCGTTTGGAATGGTGGGCGTTTCCTAAAAAGGTTGATGCGACGAGAATTATCCTATCAATTTTTTCCTTTGGTAGTGAAGCTTGGAATTTTACGGAATCCAAATTAATACCAAGGAACTCGATGGATGTGGCAGGACCCATAGTTTTTTCCTGGGCAATGGGGATTCCGAGTTCGGAAAACATTTTTGACGGTGAGAATGTGTGCGTCTGGGATTGAGTCAGGTGGCGAGATAATGAGAAAATCGTCTAGCAGGTGGATGAGGTGAGGGATGGCATAATTGTTCGACAGGATCCAACAAACCGCTTCTGATAGCATGTAAAATCTTGGGGCTGCTTTTGCATCCGAACGTTAGGCGTATGGCAAAATAGAATTGCTCGTGCCAACGGACCCCAAATAAGTGCCATGAATCTGGATGGATTGGCATCACTTTAAAAGCAGAAGTGATGTCGATTTTTGCGAGCCAAGCACCCCGTCCTGCGGTTTTAATCATTTCGATTGCATGCTCTATATCATGGTATTTGAGAGAAAATTCGTCGAGATGGATCAAGCTGTTTATGCTAGGAAACGGGGAATTGTGCGGTGCTGAGAGATCAATAATGAGGCGTTTTTTACCTGAAAATTTTCTCGTACACGCCAATGGGGCTAATGCGGAAAATTTCAAAGGGAGGGTTGTCAAAAGGGCCGATCATGAATCCTGACTCGACTTCTTTTTTAATGAGGTTATCTACGACTTCGGCTTCAGCGAGAGCAGATTGAGATTTTACAGATTGTGTTCTGGGCATTCAGTGCCGGGTATAAAGCCGTATTTGAGTCCTGTCAGCAAATAATTTGTGAAATCTGCATCCGGGTGGTGCTCTAATTCGACAGAAAGACGAGAAATATTCACAGGAGTCGATAAGTAATTTTTTGTGTTTTTATTGACAGATTTTGACACCGGGCATACATAACGAGCGTGCGCTCCACCACAAAAATTGCAGATGTGTAGGAATCTACAACGTTGTCTGTAGCATTTCCCTGTATTAAAATCATTGCATGGCTGGTTGCTATCGAAACGAGGGTGATTTCTTCTAAAATCTTGGTTTGCTGAGGTGGTTGCAGGTCGTGGCACATAACTGGTCGATTTAATTTGTTTCGTATCTGAGCCGGGGGTGTAGGGGTTAATGTGGGGGCATGATGTTGTGGAATGTGCCACTGACCTGCAAACTGCGCACAAGATATTTCTGCATCCTAGAAACACCCTGCTGTGGAGATCTGTATCAAGAGCGCCCAGTAAGCGCATTGGTTCCACTGGGCGAGCCAGACGGCACATTTTGCTGAAAAGAGTTTGTGGTAAGTGTAGAAATGACTTCCCCAAAGGACAACGCGAGCTCGCCTATTATTGCGAGATAGTCATTCAGCTCGCGGCGCCTGTGGGGGAAAACTGAACATATGATATCCGTGAACCGGGAAAAAGCAATCGAAAATTCAGGAAAAGAAAGTAAACGGGAAGAATGTGGGTTGGGTTTTTTAGTGTGACTGAGAAATCCCCGCAGTCTATTTGACGGTTGGTGTCTGACGAGGAAACATAGAGAGGAGAGATGACAAATCAACATCCGCACCTGCCAGGATCTGTGCCCGGATGATTTGAGCCACCGGAGGTGGCTCGAGGCAACGGCATTCGCTGGGACAGGCATCGGTGCTGCTGTGAGGAGAGAATTGGGATTTAGTCTGCAGAAGGGGTTGGAAAAAGAGGAGCCTGGGCTGCTTCTGGAGCTTGGAGGAAAAGTTGTTGGGAGCATGGGGAAAAGTAGGATACATTTGAGGAATATGTGCTTGTGCTGTCGGTAGGGATTGAGTTTGCTGGAGCTGCAGGCCACTGAAAAGAAGAAGAAAAGTTAGCGAAAGGTGGCTTGGACTGATGGTAACCTTGCGCTTGGGTTGTTAGCAAGCTCGCTTAGCCTCTGCGAAGGAGCTGGAGGCCACTGCAAATAAAAAGGGTTAGTAACTGTGGGAGGAACGGAAGGAGAGGCTGGAGGCAGGTTGGTGGGCCCAGCTGCAAACGCCGCTGCGGCGGAGAAGCTGTGCGAGGTTGGCCTCGGTTGAAAGCAGGTGGGGCCTTGGCGCGGTGAAATCAGTGGCGCGTCCCAGGCTTGCTGAAGGCCTGTTGTTGCCCGTTGCTCGAATCGAGCTGGATCTTGTGCGGAGAGGAGAAGGTGTCGAGCGAGGTGTTTCCTGAGCCCTGCGTGCTCTAGCCTTCCTGTTGGCCGTTTGGAAGCGGGAGTAGATCTTGACGGTGGTTGTCTTGCTGCAAGCTGACATAAAGTGCGTACAGTTCTGCTTTCGATGATTTCCGCGAGAACTGCACTTCGGAGCTTGCCAGCGCTTGCTTCAGACCTACCACCGTCCATTTCCCGATGGCTGGGATCGTTGAGACGGCTGAGATGTAAGATGACGCCGGGAGGAAGTAGGCTGTCTCGCCGGTGGAGGCGAGAATTGACTCGGCGCCTTGGTGAGCGAGCGGCTGGAAGAGTGAGCTGGCGGCCACGCTGAGAAGCCTGGGACTCGGGTGCAGTTTCCGGCGGTGGAGGAGTGGCCCTAGGGCCGGCAGCTTGCGACAGAGAGCCCCGAGGGGTGTTGGTTTCATCGTCGGAGGAGGATGATAGGATTTGCGACATGGTAGCAGACGGTCAGACCAAATGCTAAGAAAACAGTCAACGACAGGAAGGTAAATCGGCTGTCTATATACACCTCCTATCATTGATTTTTAATGAGCTCCTCTTGTGTTCGATTAGGTTTAATTATCTGGGTCTGCTTCCACTTAACAGTTTTAATTTCCTGAATGTGCTTCTCCCGAAATTTGTTTATAAAACATCAATTATAGTAATTATGGCCTTTAGAAAAATGCTTTTTGAGGAGGTGGGGTGGTGCACTATAGGCCCCTGTGGGGTAATGCACTGTAGGCCCCAGCGGCCTAAGCTTTTGTCCTTAATGGCATTTTTCTCCTTACATTACTTTTACTTTTATACTTTAAGTAGTTTTAAAACCAGTACTTTTACACTTTTACTTGAGTAAAAGCTTGAGTTGATACTTCAACTTCTACAAAAGTATTTTTAAACCCTAGTATCTATACTTCTACTTGAGTAATGAATGCAGTACTTTTGACACCTCTGGCCTCAGTCAACGTCAAATCCAACATGACAGTGTTATGTTAACCCATAAAGTGAAGTCGTTTCTTAATTTTGATAATTAATCTGCTATGTTATGTTTATGTTTTGGTAATGTCAATTTGTCACGACAAAGACATCTCAAATCTCAAATGTAATCTTTTAATTCAAAATGACAACTAAGTTAATGACAGTTGTCATAAACATGCATACAAAATTCCTTCATATTCATGAAGTGTCCTAAGCACACCCTTCAAGTAAAGTGTTACCAAAAAGACCATTAAGACTTGGTTTTGTGGTCCAATGTTACATATGATAAAGTAGTAATCTGAAAATCCCACCTGACTGACTGCAGCAATCCCGGTCAACATAGATGACCTCCGGCTCTGGCCAACCAGCATTCTGGTAGCGTGACGATGCCCTGGCATAGCTCCTCCAGTCCTGCACCCTCAGCTGTTGTCAAAACGCTGTTCAGAACCTGGCCGAGCTCATTGCCGATGTTCGTCATCCACACAGCCGTGTCCCCAATGTCACCAGCCAGCTTTTTGGTGATCTGAAAAACAAGCATAACGAAACATTAAGACAATCTAAAAGGCTTAATTATATATTTTCTTCTTTTTGTTATGGTACATTACTATATATATATATATATATATATATATATATATATATATATATATATATATATATATAAAATCTCATGCTGAATCCTTCATGTATTGTACCTTCTTTGTGGAATCCATCTTTAGGATTCGGCCATAGGTGGAGGTAATCACCCCCTTCATCTCATCGAGATGGCTGTGTATGTCGTTGGAGTGGACAGTCTCAAACCACTGGGCGAGTGGAAGTGGCCTGAAGGGTGCAGTTGCAGAAAGGATGGTGCCGTTGCAGATTGGACCAGGGCAAACTTTTTCAAATGATGCTCACAGTCAGAGAGGTACTGGATGGTCCGTCATGCCCACTCCTCACTGTGGACTTCCTCTACTGCTGACTGGAGGTAGGAAGAACTGTTGCCACTGGTCCTTGGCCTGAGGAAGGTCACACATTTCTTGTCCAACGGCAGCTGAGAGGTCAGCACTGCTGGAAACATTGTCCTGTGTGCCACATCCAGTTGTAAAAGGATGTCCTGGCTGAATGGTGCATCTTACGGCCACACTGTTGGCATTTAAGAGGAATGCCCCACATCCTCATTGGTGCCCACAAGAACATCCTCTATCTGAAGTACCACCCAGGCTCAGGAGGAGATGGCATCGGTTGATAAAACCAGTTCTCCTGGATCTTCTGCCCGAGCTGTCCTGTGGGCTCATAGAGGCACTTGGCAATCCATGCCCAATCTTCTGGCTGGAGGACTCTCTTGAATTGACTGGGAAGAAAGCTTTCCCAATCAGTTACAGCCTGAGGCAGAGGTGTGGGCTGCAGTGAGGATGCTGGATGTGAGGATAGAGTGGGCTGCGTAGATATAGGGCGCCATGGTTGTGAGGTCTGTGGAGCTGGAGAGTGGTGAGGGGATGCAGTGGGCCGTGATGGTGGTGGTGGAGGCTGTAGAGCTGGAGAGTGGCGTGGGGATAGAGTGGGCCGCAGGGATGGAGAAACTGGTGTCTGCACCAGCCGTGGAGATGGTGAGGGATCTTTTGAAGGGATGACACGTGGAGCCAAAAGGGCCCCATAATGGCTGGACTCAATGTGTTGGAGACGTCAAACAGCACCCTGGACCCTGGCCCCACAGGTGTCACACTTCTCTTCAGCATGGTGGTCAGAGAGGTGCTCTGAGAACTTCTCTGCCTCCACAACCACACCGCAGAGAGAACACTTAATTCCTTATTCTACCTGTGATGTCCCTACCATTGTGCTGCTGCTGCTGCCCCTGCCACTGTGCTGCTGCTGGTCCCTGCCACTGTGCTGCTGCTGCTGCCGCCTGCCACTACATTAGGCCCTGTATCTGTTGACTGGGCAAACATTTCTAAAGATTAGAAACAAAAGAAGGCCATACTATTCATGTTAAATATTTTCATCAATTATTCTGCAGAACTCTGCACTCAAATAACAGATCAGTGGATGATCAATAAAATAGTCTATTACATGATACAGGAACTTATCATGCCTTTGATATATTATATCTTACACCTACCTTGTGGAACCCAAGTGCACACTATATGCCTGCCAAACAGGTCCACCTTATTCCCCTTTGTAGAGGACAGGCATCAATCCGCTCCAGGGCCTCCTTCCATTTTTGCTTCCAGGCCTTTTGCCTGTAGTGAACTGGAAGGTTCCTGGGCATATCTATGTCATCCCAATAGGCGTTGGATTTCCCTGTTTTGGTCATTTCTGAAAAATATTGTGGAAAAATATTGTCAGATTGAGCAACAATTGATTACTATAGTATTTTTTTCCTATTATGCTAGTCAATAGTTGCTCTTCTGCTTGGTTTCAAACATTCTTCAAAATATCTTAATTTTATTCAGTAGAACAAAGAAACTCATACAGGTTTGGAACAACGTGAGGGTGAGTAAATGTTCATTTTTTTGTGAACTATCCCTTTAATAAAGCAAGAGTAGAATTTATTTTTTGAGTTTGAACATCTGTTTTGACAACATGCAATTTAAACTTGCAAATGAAATAGCTAGATAACATCTATTAACTGACATGTCAAAATTAAATATATTTTTTTATTAAAATAAATTAAAAGTTAAAAGTTTTTATTTATATACTAAAACTGTGTAAGGCCTTGCAGTTATGCATACAGACATGCTCAAATTTGTTGGTACCCTTCCACAAAAATCTAAGAACGCACAATTTTCTCTGAAATAACTTGAAACTGACAAAAGTAATTGGCAACCAACACTGTTTAATCCATATTTAATAGAAATCAGACTTTGCTTTTGCTTTTTATTTAACATAATATTGTAAAAAAACAAATGAAAATGGCATGCACAAAAATGATGGGACACCTAACCTAACATTTTGTTGCACAACCTTTGGGGGCAATCACTTTGCAGTTAAACTTTTTCTGTAGCTCTCAATGAGACATCTGAACCTGTTAACAGGTAGTTTGGCACACTCTTCCTGAGCAAACTGCTCCAGCTGTCTCAGGTTTGATGGGTGCCTTCTCCAGACAGCAATTTTCAGCTTTCCAAAGATGTTCGATAGGATTCAGATCAGGACTCATAGAAGGCCACTTCAGAATAGTCCAATGTTTTGTTCTTATCCATTCTTGGGTGATTTTAGCTGTGTGTTTTGGGTCATTGTCTTGTTGGAGGACCCATGACCTGCGAGAGAGAGCTTTCTGACACTGGGGAGTATGTTTCGCTCCAGAATGCCTTGATAGTCATGAGATTTCATTGTTCCCTGCACAGATTCAAGACACCCAGTGCCAGAAGCAGCAAAGCAGCCCAAAAATATAACCACGCCTCCTCCAGGTTTCACTGTAGGTATGGTGTTCTTTTCTTTGAAAGCATGATTTTTTCGTCTGTGAACATAGAACTGATGTGACTTGCCAAAAAGCTCCAGTTTTGACTCATCTGTCCAAAGGACATTCTCCCAGAAAGATTGTGGCTTGTCAATATGCATTTTAGCAAATTCCAGTCTGGCTTTTTATGTTTATCTTTCAAAAGTGGAGTCCTCCTGGGTCTTCTTCCATGGAGCCCATTTTTCAGCTTGTATCTCTTTGGCAGTTATCCTGGATTCTTTTCTACAATTTGCACTATCCTTCTGTTCAATCTGGGGTCAATTTTCCTCTTGCGGCCGTGCCCAGGAGGTTGGCTACAGCTTCATGGACCTTAAACTTCTTAATAACATTTGCAACTGTTGTCACAGGAACATCAAGCTGCTTGGATATGGTCTTGTAGTCTTTACCTTTACCATGCTTGTCTATTATTTTCTTTCTGAGCTCCTCAGACAACTCTCTTCTTTGCTTTCTCAGGTCCACAGTGTGGTGCACACAATGATACCAAACAGCACATTGACTACTTTTCTCAATTTGAAATTTGGCTGAATGACTGATTACATGTGTGACACTAATTAAATAAACTAATTAGCTTGAAATATCACTATATTCCAATTATTTATTATCTTTTTTAAAAGGTACCAACAAATGTGTCCAGGCCATTTTAGAATATTTTTGTAGAATGAGCAATAATAATTAATCTCTTTTCACAGCTTCTTTGCTGTATTCTATGACATACCAAAGGCATTAAAGTATACATAATAAAAAGCTTTTAATTTCAGGAGGAATGAAGCGTTATTTTAATGAGCTGCAAGGGTACCAAGAAATTTGAGCACGTCTGTATATGACACCCACAGGAAAAAAATACTATAAAGATACTCTCTCTCTCTCTCTCTCTCTCTCTCTCTCTACTATCTATATATATATAGCTCTGGAAAATCAATGTTAAGTGGTCTCTTGATTTTTCCATTTTTTTAGGGTTAAGAACTCCACCTAGTGGCGAGTATGATTTTCTGTGATTTCCTGTAGTTACGTGAATCAGGAACTTGTGAGTGGTAAAGATGGCTCTCTTTAATCAACAAATATCACTTTAATCTTTGACTTTTCAACAGCATCGCTTGTAAGTATTTATTGATTTACGTTGATGTTCATTATACTTGCATATAAATGTGAATTGTTTCAGTTAAAGAGAGTTGCTTATAATTTTCCATTTAGGCCATGATTAGCCTCATACCGTAATCATTATTTACATTACAAAATGTCATGTTTGTTTGCAAGCATTACAGAATACTATATTTATGTGGATGCTGAGATGCTGTAATAGTTCATTTCTGAACAATATTATTGAAGTATGTTTACTTGTTTTATTTGTAGTTTCACCCCATACCCAAGACCACTAAAACTGTGGGCAAACAAACATGTTGTCTTCAGAGTCGTGTGAGGGAAGGGAGTTTATCTAACTATTAAAACAGAAATTATGTTGAGGACAGTACAACCAGAGCAACCGTAAAATGACCGCACCAAATACTAGCATGGTTCGAAAACACTAGAATTGACAATAAATTACAACATATAAATCTGGAACAAACCAACATCTGGATCTGGGGTGGGATGTGGACATATTTTGTGATGGGTATATATATTATCAGGGGTTAAACAATCATTTCTCCCCCCCAAAAAATAAAAAATTGTGCCAGGGAGAGTTACGTTAACTAGCATACCGTCACACGACAATCTTAAGTGAACTTGCCTTACTACGGCAGTTTAGACCTCTTAACCTTTATTCCAAAAAAAGATTAATTAATGTTTGGTCAAATAGGTTAACACTAGTGTCGTGAATTTGTGATTTTAATAATACTTAATTTTACCTGTAATCTCCGGATAGTAGATTATGTTCTCCGAGTTCAGCGAGAATGTCACGAGAATAATCAGCCAATCGAGATAGGCCTGCATGTCAACTCGTTTGCTGATTGGCTCTTTTTCTGTAGGAATTGATTGGCTCCTTTGCCCCATCAGTTCGGAGCTTTCGGATGTGTGTTAGGATCTAGTTAGGATCTGTTCGGATTGGTTAGGTGTTGTTTGGACTTTGTTCGGAAGTGTTAGGAATTGTTTCGACTGCGTTCGGACTTGTTAGGAATTGTTAGACCGGCCAATCGATAAAAGGAACGGCCACGACTACTAGCTGTGTTCAAGGGGCATGTCATTTCCACTGGAGCCTCGTAGAGTCGCTGCCCGAGGCCAGGGTAAAGCAGCAAGAACTCAACAGCGAAACGTCCCGCTCCACAAAAAGAGATTTTCTCGCCCGAACAGGGACTTGAACCCTGGACCCTCAGATTAAAAGTCTGATGCTCTACCGACTGAGCTAAAGCTGGGGAACAATAGTCTGTTTACGAGGGGGAAGAAGGCGAAGGGGGGAAAGAAGGAAAAAAGAAGAAAAATTGAAGAAAAAAAGGGCGGAAGAAAAGGGAAAAGAGAGAGAAGGAAATTATAAGCTCCCCTGTATGATTTTTAGTTGTTTTGTGGTAAATAAAACGTTATATTTCACCGAAAAGGACTTTCCCCTCCACATTTCAGGCTGTAACACTGACAAGAAGGACCGTGGTTCAAATCCCACCTCTGACAGGACTAAAACTTTTATTTAAATGTTGCTAATAACTACCTTATTTGTAACCCAAGTTTCCTTCCGGGTACTTTGAGTATGCTGGTTAATCATGAAATGCAATGTATGTTATTTTTCTATGTAAGAGTACTGTATTTCCCATTTCTTTGTGTATTTAATTTTACAATGCTATTTTTTTTCATTATTTTATTGTATTATTTGACCTTTAAAACAAATACATTTTGTATTATCTCTTCTAACTTAACTTTTTTTTTTTTAGTAGTTTGATGCTGGTTAATTCCAGCTTGGTTAACCAATACATACAATGTATGTTATTTCTCTATCATTAAAAACAAATATATTGTTTATATATGTATAAATACTGGTTTTCCTATTTATTTATTTTTGTTTTATTCTACAATGCTATTTTTCCATTCGTTTTTATTGTATTATTTCACCTTTGGATATAATAAATCTTTATTATCTTTTCTAACTTTATCAGTCATTTTATTTTCCAAAGTATTTTGACAAATGCTTGAAAGGTGCTATATAATATAAAGTTATTAAAAAATAAATGATCATCTGGCACCTGCAATGATTACTGAAGAGTTGTAAATTAATACACACTTGTTGTTATATAAAGAAATAACGTTTTATTTTATTTGAATAAAGACAAATCAGCCAGGTGGTGGGGGAACACATACAAACTAATTTATTTATGAATAACAATTATATCAAAGTACATTAAAACAGCATGTACTTATAAAATATATATTAAAGGTGTACTAAAACAACTAAAATAAGACAACCAGGTGTTGAACCACACACTCATACACACAGAATAAATAGAATTTAAAGTAACTATTATAGACGGTTAAACCGGGAAAATAAATTGTATATCAAAATGATATGAACTTATATATTAAAACTGGATTAAGAAAAGGGAATATTTATATTGGGGAAAAAACAAACAAACAGATGAAGGAAAATATCACATACAATAAACACAAATACTACTAAACAGTGATAAACGAAAATATTGTATAACAACTATATGTACATATAAAATATATTTTAAAATTATGAGACGATAAACCATATATATATATATATATATATATATATATATATATATATATATATATATATATATATATATATATATATATATTATAGAATTGCTCAATATATTACTTTTTTTCATCTGCTCAAGCCACTGATCCTTGCCTAAAGTCTCTGTGTTTGGGCAGTAAATGGTGCCTTTGTATTGGCTTGACCTGTTGCTTTTGTCCTGAACTGGCCACATTTCTTGCAGGTGTTTGCCTCAACTCTCCTACTGTATGTACGTCGCTGACGTGTATGGAGAGTTTCAGAGGGTGGAGGAGCACTGCTGGCCTGCAGAGTTAACAAAGGATTTGATGTGGGTGTAGGGACAACAAACACAGTGAATGCAGGGGTAGATTGAGAAGCACAGGTAGCAGAAGGTCCCATAATGCCTTGAGGTTGAGGAAGCAGTGGTCTCTGGGATGGTAATTTTGGTCTAACTACCTCAGCTGTTTTTTCAGGCTGCATGGAGGCGATATGCCTCTTTAGTGTGGCTTGCCCTACAGTGCTTTGTGGCATGCTGTATGTGTGCTCTTCTCTTCGGCTTTGTGAAGGAGGTGAAGCAGACCGAACACTGGCAGGTGGGAGAGGCTCAGCAGCAACAGGGAGAGGGGCAGGAAGATTGATCCCCTGCAACAGAACACTCAGGTCTCGCCTTGTCTTTGTGCCACTGGACCAGAGTGTTCTGATTAACCTCCTCCAGTTGTATCTTTGTGTTCTGCATAATAGCCCCATTATTCTGGATCAGTTGCCGGATTGTCCTGTAGTCATGCAAGATCAGAGTCCACCTAGTAAGTGAGGCCTTTCCCTTCCTCCTGGGACTGTTGTGGATTCTGCACAGTCTGATAAAAATGGCCTCAACAAGCCGACAACAGTCTGGCCACTGAGCAGGTGAAACCATGAAGCCTAGAACACAGTGCTTTAGACTGTCCACCCCAGGAGTGAAAACAGCCTTCTTTTTAGGAGACCTAAATCTCCCTGTGGTCAACCTGCCCTGGCGTCTAGTATCAAACATCACCTGCTCTTTGTCATAATCAAGCAGGTTATGCCAAAGCACCACAATGTCATTGACCTGAGAGTGACACAAGACAAACATAGATGAGTAACAAACACACCATTGTAAATAAAATAAAATAATTAATTTCATAAATATATTCTGGTAACAATTTACAATAAGGTTTCTTTAGTTAACATTAGTTAATTAAATTAGTTAACATGAACTGAGAATCTTCAATACTTTTACAGTATTTATTAATCTTAATATTTACTAAAACATTATTAAAATCAAAAGTTGTATTTGTTAACATTAGTTGATGCACTGTGAACTAACATAAACAAACAATGAGATTAATAAATATTGTAATACTCTTAGTTAGTTCATATTAATGAATACATATAATAATGTTAACAGATGAAAACTTATTGTAAAGTTTTACTGATATTCTTTCTTTTATGCATGTATTTTGTAAAAATGGCTAACCTGCTGAGTGTAGAGAGTTAGCTCAGTCTTATTCCTAAGCTGCACTCAATAATCTGCCATGCTATCCACTCGATCCATCCCTGGCACATTTTTGTCATCCACAGCCTGAGACAATGACAAAAATAAAAATAATATAGTATGATTTTAAATATAACTAAATGCTAAAAAGGTAACTTATACAACAAATTTATTTTTAAATAATGAAATTACACATACCAAATCCCCTCAGACACTTGAGTATGGAAATCTAGAGCACTGACATCAGGCTGACCCAAGGAAACAGAGGTTGAAGAGGCAGTCATGACAGAAGAAGCAGAAGCTTGCAGGATGGAGGATGCAGCGGCTGGCAGGGTGGAGGATGCAGTGGCTGGCTGGATGGAGGATGCAGTGGCTGGCTGGATGGATGGAGGATGCAGTGGCTGGCAGAGTGGAGGATACAGTGGCTGGCAGAGCGGAGGATGCAGTGGCTGGCAGAGTGGAGGATGCAGTGGCTAGCTGGATGGAGGATGCAGTGGCTGGCTGGATGGAGGATGCAGTGGCTGGCTGGATGGAGGATGCAGTGGCTGGCAGAGTGGAGGATGCAGTGGCTGGCTGGATGGAGGATGCAGTGGCTGGCTGGATAGAGGATGCAGTGGCTGGCAGAGTGGAGGATGCAGTGGCTGGCTGGATGGAGGATGCAGTGGCTGGCTGGATGGATGGAGGATGCAGTGGCTGGCTGGATGGAGGATGCAGTGGCTGGCTGGATGGATGGATGGAGGATGCAGTGGCTGGCTGGATGGATGGAGGATGCAGTGGCTGGCAGAGTGGAGGATGCAGTGGCTGGCAGAGCGGAGGATGCAGTGGCTGGCTGGATGGAGGATGCAGTGGCTGGCTGGATGGAGTATGCAGTGGCTAGCTGGATGGAGGATGCAGTGGCTGGCTGGATGGAGGATGCAGTGGCTGGCTGGATGGAGGATGCAGTGGCTGGCAGAGTGGAGGATGCAGTGGCTGGCTGCATGGAGGATGCAGTGGCTGGCTGGATGGAGGATGCAGTGGGTGGCAGAGTGGAGGATGCAGTGGCTGGCTGGATGGAGGATGCAGTGGCTGGCAGAGTGGAGGATGCAGTGGCTGGCTGGATGGAGGATGCAGTGGCTGGCTGGCTGGATGGAGGATGCAGTGGCTAGCTGGATGGAGGATGCAGTGGCTAGCTGGATGGAGGATGCAGTGGCTGTAGTGGCTGGCTGGATGGAGGATGCAGTGGCTAGCTGGATGGAGGATACAGTGGCTGGCAGAGTGGAGGATGCAGTGGCTGGCTGGATGGAGGATGCAGAGGCTAGCTGGATGGAGGATGCAGTGGCTTGCTGGATGGAGGATGCAGTGGCTAGCTGGATGGAGGATGCAGTGGCTGGCTGGATGGAGGATTGCCTGATCGATTGCTCCAGTCTACCTACTGCTGCTGCTGCATGCTTCAGAGTTTGTAGCTCTGTATAGCTGCGTTTGAATCTCTATTTGATATATTTTCTTTGTTATCTATACTGCTAAATATAACTTACTCATCACCATATATTGTTTAATATAGCCTATCAAGTTAAATTTGACATCACTAGCTTTTAATCTAAATCACTACCACGTGTTAGCTTTTCGCTAGCCTGGTAGCTTTCCATCCCGGCACCCGGGTCTTCTTTTTTCTGAGTTCATTAGACAACTGTGGTGAGCTGGATTATTAAATAGACTCCATCAAACAAAGTAAGTGGAGTAAGTTGTGTGGTAAGTTTTGGATTCATCAACAAATACGGTAAGCCATGTCTTCTTCTCCTGTCATTGTCACTTGCACTGCATGCTACATGTTTAGCATATCTATCTCCGTTGGTGAACAGGGCTTCACATGTGTTAAATGTAAGGAATTAATCAGGCTGACGGAGAAGATTTCAGATTTAAAGACACTTTATGTGAGAGTAGTGAGAATGTAACAGCATTAGATACTGCTTTGGATGCGACTAGCTTAGTGAACACTCATTGTTTGGTTCGGCTGAGCCCTTGCAGCAGGGCAATTGGGTGACTGTGAGACAGCATATTCGCGGATCTAAAAACCACTCTTCCGTTCCGATTAGAACATCAAACAGGTTCTCCCCACTCAGTGATGCACCCACTGAGGATCCTGTTGAAAGTGCCCTAGTTATTGGCGATTCTATTACACGGAACGTGAAAATAGAGACACCAGCCACCATAGTCACATGTTTACCGGGAGCCAGAGCGCCTGACATCAAAGCAAATTTAAAAGTGCTGGCTAAAGCTAATCGTAAATTCTCTAAGATTATTATTCACGTCGGCACTAATGATGTTCGACTACGTCAGTCGGAGATCACCAAAATTAACATTAAAGAGGTGTGTAAACTCGCAAGTACAATGTCACCGGCAGTCTGTTTATCTGGCCCTCCTGTTAAAAGGAGTGATGAAATAGTTAGCAGATTATCATCACTCAATGGCTGGTTGTCTAAGTGGTGTCCGCAAAATAACATAGGGTTCATAGACAATTGGAAAAATTTTTGGGGCAGACCCGACCTGTTGAAGATAGACGGCATTCATCCTACCCGGCTGGTGCTGCTCTTCTCTCTAGTAATTTGGCACATAGTCTTAGAGCTAAACCTTGACTCACTGGGGCCCAGGGCAGGAAGCAGACAAACTGGCTAAACCAACCGTCTGCTAGCTGTCTCACGTCACCAGAGTCAGCTAAATCCCAGCACATAGAGACGCTTTCACCTAGATATTATCACATAGAGACTGTGTCTGTTCCCCGAATCAGTAAATACAAAAAACCATCAAAACCATTCAACAGTAAAAATTTAATTGATGTCCAACAAATAAACAACAGATATAATACGGATGAACAATTGATAAATCTCGGTTGCTGAATATTCGATCCCTTTCGCCAAAAACGCTTATTGTTAATGATATGATTATAGATCATAACCTAGATGTGCTGTGTTTGACAGAAACCTGGCTAAAACCTGATGACTACATTACTTTAAATGAGTCCACTCCCCAAGATTATTGTTATAAACACGAGCCACGCCTGAAAGGAAAAGGGGGAGGTGTTGCTGTAATTTATAATGATATCTTCAGTATTACTCAGAAGTCTAGTTTCAAATATAATTCCTTTGAAGTTTTGGTGCTTTATGTAATGTTGTGTAGTGTAAATGATAAATCCCGTTTGACATTTGTGTTGGCTACTGTATACAGGCCACCAGGGCACAATACAGACTTTATCAAAGAATTTGCTGGTTTTCTAAAAGTTAGTACTGGCTGCAGATAAAGTACTAATTGTTGGTGATTTTAATATCCATGTTGACAATGAAAAGACGCATTGTGATTGGCATTTAAAGACATTCTAAACTCTATTGGAGTTAGACAACATGTATCGGGACCCACTCATCGCCTTAATCATACTTTAGATCTAATACTGTCACATGGACTAAATGTTGATACCATTAAAATTCTGCAGCAGAGCGATGACATCTCAGATCATTACCTAATATCATGTATATTTAATTTAGCTAAAGCTGCAAAGCCATCCTCGCAAATATGGCAGGACTATAACCGCTGCGACTAAAGATTGCTTTATACATAATCTTCCTCATCAGTTCCATCTCCTCAGCATTACAGATAGCCAAGAGGAACTTGATGTTGCAACAGAAACTACTGACTCTCTCTTTACTAGCACTTTAGACATAGTTGCTCCTCGGCGCTTAAAGAAGATTAAAGCAAATAATCCAACGCATGGTACAGCGAGCACACTGGGCCCTTAAAACAGCAGCCAGAAAAATGGAGCGCAGCTGGAAGAAAACAAAACTGGAGGTTTTTCACAATTTGTGGAAAGAGAGCATGATTGCATACAGAAAGGCCATAAAAACTGCTAGATTTGCTTATTTCTCAACTCTTTTGAGAAAACAAACACAACCCTAGGTATTTATTCGATACAGTGGCTAAATTAACAAAGGATAAAGCTTCAACTTCTGACGTTTGTAAACAACACAGCAGTAATGACTTTATGAACTTCTTTACTAGTAAGATTGATAACATTAGGAATAAAATTATAACCATGCAGCCGTCTACTACAGTATCACTTCAGACAGAACATTGTAGTCTCACTGAGGAAAAACTACACTCATTCACTGCTATAGGAGGAGAAGAATTGGCTAAACTTGTTAAATCATCAAAATCAACAACATGTATGCTTGACCCTATACCGACTAGGCTATTAAAAGAGATGCTTCCAGAGGTCATAGATCCTCTGCTTAATATTATTAATTCATCCTTGACATTAGGATATGTACCAAAAACTTTTAAGTTGGCTGTAATTAAACCACTTATTAAAAACGCAACTTGATCCTAAAGAATTAGTCAATTACAGACCAATCTCGACCAATCTACCGCTTTCTATCAAAAATATTAGAAAAGGCCGTGTCTTCACAATTATGTTCCTTTTTAGAAAGAAATGGTATATGTGAGGATTTCCAGTCAGGATTTAGACCGTATCATAGTACTGAGACTGCTCTAATTAGAGTTACAAATGATTTACTCTTATCATCTGATCGTGGTTGTATCTCTCTATTAGTGTTACTCGATCTTAGCGCTGCATTCGATACTATCGATCACAATATTCTTTTGAATAGACTCGAAAATTATGTTGGCATTAGTGGAACTGCATTGGCATGGTTTAAATCTTACTTATCTGACCGTTATGAGTTTGTAGCAGTAAATGAAGAGATGTCACACCGATCACAAGTTCAGTATGGAGTACCACAAGGCTCAGTGTTAGGACCGTTGCTTTTCACCCTGTATATGCTACCACTGGGAGATATCATTAGGAAGCATGGCGTTAGTTTTCATTGTTATGCTGATGATACTCAGCTCTATATTTCTTCACGCCCTGACGAAACTTACCAATTCACAAGATTAATGGAATGCATAGCTGATATTAAAAATTGGATGAATAGTAATTTCCTGCAACTTAATTCAGATAAAACTGAATTTTTCATTATTGGACAGAAAAGCTCCACAAGTAGTGCCCTAGAATACTGTCTAACCCTCGATGACTGCTCTGTCAAGCCCTCGTCGTCAGTGAGGAACCTGGCCGTGCTCTTTGATACCAATCTTTCGTTTGAAAGCCACGTTTCTAGCATCTGTAAAACTGCATTCTACCATCTTAAAAATATATCTAAATTACGTCACATGCTTTCAATGCAAAATGCTGAACAATTAGTACATGCGTTCATGAGCTCAAGGCTAGATTGTTGTAATGCTCTACTGGGTGGTTGCCCTGCTCGCCTAATAAATAAACTCCAGCTGGTCCAAAACGCAGCAGCTCGAGTTCTTACTAGAACCAGGAAGTACGATCATATTAGTCCAGTTCTGTCAACACTGCACTGGCTCCTATTAAACATTGCATACATTTTAAAATCTTGCTTATTACTTATAAAGCAATAAATGGTTTAGCTCCCAGTACTTAAGCGAGCTCTTAACGCATTATACTCAATCACGTCTATTGTGGTCTCTAAACTCTGGCCAGTTGAAAATACCTAGAATATCTAAATCAACTGCAGGCAGTCGATCCTTTTCCTATTTAGCACCTAAACTCTGGAACAGTCTTCCTAGCATTGTTCGGAAGCAGACACACTCTGTCAGTTTAAATCTAGACTAAAAACACATCTCTTTACTATGGCATACACATAGAACATTTTTAACTTTCTTTATTCAAATCAAATGACTGATTGTTAGGCTGCATTAACTAGGTCAGCCGGAACCGGAACACTTCCCATAACACCTGATGTACTCGTTACATCATAAAAAGAGTGGCATCCACACTAATGTTAGTCTCTCTGTTTATCCCGAGGTTTACTGCAGTCGGCCGGATCCAGGCCGTGCCCGGATCGGATGGTGGACCTGCATCTGGACATGACCAGCTCATCCTGGAGTGTCTGCTGAGACCGTGTCCATTAGTGTCTCCTCTGAATTTGCCTCACCGGCACATCATCCTCAATGAACCCGTCTCGTGCGTGATACCCAAAATTTCGAATATTCCTATCTAATATGATTTATGACCTGCAAGGTTGCCAGAGTAATAATTATACACTGTTAATAATAGGCCAGAGGAGAACTGGCACCTCGACTGAGTCTGGTTTCTCCCAAGGTTTATTTTTCTCCATCATGCCCTGATGGAGTTTTGGTTCCTTGCCACTGTCGCCTTTGGCTTGGCTTGCTCAGTTGGGGACACTCAAATTATGATCCAAGTTACTAAACTAAATATACAAATAGAATTTATTAATTTGGTCATATATAATTCTATAAACTATCCAAATTAAACTAGCCAAATCAAATTTTGTTGCAATGTTGTCCTGTTTAACACTGTGAAGCTGCTTTGAAACAATCGTCATTGTAAAAGCGCTATATAAATAAAGTTGATTGATTGATTGATTGAGGATGCAGTGGCTGGCAGAGTGGAGGATGCAGTGGCTGGCTGGATGGAGGATGCAGTGGCTAGCTGGATGGAGGATGCAGTCGCTAGCTGGATGGAGGATGCAGTTGCTGGCTGGATGGAGGATGCAGTGGCTGGCTGGATGGAGGATGCAGTGGCTAGCTGGATGGAGGATGCAGTGGCTGGCTGGCTGGAGGATGCAGTGGCTGGCTGTATGGAGTATGTAGTGGCTGGCTGGATGGAGGATGCAGTGGCTAGCTGGATGGAGGATGCAGTGGCTAGCTGCATGGAGGATGCAGTGGCTGGCTGGATGGAGGATGTAGTGGCTGGCTGGATGGAGGATGCAGTGGCTAGCTGGATGGAGGATGCAGTGGCTGGCAGGCTGGAGGATGCAGTGGCTGACTGTGTGGAGGATGCAACGGCTGGCAGGGTGGAAGAACATGGACTGATCAGTTCTGGTTCAATTCTAGGTGCATCCCTTTCACCAGTGGTAGTGAGGTCTTCATGGAGTAACGCCATGGTAGGGTCATCAGAGAAGTCCTCTTCAAATCCTTCATCTTCAAGCTCTTCCAAATGAACATCTTCCAGTAGCTGGTCTGTCTCCTCTGCATCTGGATTCACTCTTTGAAGTGGTTGTCCTGTCTGACTGAGCAGGTAGTCCACTCCAATAAGCTCTTCTAAAGAAAGCAGAATGCAGAACTTATGGTAAGTATGAAAAGTGGTCATTAAATGCTTGTGCTCTACAAAGAGGCACTTACCCGTGTACTTTGCAGGGGGTTGGAAGGCAGGAATATATTTTCTACCAATCACCTTCAAACTATTGGTGTTCAAACAGTGCACTACGCCTGCATAGGTGAGGAGAGAGGACGGCTTGGTGACCACAGATGCTGCTGCTCTGTCCTGGTTCCATCTGTTCAGGCCTTCCAGGAGATACAGCTGAAAATTGAAGATGTTTGCGCTGGTTCCTATGTAAAATGAGGCCTTGAAAAGGAGATTGTACTAGGAAGCATATAATGCAGACTTAATACTTTAGTACATTGTAGTTTTATAGTTTTCTTTTTAAGCATGTGTTACGTTACGGAAAATAATATAACATTATAAAATATTTAAATGTTGATTATACTTAAATGCTAATATAAGCCCCAAACCTGGAATGAATCTGTTCAGGTGGAGGTGGAAAGACTCAAGGGATGTTGAGCCCCTGGCACACCTGTATTTGGTGAGCACTATTCCTCCCTTAGTAGTGGTAGTGCCTGTCTCTGTGTACAGTGACACACCTGGCGGATCCTGGATGCACTTCACATGTCTCTTTTGAACACGCCAGATGTGCTCCATCCGCACAGTGTCCAGCAGAGGGACACCTAGAAGATCTCTTCCTTTTTCCTCCTTTAACCCATGAAGAAGTAGCTCAATTAGGCTGATAGTAGTCCTTCGGCGGCAGTAGAGGGACAACTCTTTTTTTGTTATCCGCCTGTTCAACATGTGCCCACTGATGAAAAGCACCCCTTCCTCCTCCAGTTGTTCTCTCTTTGCCCGACGTAAAAGAGCAATGTCATGTGGGTCCCACTCAAATATGCACTCAGATAGCCTTGCCATGAAGATTGGGTAGAGGGGATGGGCATCTGTGGTGCACCCTGTTGCCAGCCGTCGCATTAAGTGCCATATGTACAGCCTGATGTTAAGGTTAGGCCATTCTCCAAATCGTGTCTAAAGCTTGCTCTGTCCTTTCTCAATACAGCAGCCAGTGTCCACATACAGTAGCTCCGGAGGATCCACACCTGCCTGCTGGTATCTGCTGGTAAGGCCCGAGATCATGGAGTCCAGACCAGGTCCTTCCTGGGCAGTCAGAACACTGATGAGGATCTGGCCTGTCTCATTGCCAACAGAGGATAGCCATTGTGCTGTCCCCTTGGCTGTTCCTGCTAGCTTCTTTGTGATCTGAAATCAAAAACAATATGTACACTTAACATTAATGCAATACAAAAGTTAACCCTAAACAAGAAAATTAAATTCTACCTTTTTTGTTGAATCCATTTTTAAAATTGATCCAAAAGTTGATGTTACTCTGGCCTTAATGTGATCCAATCGACTGACAATGTCCTTCCCATAAACAGTCAGTAGCCATTTGCTGGTAGGGACTTCAAAAGGCTCTGGAGGCTCCTGGAAAGCAACTGGCAAGAAGCTGTGCCAATCTATCGAGCCACTCCTCCCCATGGTTCTCCTTCAGTTGCTTAGCCACTCGGGCAGGGCTATTGCCAAGTGTCCTCTCCTCAGCAGACAAATGACACGAATGTCACAAGCATATCTGTAAATACAAATATAATTATCTATCTATATACAACTACATCTGTATATATGTTTTACATGAAACCTATTTTCTATCATTACCTGTTCATTATAAAGAACAATTAGTATCAAGTAAAACATGATTTTGTGTGATGTATTTAAATTCTTACTTGTATGTCAAGATGAGGTGGAACAGTCTCCTGTGTGGCAAGTCCAGTTGGTCCAGGACAGTTTGGCTGGTTGACAAGTAATTGGTTTGACAGACAGTACACCTGAGCGTCTCTGTCACCATGAGGTAATACCGGTCAATGTCGAGGACCTTGCGAGCTCTTTTGTGTATGCCGTAACCAGTTAATTGTTTCCACAGACAGGACAAACCAGCCTAACCTTCCATTGGTGGTAGGGCATCCAAACCAGCAGCCTGTGTGTGAAGAAACGGTCTGGAGATGGAGCCTGGTGGTAGATAAGGGAGAGGACTGGAGGCTCATACCAGAGCTTCAAGTCTGGCCAAAGTCTGCCAGCATGAAAAAGTGTAGATGCTATCCATCTCTGATCTTGTGAGGGGATTGTCTTCCTCATTTCAGCTGGCAGTGCAGAAATGGAAGAATCAGCAAGATCTGAAGATGGAGCAGGAACTGCCTCAAAAGTATGACTGCCAGAAGCAACATGATCACCCTAAAAACATTGAAGTTTGTTTCTGTCAAAATGCCGAAAAACATTCAATATGCATCCTCCATCACATTCATATGCCATCTATAACAAAGAAGAAGTGATTTACAGATGCAGAAGGACTGGTCATCATGGATGGAGATGGAGAAGCACTTTCTCTGACAGAGGATGGAGACAGACTGGTTCTCATAGGTGATGAAGAAGGCCTAGCTCTCACAGAAGTGGAAGGAGAAGTGCTGGTTGTCACAGTGGTTGTAGAAGCAGTGCTGTCACTGTGAGATGATGGAACTGATGAGGCAGATGAGTTCTGAAAGGACACATAATGCATTTTAACATACACACATTATCATACAAAAAAATATATATTGTAAATACCTGAATCCTCCTTGGAATGTTGAGGTTAGGTTTGGCTTCTGCACAAAGATTAGACATTTAGACTCCCCCTTAAGCTGCCTCATCGACACGGCATCCTCAATAAACCTGTCTCCGGCGTGATGACTCCGATTGTTTGAATAGTCCTAGTTAACAATTCTTTAAATCGATGTCATCCTCAAAACAACCCGTCTCCAGCGTGTTGCCGCCGATCTTTCGAATATTACATTTTAGTAATTGTTTAATCAATACGGCATCCTCAATAAAAACCTGTCTCCGGCGTAATGACTCCGATATTTCAATTTTTTTATTTTTAATTATTATTTAATCGATACATCATCCTCAATAAACCCGTCTCCGGCGTGTTGCCTCAGATCTTTCGAATATTCAGATCGATTATGACCTCTGACCTTTAAAATAATAACTTTAATAATAATAATACGCTGTTTGTTAATTGGCCAGAGGAGAACTGGCACGACTGAGCCTGGTTTCTCCCAAGGTTTATTTTTCTCCATTAGGTCTCCTGATGGGGTTTTGGTTTCCTTGCCACTGTCGCCTCTGGCTTGGCTTGCTCAGTTGGGGAAAAAACTATTTTTCAAATATATTTCAAAATAAATCTAATTATTAAACTAAATTAACCATATAGACCAAATTACTTATCTAATTACTGATCTAAAGCCCACATTGTTACTGTATGATAATCAAAATATATTCTGTTGCATTATTTTTCTGTTTAACACTGTGAAGCTGCTTTGAAACAATCTGCATTGTTAAAAGCGCTATATAAATAAAGTTGACTTGACTTGACTTGACAAAGAGACCCTCCAAACTGCGGTTTTGTAAACTAAAAATGGGAGTTACAAAGAACAATAACTTGTATTTAACTCTATTGTTATTGTGCCATTTTAAGCAAATTTACAAGGTGTTTTGAGTTTACCATTGATATGTTAAGTGGAGACTGTACAGAGGTCAAGGTAGAGGCAGGGCCAGATGTGGGAGCAGGCTGATTACTTGACACCTAATAAGATCAAACGGAATAAGATCAAAACAGATCATGAATGAAAAAATAATAAAACTTTTATATGTTTGAAAGCATTTACACATACTTTTGGAGGATGGAAACCACAAAGACAACTTTGTGGTCCACCAAAAACCAAAAAGAGATGCTTGCCCACGGACCTGTCTTGGGCATTTATCTATCTGTTACAGTAAAAAAACAGTTGTGTCAGCTGGTATGCAGTATTGTATGTACATTGCACTTGTTTTATGCATGTTGTCCCATTAACATTTGCCAATACGTACCTTCTGAAATAGCTCATACCATTTCTTTTGGTGAGGAGCAGGTCTGTTGCCAGCTTCAGAAGGCCATACCCCTGTGTTGGCAAACCGCCGCAGGCGAGACATCCACTCCTCATCCCCAAAGGCCTTGTGTGATTTTGGCTTTGACATGTCTGCAATGTAAAAACCTCTTGAAAATAAATGCTGACCAGATCATGCTGCCCTGACATTTTATATATTCTTTAATAAATATGTAATTATCATATATTACTTTATTGCTAACTTTTTTGTTTGTTTGTTTTTAATAAAGCAAATTTCATCACTGTACTGGCCATATTATACTTGTAATTCCACAGTTAATCTTTTTCCTTTGATTTTTCAGCTTTAACTGTTATGAAGAACATCCATAAAAAGAAGGTAACGTTAGTTTACTTTAGAAAGAGACAATAAAATCGACATACATGATACATTAACGTTACACGTTTGATGTTATATGTATAATTGAACACTGCTCTGAACAATATAACGTTAGGCCTATTTCATTGTTTTATAAAAGTTTAATCTCTAAAAATGCTGCTACAAATCGCAAATTGTCAATTCACATTGTACTAACCACTATAATTTATCTTCTTAAAATAGTTTGTCACTTAGTACAGATAAATATTCGCTTAAAATTTAAAATCACAAGCTGATGCTTACCGTTGAAGTTCCGACCGCGCCACAATGCTGGAACCTTATTGGTGGAATGATCCGTCTTCGATTAGGATTTGCGATTGGTCGATACATTATTGTGCAATCGTCATTGCCCAAAAAGGATCTGTCAATCTGATTCATATACGAAAAAATGCACTTGTCCAAGGTCAATTTCTAGATACTGTTATTTCATTGGAAACTGCATACAAATGTTAACATTATTTTCTTAATGTATTAACTATATCTATTTATTTATGTATACATTTCATAATGTTTCATTTGATAGTTTTATTAAAAAGTGTTTTCTCATTGAATGGGTACATGTTTATATTTATTTATTACCCATATGAATATGGAGTTCCTTGAAATGTGCTATACATTTTAGATAATAATGATAGCAATAATAATGTTTTGAATCAGGCTCACAGAATGATTAATGAAAGACGAGACACCGTTCTATGAAAAATGTTTATTTTTAACAAAATATAATGAATGAAAATATACAATAAAATGTCTGATGATAAATTATAACTGCAGTAAACAAACAAAAATAGAGTCCGCGTGTTCGTTGAATGAGGAGAGCAGGAACAAAATATAGTTAAACTCTTTTAATGATTAAGTAAGTCAGATGAAGATAGCATACAGAGCTCTGGGTCTCAACTGTCCCTGATTTACCTGATTTACACAATCCTATGCAAGGCTTGTCCAGGCAGTCTGCGACAAACTTGCCTTTCCCTGACCCAATATTTATACACAAAGAATACATAAGTTGTCTTTCTTTGGGAGTCAGATGATTTTCTGGTCAGCTGTGCTTCATTTGCAACATCACCCCTCCAATTTCCTGGACAAAAGACTGCTTCTTTGTTAACACATACAGAAGCACTCTAAGAGCACAGCAAAATGCATAGCAAAACAACTTCTCATATGGATCTGTTATAAATACCAAAACCCTCTGGCTGTTGCACTCATGACTCTTATGCCCAACAGAAAGTACATATAGTCTTAAAGCAAAATCATTTCATAAGCTAACATTATCTTAAATTTACTATTGTTAATGATTAATTTCTACAAGCGTTGTTAGCAATAATCAGCAATAAACATCACCCGGTCCTCCGCTCGCTTCACTGGCTTCCAGTGCAGTTTAGGTGGAGTATAAAATTCTGTTGTTTGTGTTTAAGGCCATCCATGTCTTGGCCCCAGTATACCTCTCTGAACTAGTAAAAACATATCAGCCAGCCAGAACACTCCGTTCCTCTGATCATATTTCTCTGGTTACCCCAAAATACAGGTATAAAAAGTTTGGAGGCCGGTCATTTAGTGTTCAAGGACCAAAGTTGTGGAATGCACTCCCTGTGCACCTCCGTAACATCACGGTGCTGAGTGTTTTCAAAACACATCTGAAAACACACTTTTTAATCAAACTTTTGACTCTTAGTGCTGGTCTTGATTGGTTGGACTTGTTTTTATGTTGTCGTTTTATGCTTGT
Source organism: Gobiocypris rarus (assembly GCA_023029165.1). Classification (NCBI taxonomy): domain Eukaryota; kingdom Metazoa; phylum Chordata; class Actinopteri; order Cypriniformes; family Gobionidae; genus Gobiocypris; species Gobiocypris rarus. The sequence goes on from CM040911.1 coordinate 6,100,226, forward strand.
TTTGGAAAGCGCCTTGTGCACCTTTTGGCTTCTGTAAGGCGCTATATAAATAAAAATTGAATTGAATTGAATGCACAAACAAATATTTATTCTCAACAATCCCTCGATCTCCTGAAACAGGAGATCGACCTCTTACAAAGTATCCTCTTCCTCATCCTCTTCATTGCTTTCCATCAGCAGTGGCATCATATATTTTGGGGGAGCCTCCTTGCCCTCCACTGTTGTTACGATGAGCCTGTTACAGAGAGATCTAATACATGGTACACAACAACAACCACAGGCAACCAATATTCCTATAAAGGTTGCTGCGGAGACGAGCAAAGACATCATAATTGCTTTCCATTTTCCAAATATATTCGTCATCCATTCTTCCAGTGGATTGTCTATACCTGAATGCTCATGCATAGTCTTAGATAGGGCCCTCAATCCTTCTAGGGCTCTGGTGACGGACCCATCTGGAGCTGTGTTATTGGGAATGAATGTACAGCATGAATCTCCAAACATTGCACACACACACCATTTTTCAGCTAACAGCATATCTAAAGCCATCCTGTTTTGAACTCCGATCAGTGACGTTGGAGCTAACTGTCCCGCTAATCCTCTACAGCATCTCTGGTCAAATTAGATAACCTTAACACATTGTAATGCACATAGTTTATTCTATCCACATTTTTATTAGGTGTCACTGGAAATAGAGCTGCAATGATTGGAATGTTTTCAAATCCTGCTGCTATCTGATCTGCTAATTTATATTCATTTGGGACTCCTCGGTATTCCAACTGCATCTATGTAGGTGGTGCTGTCTTTAGTCAAGTCAAATGCTCCTAGGTCCCTCTTACTTAACACATGTCTCTGTCTGCGTCTGTTAAGCTCTACTATACTTGCCTTACCTTCCAGTCTCTTAGTCACTTCTCCAATCAGTACTAGTGGTGCTCCCAGCCTTACCATCGCACACATCCCTTTGGCCTTCTTTGGTATCCTTACAAACAACCTTCTATCACCACAATAGTAATACAATCCTGCTCTAGCCCATGGTCCTATTACATTCCCTGGATCCTGAACCACAATTTTACACCAAGTGGGGTCTATTTTCCCTAAATTGATCATTACATTTCTCCTGGTGAAGTTAAAACATGTATAGTTCCCGGTTGAGGTGTAAATGGACCTGTCCGTGTCTCATTATTTATCAATGGAAATATTGATGCTAGAGTGGTACAGTTTGAAGGGGTTGCCTCATTGGTCAATTGTAACATGCATTGGTAACCCCATCCATCTTCAGGATATAGTGGAGCAGGTTCTATAAACAGAGTCGGTCTAGCCTAGCACATCCTACACAATTTTCCATGTTCTGCTCTCTAGCTGTGTTAATTATCCATTCTAACCACAAATTTATTTCCCATATCCTGTTGCTTTTTCAATTATGTCTTCAGGCTTTAATTTGGTATAATCAACAGTAATTACAAAATGTTCTCCTGACTGTGTCACATTTGGAGGTATTGGTTGTGTTATTATTGGCTGATTTATAAAATTTATCTTAATCAATGCTCCGATATCCCTGTCTGACATGTCCACCCCTATAATGAAATATGCAACATCTTTTTGAAAGATGATCTGTCTATTCTGTTCAGGACAATGTCAGTGGGTTCTGTTATGCATGAAAATCTCTTTGGAATCCTATTTTTCCCCACCAGTCTCTATGTTCTTTACTCAAATAACGTAAGTCTGGCCCAAGCCCTGTGAATTTAGTCACTTGCCCCCAGTTCTCACAGGCTCCTGTAATATAGGGTCCTGGATGAGATGGCCAATCTCCTTGCTCACACTTATCTATGAATGCTGGGGGAGCACAAAAATACACATCATACCCCCTCCATGACCCATTTTTTCCTCCACAATTAATTACTTGACATAAGTCGAAAGTGAATGATGTAGTTGCCCTCTTCTCATAATTTAGTTCTATGCCCCCGTATCTTTCCAGGCAAAATTTTTTCCCTTTACGCAGAATCTTATACTCTTGTGATGCCCTTTTTCCTCTGTTATGCCCTCTTTCTCTCAGATACTCCATCAGAAATATGACACCCATAATGATTAATGTCAATCCCACTACTATTCCTAATGCTTTCTTATTTTCCCACAACACCATTTTTACACTCTTTTACACCTCTAAATAACCAAATGATAAGCACAAACAATAGTTTAGTACAAGTTAATATTACTCTCAAAATTAGAATGTTCTGTCTGTGAGTTTTTAGTCTGTTCTGTATCAAGTGTCTCTGTATCCTCCCCCTTTTGGTCCTGCAGTTCCTGCAGGGCCACTCTGTGTCCTCCAATGTCCTCGATGGTGGTTCTGCCGGTGCACAACACGTCCAATGGTACCACGTGTCCCCTTTGCCTTCTATCCTTACACTGTGTGATGTTCTCTGCGTTACCTTATGAGGACCAGTCCACCTTGGTTGATTCCACTTCCTCTTGAAGACCTTCAGGAGGACCCACTCTGCGGCCTGACCAAGTCCAGCCTTAGGATCTGGTGCCTGTGATCTGTCAGCAATCTGTTTTGAGAAACTTGAGACAAGAGACGTTAGTTTGTCATAGTATGGTTTGTATTGTAGTGGTTCACAGTCTGTCAAATTCAACCCAGCTGTTGGACCTTGAAATTGTCTTCCAGTCAGCAGTTCAAATGGTGTAAAGCCAGTTACCCTGTTCAATGAAGATCTTACAGCCATCAAAGCAATTGGTAACGCGTTTAACCAGTTCAATTTAGTCTGTGCACAGATTTTAGCCAATTTTGTCTTTAGATTCAAATTCATCCGTTCGCATTTCCCTTGGGATTCTGGATGATAGACTGATCCAAGCTATGTTTCAGGCCTAGTACCTTTTCCACAGCTTGTAGATCTGCGTTCTTAAAGTGTGTACCATTGTCTGACCGAATTTTCCTAGGGAACCCATACTGAGGTATGTAATGATTGATCAAACATTTCACTACAGATTGACTGTCTTCAGATTTTGTGGGCCATGCCTCAGGCCACCCAGTGAAACTATCCACCATGACCAGCATATATCTTTTCCCTTGGACCCTTTCACCCATGTCTGTGAAGTCAATGACCACCTATTCTCCTGGGCCATTCCTCAATGGAAACGCACCCATGTGAGGTTTGATGGTAGATTTTATATTGTGTTGAACACATGTTGAGCACTCCCTAATGAAGGCTTCTAAGGTTTCCTTCAGATAAGGATGCCACCAGTGTGCAAGAGCTCTCAACATCTGAGCCCTGCCAAAGTGAGCTAGGCCATGTGCCTCAGCTAGCAATGACTTCATCATGGCTGGTGGAATAACAGGTCACCCATCTACAAACCTCCAGGCGTTGTTGCCTTTGATTGCCCCTCTTTCGAGCCACATGGATTTCTCTTGTGGGAAGGCTGCCTCTTAAGCTGCAAAGATATGCTCCCATGTTAATGCTGGCAAGAGGTCAGTTACCTGTTGTTCAGAAGACAGAAGCTGGTGAGCTACATTATAATTAGCTGCTTGTTTTGCTGCCTCGTCTGCTGCCTGATTTCCCTTAGATGTAATTGTTTCATTTTTTTCATGTCCCTTGCACTTTATTACAGCTACCTGTTCTGGTAGTAAAATGGCTTCTGCTAACTGCTGCATCTCTACCTGATGCTTAATTGGCTGTTGTGCAGCTGTCATAAATCCTGCTCTTTTCCATTTAGTTAATTCAGTATGCACTGCCCCTACTCCATATGCTGAATCTGAATAAATGTTCACCTTTATCTTTCCCCACTTCAACGCTTCAATTATAGCCATGACTTCTGCTCGTTGCGCTGACTGTTTTCCTATCAGCTTGTCTGCCACAACTGTCTCAAATCTGTCACCCACTTTTCTGACCACTGCGTATCCTGCTTCTAATTCACCCTTATCATTTCTGTGACAGCATCCATCTGTAAACAGATCCTGGACCTCACCCTCCAACCTCGTAGCTTCTAAATCAGGCCTGATTTTATCTTCCATTTCTACAGTCAGTTCACACACATGGGACTGCCCTTCAGTAATATAATCTGCCATGTTGATGCCTTCATGAGTAAAGGTCAAGTTCGGCCATGATAGGACTTTCAGGATCCTATCCTGTCTCAATGATGACATTGTGAATGCTGTTGAAGTCACATAAGCCATCACTGTGTGAGATGTCAAAATGGTTAATGCATGCCCCATGACTACATGTGCTGTTTTCTGCACAATTTTTGCCAAGCCTGCTGCATATCTTGTGCATGGATGCTCCTTTGCTCTGTTTTATCTAGCAATATACTCACATACATCAGAACTTTTCTTTTGCTATCAGCTTTCTGAAACAGCACTCCATTGACAGTTTGTTTTCCTCTGATACATCTAAATAGAATGGTTTGTCATAGTCAGGGTGGCTAGGTCAGCTGCTAATGCTAAAGCGGACTTGAGGTCAATGAACAATTGTTCAGCCTCCGTTGTCCAATCCAGTACAGCTTTTAGCTGTCTGGCTCCTTTATGCTGCACCAGCTGTATCAGTGGCGCAGTTTTATCTGTATATGCAGGAATAAACTGCCTGCTGAATCCTGCCAACCCCAAATATGACAACATATCTTTCACCGTGACAGGTTTTGGATGATGTAAAATGGCAGATCTATGCTGTGAAGAAATTCCTGCCCCTTCAGCTGACACTACTCTTCCGAGGAATGTGACCTGAGGTCTACACACCTGCAGTTTGGATTTACTAACCTTGAAACCTGACTGGTAAAGCTGTAGTAAAACTCTTCTTGTCGCCTCAACGCATGCCTCAGGTGTCTCTGCTACGATTAGTGGATCGTCCACATACTGAATTAAAACTGTTCCCTCAGGCATGTCACACTCCTGCAACATCTCCCTCAATGTGTAGTTAAAAATCCCAGGGGATAAAATGAACCCCTGTGGAACTCTGCTATACCTGAACCTCTGTCCCCTGAATGTGAAAGAAAATAAATCTCGTAGGTGTTCTGCCAGTGGTAAACAATAAAATGCATTCGCCAAATCTATACATGTAAACCACTTCTGTTCTGGTCATGATCCTCAATCATGGTGTCAGCCAGGTCATGATCAGTTTTTTCTCTACCATGCCATCTTGTGACCCATTTGTGTTGCAATGTCACTGCATTTTTAGTGATCTTATTAATTCTGTATCCCTTTTGTTTTGGAGAATACTGTACCCCAGGAATTTGAGTGTTTAGCCAATCAGTCGCATCTAGCATGCGTTTTGTCATTGGGCCCAGATCTTTAGCCTGATGCTCTGGGTGAATGGCTAACGTGATGTGAGGCCAAGCCTCCTTATGTATCATGTACCATTCTTCCTGTTCAAGTGTCAATTGCACAATTCCTACTACTCCTTCTGGGCCTACTAGTATCCCTGTACATTCAATTTCCCATTCTTTACCCTCTAAGTCTCTATTAAAGTCTTCCTGATACCATTCATGTTGGTTTCTATCATAAAATAAAGTTACATGTGGGGGGTCGTGTGGAGGCATGTATGGAGCAATGTTCAAAACCCACGGCTTCCAGAGCGAGTACAGCTCAAGCAGACCCTGCTCTTCCCTAGCCTCAGGATACAATTCACCCCAATAGATGTCTGCCCTCTGGATCTTTGGCATCTGACAGTAGCCATTGTCCACTTGTGTTTCCATGGGGAGTCAGTGAGCAGTTGACCATCTTTCCCCCTTTGAACTTGACTACCACTCCCTCAGAACTGCAAAGGATTGAAGCTCCTAGTTTGATCAATAAGTCTCTCCCCAGCAGGTTGGTTGGTGCTGATTGAGATAACAGAAAACAGTGGTTAACAGTCTGTTGTTGCACTCGCACAGATAGAGGTTTATAAAATGGCAGTCTTTCACAAGCCCCAGAGAAACCCATCACCCTCGTGGTTTTGTCAGAAATCAATGTGTGGTCCATGGGGATGTTTAAGGTGGAAAATGTGGCTCCTGTGTCAACCACAAAGTTCAGACGGTCTTTGTTGACCTCCATGCTGAGCAGGGGTTCCCTCCTAGCCTTGCTCGGGTCTCTCTGTGGGCTGTGTCAATAATAGTCCAGCTCAGCTTCCTCCGCCTCCCATACTTGGTATTGGGTGCCTGTCTGGTCTGGAGCTAAAGCTGCATGCGGTGCTGTGTACTGAACTGTAGGTGGGGCATAGAAAGCCCTACCTCTTGGTGCTCCTCTACCTCTTGCTGGGGTTCCCTTCCTCTCTGGGCTGTCTGTGCCTGAGGACACTCTCTGGCAAAATGACCCATCTGGCCGCAGGAGAAACAGTGACCACTCTGCCTTCCCACTCTGCCACCTCGGTTGCCCATGCTCATCATGCCCCTCACACTATAACCCACACTTGGCTGCTGCCAGATTTGACGAGCTCTAGGTTGAGCCATGACATGAGAATTAACCTCTGGCCATGCTGGTTGATCAATTATTGTGGTTGGATATTGAACCAACTGTTTTGGTTTCTTTTTTGTTTTCATTGATTTTTGTCTGGCTTCACCTAACAGCAATTTAAAGAGCTGAGCTTTTAATTCTTCCAGCTCTGTTTGTTTAATCTTAGATTTTTCAAGAGCCCTGGTCATGTGATGTATCAAATGTCTCTCCCAGATTTGTGTTTCACTTCCTGGTATGTCAGGATTGTCTTTAAGGCTGCTTTCACACTCTCAGTGGTCCCATCCAGTACTGCTACTCTAAACATTTCCTCATGTACCTATCTGAGTGTGGGTGCACACCTGTATGGGCCTCCCATTCCTCCTTACACCTCATCAGAAAAGCTGCTGGGTTCTCTCCTACTTTAGGAGAAAATCGAACATTATGGAGAGCCCAAGGGGTGCAGGAAACAACTTCCTTATTGCGTTTCCCATTTAGTGGATACTGAACTATATCTCACATCAGATCTGGAATTTATGGTTCCTGCAGCTGTCTCAATTTCTATCAATTGTCCGGCCGTAATTACTTGTCCTAATAAGGCTCTCATATCCCCAAGGGCCAGTTTGTGACCCTGGGTTAAAGTGAGCATTTTATTCAACCATTTGCCACCTCCTTCAGTGATGTGAGGTGATTTGTTTAAAATATCGCCATGTCTGTGAAGGTCCAAGCCTGATATTCCTCCTGTCCATTTCTAACCACTAGGGAAGTTGGTTACTGGTCCCTCTCTGGACTCCTGCTGTTGTCTATTCTTGCTCCTTGTATAATATTCTGACCTAAGTGGTCACTGTACTTGCATTTTTCCTTCTATTATTATCTCCAGTTCCTGTGTATCATGATCTCCTTCTCTGTCCCTAACTGTTCTCTCCTCCTCTCTTTCCTGTATCATACTTTCCATATTCATTGGTTGTGGACGCTCCTAGATACCCCCTGTCTCGGTCCCCAAGGTCTGAGCCTATCTTCCAATTTTTTCTTAGCTGACCACGTACATCTGTTCAATAACTCATCAGATTCCTCATGAATCCACTCTCTCCCATATTATCTGCCTTACTTCCTTGTTTATTGGCTTTGTCACTTCCCCTGATAACTATGTTCTGACATCACACTATTTCCTCCATCTGCTCCATCTAGTACTTCCTCACCTAGTTCTGGAGAATCCTCTCTGTCTCCTTTTCTGACTTCTAAGTGTCCTTCTTTCACCTGCCATTGTCTTGCTCCTCCACCCTTAGTAACATCCAGCATTCCTCCATCTACATCATATACTGGAACCTGACAGTGAACTGAGGCGCTGTAGGTAAAACTGTATATATTGACTTACACTCTGTCTGTTTTCTACTTATCTGTGCAGATTTTTTGTTCTGCTTTTGCGCCGTCTTCCCCTTTTCTAAATTTTTCTAAAAATTGTTCTGCAGTGTCTCTTCCTCATTCTTCCACTTTCTTTTTGTTAACACTCCTTTTTCTCTTGCTGCCTGTGCGCATTCAATTTGCCATTACTGACTTTCTGTTTTTTTAAAAGAACTGCCAAATCTATTTTACTACGATCCTCTAAATTATTTATCTTTTTGAACTCCTCATACAGAATGTTAATTTCTTTTATCTTTTTATCCCTCCTTTTGATTCAATTCCACTTATCACTTGTGCTGAAATATCTTCCCACTGGGTTTTTAATGGACCATATTTCTCACACTCTATATCAAATTCCCCCTCCATTCTGACTCCCTTGTATAGTATTCTGTTGATTTTATTTTATTTATTTATTTTTATAGTTCCGTATGTGACTGATGTGGGTGTTTTCCTCTATGTGGGCTCTCACAAGATTCCTGATCGCCCCTAGAACACCTTCTTTTAGTGGGCACTTTCCTATGTGGGTTCTCACCGCCCCCAGCGGATATACCACCAAGGTTACTCAGATCACTTGTAATTTTGTGCCTTCTTTTAACCAGTCACACACAGCACCCTCCCTGTCATATAATATTTCTTCCTTTGTATATAACAATTTATCCTTTTATTTTTATTATTTCTTTATCACTTTATTATTTTTATTATATCTATCTATATATATATATATATATATATATATATATATATATATATATATATATATATATATATATATATATATATATATATATATATATATAATTAATTTAAATGTTTTATTTATTATATTATATATCTATTATATTATTTATTTATCTCTTTTTTAAATCCTTCCTAACTTTTTTCTTTCTAAACTTTCACCTTCCTCCTATAATCTTTTATTCGACTATATTCACGCACACACTTTTATCATATTTTATCTTTTTCTTTTTTTAGTTTGTACTATTGTACTTTTCTGAATGCGGTCTTTAGGGTCGGACCGTGGTAGATTTCACCCCACTCCCCTGGGACCTTCCCCAGGTTCCTTTATTCACTCGTCAGTGACATGGGCCCCTAGGCCTCGGGTCCTGTCCCAAATCTTTGTGTCCCAGACACTGCGTCCCTGACGGAAATTTTTATTTGTTTTTTATTTTTTATTATTTTATACTTTCTTCATATGACTTATTCATACACAAAAAATGTTTCAATCACTTCACCACTCTTGACATCATAATTTAGAAAATAGCCAATTGCAGACTTTGATATAGAAAACAGGTGTCTGCTTACCTTTCTTTTTGGTTCAGGCCGGCCTGATGTCAAGAGAAGATCAGAGATTGCCCACTCCTCCTCGGACTCCCCCTCACACGATCGGGGTCACCAATTGTTGGACTTGGCATTAATTCCTCGAGTCCGCGTGTTCGTTGAATGAGGAGAGCAGGAACAAAATATAGTTTAACTCGTTTAATGATTAAGTAAGTCAGATGAAGATAGCATACAGAGCTCTGGGTCTCAACTGTCCCTGATTTACACAATCCTATGCAAGGCTTGTCCAGGCAGTCTGCGACAAACTTGCCTTTCCTGACCCAATATTTATACACAAAGAATACATAAGTTGTCTTTCTTTGGGAGTCAGATGATTTTCTGGTCAGCTGTGCTTCATTTGCAACATCACCCCTCCAATTTCCTCTGGACAAAAGACTGCTTCTTTGTTAACACATACAGAAGCACTCTAAGAGCACAGCAAAATGCATAGCAAAACAACTTCTCATATGGATCTGTTATAAATACCACACCCTCTGGCTGTTGCACTCGTGACTCTTATGCCTAACAGAAAGTATATATAGTCTTAAAGCAAAATAATTTCATAAGCTAATATTATCTTAAATTTACTATTGTTAATGATTAATTTCTACAAGCGTTGTTAGCAATAATGCACAAACAAATATTTATTCTCAACAATATATATATATATATATGGAAATTATAAAACCACCACCCACCTCTAATGAAAGTAATAGGTAATAATAATAAATAGATAGATAATAATAAATAATGATAATATTAAAAGCACAAAGGTAGAAACAATATGAGTATTTAAAAATAAATATAAAAATAAGTCAACTAAAATTCCTGAGTGGGTCAAATACACCAACCTTGTAATAAATAATAGTAATAAACACACACAATGAAACTCAATAAAACTATATACATAGTAGTAGTGTATATATATATATATATATATATATATATATATATATATATATATATATATATATATATATATATATATAGTACTGTGCAAAAGTCTTCAGCACGTTTGTATTTTCACCCCACCAAAAATGTTTTTAAGCCAGTTATTACCATATTTTGCAATAGTGTGTCAGTAGGTAATATCAGTTTACATTTTCAAACAATTATTTTGCCATTAATTGTATTAATCCATTCCAGTGAGATTTGTGTCTGACAACAGCTGATCCACACGGAGATCTTATCTCACCATCATCGAGGCTGTCTGGACATGAAGAAACTGAGACAAAATCCACAAGAACTGCGACGACATCTTCAAGACACTTGAAGAAAACCTCCTGAAAGACTAAGAGCAAGTGTACCAGGACAAAAGCTGTTTTAAACACAAAGGGTATTCACATCAAACACTGATTTGATTTTAGTTGATTTTTGTACCCATAATACTGGCTGTGGCCACTTTCTTTGTTGCGGGGCTGTTTGCATTGACTGCATTTATTTTTGTCAACTTTTTGAGAGTAAGGCCTCCGGGCAGATGGTGGTGAGGAAAGAGGACCAGCAGGAGCAATAAGTTTGGATACATGGACTTATGGGGTCAAAAACACATACACAAGTGGGTCACTGGGAGGGCTGGAGCCGAAACAGTAGGTCAAGGTGCAGGGGAGGGTGGAGATGTCAGCTGAGGGAACAGTTGCCTCTTAACGGAGAACCTTGGGCAGACAGACTGCAGAGAATGGGTGTGTTGGGCTGGAGCTGCAGACTTCCTCTTGACCACTGCTTGTCCTGCTGTACTTTGAGGCAAGTGGTATTGATGTTGAGGGCCAAGCTGTGGTGGTGCAGTAGTGGGGCGTACCTGTACTGGTGGGAGAGGTACAGGAGCAACAGGAATGGAAGCAGGCAATTTGACCCCTTTCAGCAGAATATTACATTCCTGCCTCTTGAGTCGCTTGTTGTGCCACTGAATGAGAGTTGTTTGATTAACATCAAACAACTGCAGAGTAGAGCTCTGCATGACTGCACTATTACCCAGGACCAGCTGTCTGATCTTGCTGTAGTCTCTGAGAATTAGAGTCCATCTAGTCAGTGAACAAGTACCCTGTTTTTAGGACTTTTATAGATACCACAGCATCTTACAAAAAATGCACTCTACCACGCGACAACAGTCTGACCACTGGGCAGGGGATCCTGTCGATCCTAGGACGCAACGTGTCATGCTCTCCACACCTGGTGTAAATTCAGGTTTCTTTTTAGAGCACCTGAAGCGTCCTGTTGTCCGACGCGACTTGTACCTTGCAGAGTACCCTACACGCTGCTGGTCATATGGCAGAAGGTTCTGCCACAGAGCTATGATGTTACTGGCCTGCTGGGCGTTAAGTGTTTGTCCAGTTTCATTCATCAGTCCCACCAAGTACTCTGCCAGGCTGTCCACTCTGTCCATCCCTGGGATACAGCGCTCATCCACAGCCTAGTAAATATATGAATATATAAAAAATTAAATAAGAAAAATATTACAGGCAGAAAATATCACATCTTTCGCACTGTTTACATATCACAAAATACCAACCAGCTGTTGCTGTGGTGCTGCTGGAGTCATCATGGCAGGTGGCTCAGAGTGACTTGTTGCTGTAGCAGTATCAAAAGAGGCTGGGTCGATGGAAAAGTAAGGAGGAGCAGAGTCTAGGCTGGTCGGGACATATGTTGGGCCAGAGGGCGCAGTGGTGTGCTCATTTGAAACCTGTTAAATGTAATAATAAAAATACTAATGAAATAAACAAAATAATACAATTACAAGCAACAACACTGGTACAAAATGCCATAAAAGACTTGCCAGTTGTTGTGGTGCTGCAGGGGTGACGGGTGATGGCAGTGAAGAGGAGGGACTAGTAGCAGCAGAGCTGATACAGGCATGCACAATCTGGAAAATGTAAAATACATTTTTTATACAAATGGATTTTAATTAGAGCTTATCTGAAGCATTATTATTTTATTCATTTATATATTCTTCAGATTTGAATTAATTGTCTTTCATCTCTGTCTATTTCCTGATTGCATTGTGTATTTTTTTGTGAATTGAAAAGAGATATACAAATACATTTTCTTATTATTATTATACAATAATAATGAGTATTACTGGGAAGTCCACTGACATATTATGATTAAAAAAAAAAGTGATGGGCATAATTACCAGTTGTTGCTCAAGTGCAGCTGTAGTGAATTCAGATGCAGGTCCTGAAGTCAGTCCAGCAGTGGCCTGGAGAGAGGTGGGAGTTGAAATGATGGCTGAGCTGGTGGGGGTAGGTGATGGACCAGAGGACGGGTCCAGTAGCCCAACGGTTGGGTCCAAACCAGCATCTTCAAAGCCCTCATCTTCCAGCTCTTCCTCTGTGCCGACATCTTCCAGCATCTGCTCAGTCTCCTCTGAGTCAGGTTGGACATCCTGCAAGGCCCTCCCTGTCTGGCGGTATAGGTAATCTATACCTATTAACTCCCCTGGGATAGAAAAGAAAATAGGATAAAGGAAAATGTACTTTTCAGAAAATTCATAATAAGATAATTCTATTTTATGGATATAAAAAATAACCTCTTAAACTAACCAGTGTAAACAGCAGGTGGGTGAAAAGAGGGGACAAGCTTCCTTCCAAACACCTTGACACTGTAGTTGTTGACACAGTGAACAAGGTCGCCTGAGTAGCTGAGCAGAGATGGAGGCCTGACTGCCAGGGATGCAGCTTTACGGTCCTGATTCCATCTGTTAAGGCCTTCCAGGAGGTACAGCTGGAAATTCAGGCTGTTGGCACTGGTTCCTTAAGATAGTACAAATATGAGCAATATTGTTAGATTAACTTGTTGTGTTTGGTTCTTTGACAGACATTATCTGTGTCAGCGTTTCAAGGGTAATAATAATAATAATAATATATTAATAACAATACTCCTACTAGTACTACTAATACAATGTTTAACTGCAAATATGTAATATTGCTGATGAATAAAAAGTGATTCATACTGACCTGGAATGAACCTGTTCAGATGTAGGTGGAAGGATTCAAGTGATGTCGAGCCTCTCGCACATCTGTAGTTTGGCAAGACAATGCCCTCCTTGGTAGTGGTGCCAGTTACAGTGTACAGGAGGACACCTGGTTCATCCTGAATGCACTTCAAATGCCTTTTCTGGATTTGCCAGATGTTCTGCATTCTCTTGTGGTCCAAGAGTGGGACACCAAGAAGGTCTCTGCCCTTTACCCCCATGAGCTCATTAAGAAGCAGTTCAATCATTATGATCGTCTGCCGCTCCCCTCTTGTCTGCCTCCTGCAGTGCAACACCAGTTCCTCCTTAGTTATCTGCTGCTCTACTAGCTTTTTAGTGATCCCTGGAACACCTTCTCGTTTCATCTGTTCCCTCTTAGCTTGACGCAGCAAGGCAACATCACTGTCCCACTCAAAAATGCAGCTTGACAATCTGGACATGAAGATGGGGTACAGAGGATGTGCATCCTTTGTACACCCAGATGCCAGTCGCCGCATGAAGTGGTATATGTCCAGCTTTACAACCAGGTCTGGCCACCCACCAAACCTTTGTTTTAGCTTTGTCTGTCCTGTGCCCTCCCGACAACATTCACAGTCAACATAGAGAAGCTGAGGAGGACCCACACTAGCATTGCTGTACCTGCGGATGAGCTCAGTAGCCATGGTGTCAAGAGCTCCCTCCTGAGCAGTCAGGACACTGATGAGGATTTGGCCCACTTCATTGCTCACAGATGTAAGCCTCAAGGCGGTCCCTTTGGCAAAGCCTGATAGCTTCTTGGTGATCTTGGATTAAACAGAAAAGACAGTGAGTGCCAAAGGCCCAATCCCATTTCTACCCCTTCCTTTTCCCCTACCCCTTGTTTGTATGCAGGATTCATCAAAACAAACAAACAAAAGTCTAAAATACCACATTAGCAGTAAAGACATGAAACCAGAGTGGCAAGCCCTAGGCAACATCAATACACGCATTCTAGCATCACGGTAATTGTTGTATGCGGATTCATCATACCCCTTTGTTCGTAGTGTGGTCCGGAAAAATCTTTGGTTGAAGGCTATCTGATTTTTCGGGACCACACTATGAACAAAGGGGTATGATGAATCCTGCATACAACAATTACCGTGATGCTAGAATGCGTGTATTGATGTTGCCTGGGCCTAGCCACTCTGGTTTCATGTCTTTACTGCTAATGTGGTATTTTAGACTTTTGTTTGTGAAGTAGGATTTTACAGTGATAAGAGTAAAAAAATATTTACCTTTTTTGTGGAATCCATTTTTAATATATTGCCAAAGGTAGATGTTATGCTGGCTTTGATGTGATCCAGCCTGCTTAAAATATCCCGGCCATAAACAGCCAGCATCCATCTGTGGTAAGGAATATCGACTGGCTTAGGAGGGTCGTGGAACTTCACAGGGAGCAGGCTTGGCTGGGCAACAAAGTCTGAGCATGCGCCAAGGTAGCGACAAACACGCTTAAGCCACTCCTCACTGTGATTTTCCCTAATCTGCCGGACCAAGCGGCTGGGGCTATTACCCAAGGTCCTCTCCCTCAGAAAACGGATCACCCGCATGTCACAAGCGTATCTGTATTTAAAAAACAAAGTTAAAAAGAGAACAAAAAATGGAAAATATTAAAAAGAGCTTTTTGTGACAGGCTAAATAATTTCAGTATACTCACTTTTGTGTCAGGATCAGTCGGAACTCCATTCTGTGTGCCAAATCCAGCTGGTCTAAGATGGTCTTGCTGGAGGAAATGTAACTTGTTTTACAACCAGCTGAACTGCACCAGAGAGTCTCCGTGATCATCAGATAGTACCTATCCACATCCAAAACCTGGTGGGCTCTCTTTTGGCCTCCATAACCTGTGAGCTGTTTTCCACACACAGGACAGGACAGCCTGACCTTCCAAAGGTGGTATGGCATCCACACAAGAAGCCGGTGTGTGAAAAAATGCTCTGGAGTGGGGGCCTGATGATATATGAGCGCTGGCTCCGGTGGATCATACCACAGCTTCAGGTCAGTGCACAGCCGCTGATTCCTCCACAGAGCAGATGAAATCCACTTCTGATCCTGAGGTGGTATGGTCCGCATCATTTTTGCAGGCAGCCAGCCAGGCTCTGAACCAAAAACAGTCTCAGGGTGAGCTGAGCGACCGACAACAGATGCAGCATCAGAGGTGTCAAAAAAAGAGGTGGCAGTGGCAGATGCAGAGGTCACAGGGGCAAGAGGAGCCGAAGAGGTACCAGAGGAGGAGGTGGCAGTTGACACTTCCTTTATAAAAATATAGGAATTAAAAAATATATATATATATATATATATATTTATGGAATGAACATAACATGACACATGAAAGAAGTTAAGTATCATTGTGAAGAAAATCACTTAATTTAAGAGTTTCTCACAGCTCTAGCAGCTGCCGATGGTATCAAAGAGGAGGTTGTGGAGACAGGAGAGGGAGGAAGAGACAGAGTAGAGACAGTCTGAATGTACATCCTGGGACTGCGGACAGCCGATGATGTTTTCCTTGTCATGGCACTTGCGACAGTGCAAGACATGGAAGAAGAGGAACTGATGCGCTGAGAGAATATGACCAGAGTTTACAACATTATATAGAATATTAATCTGTCCTTATAAGGAATTACAGTAATTGCAACATCAGGTCCACATATTTTTATGGAATGAAAATAACAGAAGCCTAACAAGAATTCCTTGGCATTACAAGAATAAGAGTGCATATTATACGATTGATTATATGATTGTAAAAGCAAATTCAAACTGTCATTCTGTTTACATTACCTTGGTTGCATGCTTCCTGCCCAAATGTAAGTTTGGCTTTAAAGCAGCACCCTGAGACCCACCGAACCGTGGCTTTATAAACTTAAAAAAAAGTAATCTTAAGTGGAGCCTTGTAAATTAAAATGCATATTTTTGAATTCACTAAAATTTAAATATCAGTATCAGTAAAACCTCATTACTTACTGATGCCATAGTCAAAGCTGGCTTGCGGGGTGTGAGTTTTGGTGTTGCTGTCTGTCCCAGTGATTGCCCCGGTGTTGCTGTCTATCCCAATGTCTTCCCCGGTGTTGCTGTCTGTACCAGTGATTGCCCCAGTGTTGCTGTCTGTCCCAATGTATTCCCCGGTGTTGCTGTCTGTACCAGTGATTGCCCCGGTGTTGCTGTCTGTCCCAATGTCTTCCCCGGTGTTGCTGTCTGTACCAGTGTTTTCCCAGTGTTGCTGTCTGTCCCAATGTCTTCCCGGTGTTGCTGTCTGTACCAGTGATTGCCCGGTGTTGCTGTCTGTACCAGTGTTTTCCCCGGTGTTGCTGTCTGTACCAGTATTTGCCCCGGTGTCGCGGCAGATAATGCTGCAACAAGTGATGCAGACAAGGGACCTGGTGTCATTGAAGAGGACACTGGCCTGGAAGGCTACAGGTTAAGAAAATTAAATTAAATTTAATTATAGAGACTACAACAACACTTCATAATTTTAGGAAAATATTTTTTAATACCATTGTTGTATGGAATCCACAACTACATGTCTGTGTCCTCCAAACAAAGATATTTGTCCCCTCAATTGCACTGGACATTTTTGAATCTGTAACGTTTATTGAAAGGAATCATAAGAAAGTGCCCCCTTTCAATATGACATAGCTTTATGTTTTATGATTGTGCACATATCACTTTATCTTAATTTACCTTCAGATATAGGTCATGCCACTTTCTCTGGCGGGGTGACGGCCTGTTTCCTGCCTCAGAAGGCCAGAACCCTACAGCAGCAAACCTTCGTAGGCGTGACATCCACTCCTCGTCGCCCATAGCCCTGTGCTTTTTCAGTTTGGAAGCCATCTTCCATCACTAGAGTAAATACATTTGCAACTATTACATTCAAATTTCTAACTCGGTACATGGTATAATCATATCAACGAGGGTATTTTTAACTCACTATTATAAAACTCCTGTATATAGACACATCTCACCTCAGTGTATAATATACTAATACATAGAAGTAGGACATATAGAAGTTATTTAGTACAATCATATTAAGTTTATTATAAGCTAGTTGGTAAACACAAAGTCTCATGTTATAATAGATGCAACTACTGAATACAACACAAAACTCATTCATTTTGGGTGTTAAAATTTAACACAATATCAGGTGTTGCTCCAACGTTATACCAATGTTATATCAATCAATTATAACAATGTAAACTTGCTAGCTGACTAAATAAAACAACACCGTTGGCGTCTTACCTAAAACAATGCAAACGCGTTTATTTTACAAACTATTTAATGTTAACTCCTATATGTTTTTCTTATTTTAAGCTAGCCAGTTAATTTAATATAGGAATCTTACCTCAGTGGTTTCAATTGCCAACTCGCTAAGATCAAAGACGTACTTAAAACAATGTAAAAGTTTATTTTAAAAACGATTAAAAGTTAACTCATATATGTTTTTCTTATTTTTAGCTAGCTATTAAATTAAATAAAGTATTATTACCTCAGTTGATTAAATTGCCAAGTGGCTAAGATCAAAGACGGACTTCACGGCGTCATTTTCCTAAAATAGCTCACAAAAGTATAATAATAACTCAGCACTTACTGAGCATGCTCCGGCAAAGATAGAATGTCATAAAATGGATATAATGGAAATGCAGAAATCTGATTGGGCGGTCACAAAATGGAAAAGATGGAAATGCAGCGACGTGATTTGTTGATATTAGACAGACGTTCGGTCTCCGGGCACCGCTATCCGGGCTCCTGCTTGGTACGCGCACGTGCTGCGTGGGAACGCATAGCAAAATTAATAGTATTGGTCTGAGAAAAAAATTCTTCCATGCATCGCGTCTCTTTCTTCGACGATTCAGAGCCTCTGATATATCCAAGTGTATTTGCGAATTAGTGGGAATGCAGCCTATTGGACTAATAATAATGATCAAACGACAATAATGCTAGAAAAAAAGAACAAAAACTCACTGCTTCTTGTCTGGAGAGCATCAATTCACTCAAACGTCCAGAGCCC
>CM040911.1:6120818-6125818 GCA_023029165.1 Gobiocypris rarus
TTGCTTTGTGAAGTCTTCATGTGATTCTGAGAGGCAGTATTGCCATTTCTTTTACACAACGGTCTACAGTTTCACACACTTTCCCGTGTTTCTTCCATCTGCCGACGGTGTCGCCATTTCTCATTTCACCCGTTTTTGTCAAATGCGCCTGGGTCAGAGCTTGCGTGAAGGACCGCACAGTTTCCCGTCAAGTTCGCTTTTTATAAATACCCATTATTAGCGGCGTGCACCTTCTTTTGTGCATACATGTTTATAAATGAGGCCCCAGGTCTACCTCTACCCCTCTCTAACCCTCTACCCCTCTCTAACCCTCTACCCCTCTCTAACCCTCTCTACCCCTCTACCCCTCTCTAACCCTCTCTACCCCTCTCTAACCCTCTCTACCCCTCTCTAACCCTCTACCCCTCTCTAACCCTCTCTACCCCTCTCTAACCCTCTACCCCTCTCTAACCCTCTACCCCTCTCTAACCCTCTACCCCTCTCTACCCCTCTCTAACCCTCTACCCCTCTCTACCCCTCTCTAACCTCTCTACCCCTCTCTAACCTCTCTACCTCTCTACCCCTCTCTAACCTCTCTAACCTCTACCCCTCTCTAACCCTCTCTAACCCTCTACCTCTCTAACCCTCTCTAACCTCTCTACCCCTCTCTAACCCTCTCTACCCCTCTCTAACCCTCTCTATCTGTACTTAATCATTAATCAATTGCCAACTGGTTTGGAGGTTTGTCCATGTTGTTTTGAGACTGTAATTTCTGTTTCAAGAATTGAGCCAAACCTTTAGAGACAAAAGGTAATAATAGATATTACAGGATAGCAAAATTACCTGGCCGGATGTGCTAGGGGCGTGCAGTGTCATCCTCCTCTTCCTCACTAACCTCCTCATCAGGGGATCTGGGTCCAGTATCCCCTACAGGACTGGTCACCTGGGCCTCCACGACAGCTAATGGAGGGTCAGATTCACCAGCCCTAAGGTCAGATGGATTGCACACAGTCCTGTCATAATCCCCTTCATCCTCGGGCTCCTCCGAGGGGACTTCTGTCATATCAATGTTGGTTGCCATCAGCTGATCACCTTTATTGGACTGGGCCAATAAGTATTCAACTGCAATCCGCTCCTCTGCAATAATTTGTAACACATTGTTAATGGGGAAAGGACACACACACACACACACACACACACACACACACACAAACACAGGAGAGCGAGAGAGAGAGGAATACTCCAATGCTCAGCATTTCCTTGAGAGATATCTTACCAGTGGGTTTTCCTGGAGTGAACTCAGGCATCAAAGCAGAACCAAGGACCCTTTGGCTCAGGTTGTTTAGATGAGACATTAAAGACACATCAAATGTCCTTAGGGTTGAGGCCCCCACCACAGCTACAGCTTCTTTTGCCCGGCTCATGTTCCACCTCGAGGCTCCTCCAACATATACATTTGGGTGTGCATTGCATTGCATCTCCATCCTAAAAATGAAAATGCAAATATTCAGTCATCAATTATTTTAAACTGGGGACACAAATTTAATGACACAGTTATAGAACAGTGACACAGAATAATAAGACAAGTAGCTGGTAGTAAATTCCATGAAAGCAAGCCAAATCTAGGTAGTACCCAGGATTCTACAACTATAATGTTGACACTATAGCAATCTATACAACTTAACAACCTACAGAACATTTACCAGGAATGAAGGAACACTGATGACGGTGAAAACTCTCAGAGAGGATGACCCCTGGCACACCTAAGCACATTGAGTACTTTGCCACCCTTCTGGAGTGTCCCCGTCTTCGTGTATAAGTCAACATGTGGAGGGTCCTGGATGCACTCGAGGTGTTTTTTTCTGCATCTCCCACACATGTTGCATGCTGTCAGGGTTAACTAGGCGAAGCCCTGTAGTGTCGGTTGACTCCCAGACTGATTCCAGCAGCCCTGAAATCATGGCCCGTATCTCCTCAGCTCCACGCGTCCGCCGCCTACAGTGCTTCGCCAGTTCACTGGGGCTGATGCTGGCCATGAGCTGCGCATCAGTGGGAGCCAGTCCACCATGGGTGTTTTCCACTCCCTCTCTTGGCCACCTTAAGTTCCTTCACATCCTCCTGATCCCACTCAAAGATACAGGAGGAAAGTTTGGAACAAAAGGTACCATAGAGAGGGTGGTGCTCTGTAGTAAGCCATGATTAAACCTCCTCATGAAATGGAAAATATCAAGTCTCACAATACACTTCCATGGCGAAAAGATTCATCACTGCAGAGGGGACCTGTGGAGGAAAACATTAGCAAAAGCATGAATTTGATTGTATTTCAACATACCTTTCATGCATAATAATTAATTACAATTACATTACATTGATGATAACAATAATAATAATAATAATAATAATAATAATAATAATTACCACCACTATTAACTTTTGTCAAATATCTTGCAATGCACATATGAGACCATGGACCACAAAACCACGTAAAATCATCTGTAGCAATAGGCAACAATACATTGTATGGGTCAAACAACATTAAGCTGTCATGTGGTTGGTTTTGATGTCGACTGAGGCCATTATAATTGCATGATTTCAGTAGTACAAGTTGAATTTGTCATTAAGTGTTAAAACTCTAAAATTATTTTATAACAGTGTCATGAATATTTCACAGTTCATTTAAAAAAAAAAGTTTCCTCCACCAGCTCCAACAGAAGGTCAGATAATAGACCATTTCAAATGTCTTACAAATATGAATTGGTGTTCAAGGAATAAAATCAAACATCCGATAATTGTTTTTTTTTAAAGATTCATCCAAAATGAAATGTAAACAGTACAATGGTTGGTTAAGCCATGCAGCGTTTGGTCCATATCACTGCAAAAAGCGGGTTAATTACAACATCCCACACATTTATATTTTCCTGAAATGTTTTTACATCATGGATAAGACCATCATAATGGCGTACACCGAACCAGTGCTGCCACTATCATTCTGAGGTGAGTTTTCAATGACTACGATCTCTGACACTATAGTTTATGTCAAGAAAAATATTCATGACACTGTCATAAAATAATTTTACAGAGTATTGGCACTTAATGACATTCAACTTGTACCACTGAAAAAGTGGTCATAAAAAATCATGACAATGGCCTCAGTCAACGTCAAAACCCAACCACATGACAGTGTAATGTTAACCCATAAAGTGAAGTCGTTTCTTAACTTTGATAATTAATCTGCTATGTTATGCTTATGGGTTTATAATGTCAATTTGTCATGACAAAGACATCTCAAATCTCAAATGAAATCTTTGAATTAAAAATGACAACTAAGTTAATGACAATTGTCATAAACATGCATACAAACTCCTTCATATTCATGAAGTGTCCTAAGCACACCCCTTCAAGTAAAGTGTTACCAAAAGACCATTAAGACTTGGTTTTGTGGTCCAATGTCACATTTGATGAAGTAGTAATCTGAAAATCCCACCTGACTGACTGCAGCAATCCCGGTCAACATAGATGACCTCCGGCTCTGGCTCACCAGCATTCTGGTAGCGTCTGGCGATGCCTTGGCATAGCTCCTCCAGTCCTGCACCCTCAGCTGTTGTCAGAGCGCTGTTCAGAACCTGGCGAGCTCATTGCCGATGTTAAGTCATCCACGCAGCCGTGTCCCCAATGTCACCAGCCAGCTTTTTGGTGATCTGAAAAACAAGCATAAGGAAACATTAAGACAATCTATCAGGTTTAATTATATATTTTCTTCTTTTGTTATGGTACATTACTATATATAAATAAAATCTCATGCTGAATCCTTCATGTATTGTACCTTCTTTGTGGAATCCATCTTTAGGATTCGGCCATAGGTGGAGGTAATCACCCCCTTCATCTCGCCGAGATGGCTGAGAATGTCGTTGGAGTGGACAGTCTCAAACCACTGGGCGAGTGGAAGTGGCCTGAAGGTGCAGGTGCAGAAAAGGATGGTGCCGTTGTAGATTGGACCAGGGCAACCTTTTTCAAATGATGCTCACAGTCAGAGAGGTACTGGATGGTCCGTCGTGCCCACTCCTCACTGTGGACTTCCTCTACTGCTGACTGGAGGTAGGAAGAACTGTTGCCACTGGTCCTTGGCCTGAGGAAGGTCACACATTTCTTGTCCAACGCCAGCTGAGAGGTCAGCACTGCTGGAAACATTGTCCTGTGTGCCACATCCAGTTGTAAAAGGATGTCCTGGCTCCATGGGCATACTGGCTGCCTGCATACACTACAGCGTGGATAGTCTCCACCCACCAGGTAATAGCGACTACCCATGTCGATCACCTCCCTGACCTTTGGGTAGATCCCTGAATGGTGCATCTTACGGCCACACTGTTGGCATTTAAGAGGAATGCCCCACATCCTCATTGGTGCCCACAAGAACATTCTCTGTCTGAAGTACCACCCAGGCTCAGGAGGAGATGGCTTGGGCTGCATTGGTGGATAAAACCAGTTCTCCTGGATCTTCTGCCTGAGCTGTCCTGTGGGCTCATAGAGGCACTTGGCAATCCATACCCAATCTGCTGGCTGGAGGACTCTCTTGAATTGACTGGGAAGAAAGCTTTCCCAATCAGTTACAGCCTGAGGCAAAGGTGTGGGCTGCAGTGAGGGTGCTGGATGTGAGGATAGAGTGGGCTGCGTAGATGTAGGCGCCACGGTTGTGAGGTCTGTGGAGCTGGAGAGTGGTGAGGGGATGGAGATGGCCTTGGGGACGGAGTGGGCCACTGGGATGGAGTGGGCTGTGGTGGTGGTGGAGGCTGTAGAGCTGGAGAGTGGCGTGGGGATGGAGTGGGCTGTGGTGGTGGTGGTGGAGGCTGTAGAGCTGAGAGTGGCGTGGGGATGGAGTGGGCTGTGGTGGTGGTGGTGGAGGCTGTAGAGCTGGAGAGTGGCGTGGGGATGGTGGGCTGTGGTGGTGGTGGTGGTGTTGTAGAGGCTGTGGATGGAGGGCTGTGGTGGTGGTGGTGGTGGTGGAGGCTGTAGAGGCTGGAGAG